>QEPC01005577.1:428000-459731 GCA_003113815.1 Sphenodon punctatus | reverse complement strand
GGGCGCCCCTGCCCCCCCTTCCCGCCCTTTCCCTGGTGTGTGTGTGTGTGTGCCCGGGCGTGTGGTTGTGCATTGTGCCCCGCTGCGGGTCCGCTGTGTGTGCCGGCTGTCAGCCTGTTCTCGCTCTTCCCCCCTCCCTTCCCGTTTCCCTTGTGTGGGCGTTCCGTTGTGTGCCTTGTGGCTTCGTTTGCCCTCAGGCGGCCATGTCTGTGTCCCGCCCCTGCCTTGTGGGGGTTTAGCGCCCGCCGGCGGTTCGGCTGCACGTCTTTTGTGCTGCCACGGCCCGCGATGATGCGGCCTGGTTCCGGCCCATGGTCCCGTTCCCGGCACGTCTGTTTGGGTCGTTTTCCCACCCCCGGGCGTGGTTGCGCTGTTCACCCCCCCATGTGGTTCGCTGTGGTGAACCGGCCGCCCGTAACATCTGAAAATACCCATTCATTTCACACCTGGCCAGAGAGACCCATTACAACATACATCCTTTCAACATTTATGTGCGAATAATTATTTCCACTCAGACCACCCTTTCAAATCTCAGTAGAGCTCATTTAGTTGAATCCCTTCATGTCTTCGGGCTCTTAAATCTTGTTAGTTTCAATCAGACTACTATTATCTTTCTGTGACACCTTGGGCAAAGCTTCCAGATTGTGCATATGGTCTAGAGCAATATAACACAGAACAGGGATCCAGCCTGCTGAAAGGAAGGCATGTCACCGAAATAAAATACAGCTTTAAAGGCCAAACAGTTTTTAGGGACCTTGTCACTGTGATAAAGATTCATATGTGCCAAGGAAGAAACCAGAGGGTATAGTGAAGTTTGAGGGAAGCTGTAAGAAATTTTTGTGGCAACCTTATGTCTTCATTGAATATTCCCTTAGCAGATTGCCTTGAAAATCCATGTGTTCCCAACCTGTCTTGCTTCCTTTGCTTGCTTCCTGATTGCTTTGGTTGCATCATTCAGAGGTGAATGGGAAAGCAGTCCTGTTAGCCTCATTCTAGTATAGTCAAGTGTGATCATTTGTTGAAGCAGTCATCTTGGATACACATTTTTATTTTTTATTTTTTTTAAAAAAACAGAACAAAACCCAAAATCCTGTTGTTTTTAATGTAGAATTTTTTTCCGAGAGCTGGGCTGAAAATTGATTGTTTAGTAGAGAATAGATATTTGTCACAACACAAATGACAGACAGACAGACAGACAGACAAAAATACACTTGAGCAGTTGTGTGCCTGTGCGTGTTTATGCATTTAATAGGAAGGGAAATAAACTCTCTGTTGGTGGAGCTGCATTAATTTTAATGTAGTTATGGCAACAAACACTCTGACCCCAGATATTTAGAACTGTAAAGTATTTATATGTCCAATTTATAAAAGACCATTGAGATCAGGGTAAAATCTATTTGGTGTCATTTCAGACATTGGCATGCTCTCATCCCTCCTTCATTCTGTTTGTGGCTAGAGCTGAAATGAGTACCTGCAAAAACAGGAATAACTGTCAAATTTCCAGTATTTGAATCAACTAAAAAATTTCAAGTATAAATCAGTACCCAATATTGACCTTATTGAAGTACCTGATGTTCCATAATGTCCTGGAATATCAATTTCTGGTCCAGAATATCAGCTTCCCGTCCTGGTTTTTTGGTTTTCCATCCCACATTTTTATTTTTTCATACTGATTTTTCAACCAGTAACTAGAAAATTAGTAAATCAGTGTTGGAAATGACTAAGTTGGGGGGTATTTGGGTACCCAGTAGGCAGCTGGGTAGCCCATCGATTGCCTGAACCAGTACTTGAAAATGCAGGTATTACCTTTTAGTACCCAATTAGCTGTTCAGCTCTACTTTTGGCAGATTTAATCACAGAGTCTGTCTTCTGTTGGTGGATTCATCTCTTAGGCAAATATAAGTATAGTGAATCCTTCTCATTACAGAAGGAGGTCCCTAGATCAGAGGTCCCCTCCAGCTGTGTGATTCTACAAATATAAAATGGAGGAGTAGCTAGGCAGTAACTCTGCAAAGAAGAATCTGCAGGGGCGGATCCAGAAGTGATGTGGATGGGGGGGCCGAAGTCCAAAGTTAACATTGGCCCGCCCAGATTATTAGGCCCCACCTCCAGCCCCACCTCTAGCCCCGCCCCCTGCCAAGCAAGCACCATGTCAGTTTCACCCTTGGCCAGACACAGACACACTGCCCCCCCAACTCACTGGATCTGCCAGCACAGTCCTAGCACTTCTCCTCAGGCCCATGGGCCACATATGCATTTATGTGGTCTTTTTCCAGTTCCTAGGCCGCAAATTGGAGAGGATCCAAAGGAGAACAACCAAGATGATTAGAGGCTGAAATGCAAGCTAAACGAGGAAAACTGAAAGAATTGTGTAGGTTTAATCTAGAGAAAAGAAGGCTACGAGGGTTTCAGATATCTACTGTAGTTTTCCAATATCTAAAAAAATGCCACAAAAAGACAGTGAACATTTATTCTCCAGTGTCAGAAGGTAGAACAAGAAGAAAGGGGCTTAAATTGCAATACGATTGATTTTGGTTAGATATTATGAAGAACTTCCTAATTATAAAAACCTTCAAGCAATGAAATAGGTTGCTAAGGAGGTTTGTGGAATCTTCTTTCTTGGATGTATTTAGAAACTAGTGCTGAAACTCGGCCCTCAGGAAACGTCTGAGTTCTGATGTTCCTGGTACCAAGGACGATCACCGGAAAACTTCAGAAAACATTGGAAACCATGATGGCTGGAGTGACCTAGATGGTTGACCCTAGCTTCTCTGAGCTAGGAAATGAAACTTAGTACCATATTTGGTAGGAGGGGGGTATGAGAGGGGACACTTGAGTGATGGAAAAATCACAGGACAGGTTTTGATTGGTTGGCAGGGACAAAATATTTTTTGTTAATTCGGCTGTGTGCTACACTGCTGATCTGTAAGTAATTGGCTTGGGAGCGGGGGAGGGTGTTTGGCCTGTCCTGTCCTGTTCATAGGGGCAATGCTGGGGGATGGGGTTACTTGCTTACACCATACCATGATTTAAAAATAAATAAATAAGTGGGTGCCACACTGCTGCTGCCTGTTACTTGGCACCATGGAGGCCAGAGGGATCTCTGCCTTGCTCCACTTACCCTGGCGTGGGCTGGGGCAATGCCGTGCCAGGGGTTGTCACCAGTACCTAAGATACTTAAAGTTTAAACTCTAAAGTGGGTGCTGCTGCTGTTTGCACTGCTTGTTGGCAAGTTACACCATAGAGGCCAGAGAAGGATCACTTTTGATCTGGTTTTTGTGGGCACCGTGACTGTACTTTGTCTGTGAATTCAACTTTGCCAAGCTGTGACTGGCACTGAACAGGGATACTGGGGAGATATACTTTCTTTCTGATTAAAATAATATGGTGTGTGAGGAGGTGGGCACTGGGCAGGCACAATGGAGGGATTTTGTGGGTGGGTGTGAATGTCTGGTTTCTTTCTTTTTGGGTGTTGTTATGTCTGCTAGGCTGGCTTTTTGGGGGGCTTTCTGCAAGCAATTGCACTTCTGTGGGTTTGTCTTCTTGAGCGATTGTCCCACTCTTATTAGCCTACTATTCTGGGCACTGCTTGGTTGGCAGAATGATTTTTAAGTGGGTGCACTGCTGATGGTGGGCCATGCTGTGAGCACACTACCGCTGGTTTTTTGTTTTTTTTTTAAATTCTGCATGTAGTTGCACTTTTGTGGGCTTGTCTTCTTGTGCGATTGTCCCACTCTTGCTATCTTGCTTTTCTGGGCACTGAGTTATGAAGTTCCAAGTTCTGGAGATTTCTGAGGTCTGGAGCTCTGAATTCTGGCTCCTCGGAAAAGTTCACAGGTTTGGCTGAGTACCCAGTCTAGGTACTCAAAGCTTCAGTACTCAGTTCGAATACTCGGCTGACCTATTTGGTGCAGCCCTATCAGAAACTATCTGGACCAACATCTGTGATGGCACAGGTAACCTTATTCTGCCTTGGAGGAGGAGGCTGGACTAGATAACCTTTCAGTTCCATTCCAAACCTACAATTCTATTATTCAAGTATAATTTCCTATGTCAGCAAAATGTGTAACAATTTTAAAATTACGTATCGTTACCCTTTTCTGAGTCTGGAGTAAATTCAATGACTTAAAGTAAATATTCAACATTTAGGGTTGGAAACTTCAGTTGGTGAGAATATGCAAGCTTTCATGTCACACAATCTGATGGACAGTGGGAGACCTGGAACCAATGAACTGGATCCTACAATCATAGAATCTTAGAATTGGAAGGTATTAATTATTTATTATTATTATTATTATTATAGCACCAGCGATGTACCTGGTGCTTTACAAAGAAAAAGATAGACACAGCCCCTGCCCGAGAGCTTACTTTTTTAGGGGTGTGCATGTCATTTTTGTTATTAACAATAATGAAAATTGTCATTTTCATTTTCGTTATTGCAATAACGAAAATGACAACCGAGAATAATGACAATGATCATGAAAACGACAATGTCATTATTGTTGTCGTTATTATTAGTGCTGTGGCAGTTGGGTTTTGGAGTGAAAATGTAGTGAGGGGAGGAGGGAGCAGACATCTCGGAGCCCTAAACAGTGCTGAACTTTTGAACTGTGCCTGTGTTGGGAGGGGCGAGCAGCTCAGAAGTATCTGGTGAATGTATCACAGGCCAATGAGTAGTGCAAGCAGGCCCCAACAGTCTCATGGCACTCTGTGATTGCTCAGTCTACTGCGTCCCACAACCAATCAGGGGGACTCTGGGGGAGGGTACTGCAACCCTTTATAATGGGGGGCCAGGCTTTTTCTCTCTGTTCTGTGAGAGCTCTGCTTGTCAGGTTGTGTTTACAGAACTGTGGTGCTTACACACAAAAAATCCTCCCTAGCCCTCATTGTATTATCAATACCTTTCCTTTCTCATACCCTACACTTTGCATTCTCCCTTTCCCTGCCCTTCTCCCACCCCCTGTACATTATATATAGATAGGTAGTATAGATTATATATATATATATATAACCTTGCTTAGGTTTAACATGATGAGTACCCAACTCCTAGAAGGCCACTACCAGCGTATCCCAGCTGACCTTCAATTCTGCCTTTGTGGTCAGACGGAGGTGGAAAACCTTTCTCACTATTTCTTGTATTGTCCTCTGTCCGCTTTGTTACGGGAGGAGGCAATAGGTATTCAGTTTTCCAGAAAAGAACATTGGGACTTGCTTTCTCTAATTACATACTTACTGGCCAACCCCAATAAAAAGATCATGAAGGAGGTTGCCCTTTATGCTCTAAGACTGGAACAAAATAGGAAGTCCTATTTGGCAACTAATACCATAATATAGCGTACTAAGTAAATGGGAATTTGGCTATTTGGCCTCTGCACTATCTTTGCTGGATTGTAAGAGCTATGGCTGACTTTCTTGGACAAAGCCCCTTTAGATTTAGGGGTTTATCTAGTGCTTTTACCCTTGCCAGGGATGGAATGATAGTGTAACTTTCTGCCCTGTGTGATGGTTACCTTATTGGGACTTATGCCCCAGCTTATTGTCACAAGCATAATTGACTCAAACAAGTTAGGGTAAACATCCTATTGGAGGACAGGTTGTAATTATATATCCTGATTCTGTCTATAATATATATATAATATATATATATGTATATATTATAGACATATAGATTAGATTAGAATATTTATATCAATCAATCAATAGTTTATTGTTTAAGCCAAAGGCCATAACAAAAGTACAGAAAAACACAAACAATATAAATATAAAATGAAGAATATAAAATATAAAATGACAAAGGACAATATCAAAAGCAAGAAGAAACAAAGCCTCTTCTGAGTAGCCCAGAGTCAGAAAGTATAATATATAAAATTAGTCCATAGGCATCTACATAACTCAGAAAAAGAAGAAAACATGAAAGTGGAGAATGTAGTCGGACTATTTGTCATATTCCATTAAAAATAACTATATTTAATTGGCTCTAAACAGTTCAAAAACCCTGGTACAGAATCAGGATATATAATTACAACCTGTCCTCCAATAGGATGTTTACCCTAACTTGTTTGAGTCAATTATGCTTGTGACAATAAGCTGGGGCATAAGTCCCAATAAGGTAACCATCACACAGGGCAGAAAGTTACACTATCATTCCATCCCTGGCAAGGGCAAAAGCACTAGATAAACCCCTAAATCTAAAGGGGCTTTGTCAAAGAAAGCCAGCCATAGCTCTTACAATCCAGCAAAGATAGTGCAGAGGCCAAATAGCCAAATTCCCATTTACTTAGTACGCTATATTATGGTATTAGTTGCCAAATAGGACTTCCTATTTTGTTCCAGTCTTAGAGCATAAAGGGCAACCTCCTTCATGATCTTTTTATTGGGGTTGGCCAGTAAGTATGTAATTAGAGAAAGCAAGTCCCAATGTTCTTTTCTGGAAAACTGAATACCTATTGCCTCCTCCCGTAACTTAGCGGACAGAGGACAATACAAGAAATAGTGAGAAAGGTTTTCCACCTCCGTCTGACCACAAAGGCAGAATTGAAGGTCAGCTGGGATACGCTGGTAGTGGCCTTCTAGGAGTTGGGTACTCATCATGTTAAACCTAAGCAAGGTCAGAGCTCTCCTAGTTGGAAAATTGGTTAGATCCTACAAATATGGCTCCAGCCCAGGGTTCGTTTCAAGAAAAGGATACCATGAGTTGTAACCCTATAGCCTCTCTATCTGCTTGTAATGTGACATCAGCAAGCCTATCTCTAATCAGAGACTTGGCTTGATCTCTTGAATACTGATAGAGACTTATAGTAAAATAGACAGTCTGAACCAGGCACCTATCCATCATTTCAAACCACTTGTAGAATATTTATATAGATAATAGATAGTTTTCCTTTTCCCTGTCTCCCTTAGATTTAGATAGATATTAGTTGTGTACATAATCATATATAGCGAGATTAGATATTATATAGGTATTTAGACTAGTCTGTTTTATTATATATATTAGGATTATAGGATAGGCATAATGTATAAATATTTGTGCACGGGAATTGCTACCGATACTGATACCAAAAATAAAATCTTTGTTTGAAATGATACCGATACCAATAACAACAACAATAATGAAAATGACATTGTCATTAATAACGATAATGAAAATGACATTTTTAATAACAAAATGAAAAATGAAAAGGACATGGGGGCCTGGTGTACACCCCTAGTATCTTGAAGGTCATCTAGTTCAATCCCTTGTTTGGATGAAGGAAGACTACAACATCTCTGACAGTCAGATGGCTGTCCAGTCTCCTGTCAGGCATTGTTCCCCGTACTTTGGACACTTCATGGACGTCGAGTAGGATCTTGTTAAGAAGGTGAAGTTTAATATACGTTACACATAGCCAGCTGCATGAGCTAACAAAGAGGAAGTGCAAGGATTCTCACTGCTTGCCCCTTTCTTCACACTACAGGACAGGTGGGGGACCTCAGGCCTGGGGGCCAAATGCAGCCTGTAGCAAGTTTTTATCCAGTCCTGTATCTGGCCATTGGGTCCATTTCCTGACTCCAAGTCCCGAAAAACTGATCTCAGCATAACTGAGCAGAGACGAGGACATGCACACAAAGGTATGTGACAGATCCATGACACAAATCCATGACAGAGGCATTCTTTTTCTTGTGCGTACCCTTGAACATCCACACCCAATTTATCTGCAGACCTCAGAGCTTGTACTAATTTTCAATGTGGTCCCCAGGAAGGAAAAGGTTCTCCACTGCTACATCATAGCCTCACTTTCTTACTGTAGACGTTTTTGCATTGGAGAGACTCCACTTTATGCCACAGCTGGAAGAATGACCCAGTAATGCCTTACTGCACTGTGCACATCTATTAAATATCTCTCTATGCAAACTAATGATCTGTAGAATCCAGACTTGTGTGTACTTCTGCTACAACTGCTACTTTAGCCATATAAAAATATTATCACAGTAGCTTAAATTCACTCTTCACCTGCTCAACAGATTTGAAATTCTTCCTGCAAATAACCAATGAAGTCATACATAATAAGATAACTATTTCATCCCAGTTCTTTGTTGCCTTGAACAATGGGGGATAAGGCCTTGCTTGTCCATAATCTCAGTCATGATAGAGTTGAGAGCCTATAATACAATGTTTTAGCCTTCTTCAGATCTCTAGTCTGCAGTTAAAAGACCCCAGGGACTGCAATTCAGATATTCCTGGAACAAAGCTTGATTTTAACAGGTGAAGCATTTAGGGAGCATTGCATACAAGCTTTTTTGTATGGATCAAAGCTACCTATAATTTCTCCCCACTGTCCCAACTGACAGTAACGTGGGGTAATCATAAAGCAATTCATCTGGTAAAGCTAAGCTTCTGGTGTTGTTTTAACATTAAGAGTTTTGCAATTAATCAGCATGCAGGATCTTCTCCACAAGCAATTACTTAGGAATCCAACCAATTAAAAAACTAATGTTTTCTTAAGCATGCTATTGTTGGAAGATGCCAGGCAGACATTTGGTTTGTAAATTCTTTATACCACCCTCCCATGGAAGGATTAAGAAAAGATTTTGCCACATTTTAGATTTCTGTAAGTCATGTCAAGCAGTTTTCCACAGTGATGTTAGCAAACTGTATCCCCAAATTTAAAACATTTCCTTTTCTCAAGCCATAAACTAACAATTGCCATATGTCCTTGAGGAAAAGAGAAAGAAATGTGGAACAGGGACAGGTTCAATTTTCCTAGTTAAGGGAAATCAGCCTTCTTCTTTCTGTCATGTTCTAAGCAAGTGTTTTTGTAGCAACTACCAAAGGTAAGAAACAACCAAGTTGCACATGAGTTATCATGTTTCTGTTGGAACCCGCTGGCTGCTCCCCCACCCAGGTGTGTGTGTAGAAGATGGTGGCCGTCACTCTTAGGGCCGGGTCGGAGCACAGAATAAATGTGTGCCCTACTGGGTCAGCCACTCCCTGCTCCACTCTTGATAAGGGAACAGAACAAATGTGTAGCCAGGTGCTCCCCTCTCCCCAGAATGCCTCCAGCACTGCACCCCCACCATGACGGGCAGGCATGGCAGTCAATCTTTGACTCAGGTGGGCCATAGTGGGCCAAAATGGGACCTCATTGCCTCTTTATCACCCTGTGTCTCTCTCTGACTCAGTTCCTCATCAGAAAAGGGGGCTAATATTGCTTCCCTACATCATAGGTGTGTGGTGAGAGCAAATATGTTAAATATTTAGAGGCACTAAAGTAGAGTTGACTTGGTAAGTGGAGTTAGTACTGTAGGGTACACCCACAAGCATGTGGGCACCCTTTTGCGTTTCGAGAGGGTGTGGGCCTGGGATCATCTGGGCAACCAGGTCTGGGCCAGCCAGTGACCTGGGCTGGGGCAGCAGTGGGCCCACATTTGGCAGCCTGGAAATAGACGTCTAGGTGAGTTCCCGGCCCAGGTGGGCCATAGCTTACTATCACAGGCCATCATCACGTCTGTTATCACCTCCAGTCCTGGTGTGTAAGAGAATATATATATGGGTGAAGGAACTGAATCCAGGGCTCAGATCTAGGAACTGGAAAGGAATCAAGTAAAAACTAGATGTGGACTGCATTTGGCCCCTGGGCTTGAAGTTCTCCATCCCTAGTCTAAGTTATTATTAGTTATAGCTATGGCTAGAGCCTGTAGCAGGCAGCCTTTAAAACAGTTTAGACAGGCTAATCTCAAGGATAGCGTAAGTACTGTGGATCCTGTGCAGCAATGGGGCTAGACTAGATAATATTTGGAGTCCTTCTTTCTAGCTGTATGACTCTGTGTGTCTAGGTGCTGAATTTCTAAACAATACAAGCATAAAAGTCCAAACCAGCCACTCACCAGACTTCTTTAAAAGAGGTGAGCCTTCCCTTGAAGTCCTGCCTCTTTTAGATGTTCTCAAGTCCTGGGCTCCCAACCCAATGACCTCTCCTCACTTCATGCCAGTCAGCCTCAGTGAGGGTCTTTTGAGCTCTAGAATTTTGGCCTTTCTTTAAGCAAGCTCCTTCCATGGAGACAGGCCTTCTGGCTTCAGGCCCTGCCTCTCCCTGAGACTCCTCTGACTAAACTCTGTCTCAGCTTTATATAAGAACATAAGAACATAAGAAGTGCCATACTGAGACAGACCAATGGTCCATCAAGCCCAGAATCCTGTCCTCTGACAGTGACCAGTCTCGATTTCATGGGAGAAGAACCAACAGTCACAATGGGCAATCCATTCCCCATTGTTCACTTCGTACAACAGTAAGAAGTTCATTCTGGAAGCTACTTGGTCAATAGCCATTAATGGACCTACTCTCCAAGAACTTATCCAGGCCTTTTTAAAACCCAGCTATACTACTGGCTTTGACAACGTCCTCTGGCAACAAATTCCATAAGTTAATTATGTGCTGAGTGAAAAAGTACCTCTTTTTATTTGTTTTAAATCTGCCGGCAGCTAGTTTCATGGAGTGTCCCCTAGTTCTAATACTATTTGAGAAGGTAAATAACCGTTCCCTATCTACTCGTTCCACGCCACTCAAAATTGTATAAACCTCCATCATGTCCCCTCTCAGTCGTCTCTTCTCTAAGCTGAAGAGACCCAGGTTGTCAAACCTCTGTTTGTATGGAAGCCGTTCCATACCCTAGATCATTCATGTTGCCCTTCTCTGTACCTTTTCTAGTTCTGCTATGTCTTTTTTGAGATGGGGTGACCAGAACTGCACACAATATTCCAGGTGTGGTTGCACCATCGATTTGTATAGAGGCATTATGACATCCTCAGTTTTATTCTCTATTCCTTTGCGAATAACTCCTAACATTCTGGTTTTTTTTTTACTGCTGCTGCACACTGGGCTGAGGATTTCAGTGTATTGTCCACAATCACTCCCAGATTCTTTTCCTGAGTGGTAACTCGTAGCTTAGTACTCAGCTTTGTGTACTCATAGTTTGGATTATTTTTCCCTATGTGCATAACTTTGCACTTGTCCACATTAAATCTCATCTGCCATTTAGATGCCCAGGCACCCATGCTGATTATTTCCCTCAATTGACCAATAGCATCCCTTCTGCTCCGAGCTGAACCAATCAGCTATTTCCCAGTTTGGCTCATTAGCCAAACCATTCAAATGCAAATGCTGGCCTCTGCATGGGCTTTCCCCTTGCAGCAAATTATCCACACACTAGGCCTAATTCTGGAAAGATCCTGTCTTTTAGCCATTTATGTTTGTTGTCATAGTTACTCAGGGCAAAGCTTCTCATAGAAATTGAGGTGATGCTCCGTTCCTGTACCCAGAGTGTCTTCATGGGTTAAGAATTCAGCCAGAGCTTCTGTGTATAATAAGACTGAACAGAGGAAGGGAAAGTGGCTGCCTCCAAAGTTTGCATAGGACCTATCAGC
The DNA here is from genome assembly GCA_003113815.1 of Sphenodon punctatus. Taxonomy (NCBI): domain Eukaryota; kingdom Metazoa; phylum Chordata; class Lepidosauria; order Sphenodontia; family Sphenodontidae; genus Sphenodon; species Sphenodon punctatus. The sequence continues at coordinate 448,330 of QEPC01005577.1, read as the reverse complement.
AAACATTTCTTAGGCAGGGACTTTGTGTAAAGATACAAAGAGACAGATTTGGCTGGTGGGCCTGCGTGAACCCTGAAAGCAGGAATGATTTTGTTTGACTTTGGGAGAAAGCAGTGAGGGATAGATCGTCTTGAGTATAGGGCTTGAGCTGCACACTTTGGGGGACTGCTGAACAAAGGAAAGATTCTTCCTATTATTTGCTCCTATTGTTGTTTAGGAAATGGAACCTAGCATACACCTCCGTAAATAAAGAAGCTCACTTCACACCAAGAATATAATTCTTATACCATGTCACTGATTTCTCATTCAAATCACTCAATGAGTTTCCAGATTTTGGCTACAGATTGACCAAAGGTGTTACATTGGGTGTTTTCACATGAACACATTCACATGGGCTGTCCATTTAAAGGCAGTCTGCCAGATGTTCAGGAGGAGCAGAGGCAGGACTGACTGTCCCTGCTCTGGGTCATCCCAACCAGCAGTATTCTGGAACATCCAGTAGCATCGCTAGCAGAGCAGGCAGCCGAACCCTTGGGCACCAGCCAGAGGTGGGGCTGCTGCTCATCTGCTCAGGGGATGGCCACTGCCACTCTGCTCTTGGCCAGGACATCATGGGGTTGTGGGTGTTAGCCCAGAGTGTCAGGCAATCTCCCTGGAACTCTATGGTGTGTGAGGGGAAGGGGGGAACCTACCACCATAGGTTGTAGCAGCCAACAGGTCCAAGGCAGGGCTACAAATGGGCAGGCATGGGGGTGCACCCCCAGAGCTGCTCCAGGGTTGAGCACTTCCACGTCCAAGTGAAAACACCCATTGTGACAATCAGCATAGTTGATAAAGAATACAGGGTTAATAATTCATTAGCATCAGTGGCTTCACTTCCATTGATTGTAATGGATGGGGAAGTGTTCCCCAAATCCTTTTTTCTGAGAAAACATGGTTAGGTGGGATGAGAAATAGAGATTTAGGGAGATGGAAGTATTTTAATTAACATCACAAAGTGGGTGAGCAATAGAATGGGGGCACAGAGCCCAGGTCTCCAGTATGTAGCCTACCACCTGTTCCATTGGACTACCTCGTGTAGCAGAGTAAGACTTGCCAGGCGTAAGTTTTGCAGGATGGGAAAGATCTTGGGGGTCTACTTGGAGCAGTCTCCTTGGAGTGTTAGCTCACAAGTCACTTTCTTTGTGTTAATCTTCAGCACGTTAAATCTCTCATTAAGGTTTAGCCACCATTCACTTTAGCCCCCCTGGGTTCATCCCAATTTCAAGGTTTCACTCCCTATGTAATAGTAGAAAAGCAATCTTTATTCAACAATGATACCTTTAACCCCACTCCCCACTTGCTCCCTCTCTGCAGCTCCCTTAATCTCTCAGACCTGTCCCTATTAATTAGACCTTGGTTCCCAATGTTCATGCAGCCAAACCATCTGGCTTTGGCTTCTCCAGGGAGAGGTTCCTCCCTGGTCTGGCCTCTCTCAGAGCTTCTCCCACCCTGAGCTAATCTCAGCCCTTCTACCTCTCTGGGCTGGCTAGTGCCACGTAGGGGTGATGCAGCATACCGCTGTGTCAGCTGTTACCGACAGAAACCCCTATTCCACGCATCATAGCACGGTTTGGCAGAGACAGCTTTCCGATGGCTGTGGCTGCAGTTTCCCGCAAATGGTGCCGCGGCATTGTGACTGGTCAACGGAAGTTGAACTTTTGCGGATTTCAATAAGAAGCGGCACCAACTCCCCTTTCCATCGATCGCTGAATCTTTGTGGTTATCTGATCATTGTATGACATTTACGCCGCCCGGAATACTTGGTATCGCGAGACCTGGCAGCATGATCAACTCTCGGACCCTGCTAACAAAACCTGCATGCCCAATTTCATTGGCTAGGGCTTTCCCAGAGAGACATTTCCTGCCTTCACCATTAAGTATAAATAGGTGTGTTTGTAGCTTTCTTCTTCCTATTGATCCCCAATCGCAGTGAGAGTGACTGACTGTTGGAGCCGCGCCGCCAGTGTCTGTGTTTGTTAACACACTCTGATCTTCCGCACTCTGCGACAAAACACCGCATCGCAACTCGAGGAGAGAGAGTCCTATCTCTTCTTAATTCATAGCATACCATCGATTTTGGATAAGTGCAGACTACACACAACATAAAGAAGGTTTTGTGTAAATGCTTGAACTTTTTTGCTAATTCTGCTAAACTGTGCTTTATTTAACTGCTAATTTAGTGCTAAAGCAGCTAAAGTAATTCTGCTACAGCTACACTTTACATTTTCCATTATCCTTTTTTTAAATAAATGTAGACATATGTTGTTTGCTGCTAGTCTTTTAGTGTTTACGTATATCTTTATTGCTCAGTTTGTGCTTATGTTAATTTTATTCATGATAATGGCTGTTGGTTGGATGGATGGTGGGATCATTGCATTACTTGTGAAAACTGAGCTGTTGGGTTGATATAACTGTGGCTGTCCCAATTCTTTTGTTGTGAATGGTGGGCAAATGGCGACCACAGCTATCGCCTCCCCCACACTCCGTGCTCTCCTGTGACTGACTCCCCTAGCAGCCCCCCCGCCTATTCCCGCATGTGCTCCGGAGTCCCTGCTCCAGGCTTGCTGGCGGCTTTCGCAGCTTCTGCAGCTACCGGCTATGCCCCCCCCCCTACTCCTGGCTCTCTATTGAGTGACTCTCTCGGCAGCCCCCCCTGCCTATTCCCCTGGTACTAGTGGCATGGTACTAGTGACATGCATCACTGCCCTGGTACTAGTGGCATGCATAGCCACATGAAGCACCATCACAAATCTGTTCTCAATGCCTCTAGAAGATCACACTGCAGAACGACAAGCACCTCTGATCCATCTAGAAGCACTGCTAGTGCTACAACTGTGAAGACAATATTGCCAGAATCTGTGCAAAATCAAATGAAATGGCCAGCATCTCATCATACTGCACAGTATACCCTTGCACTGGTGTCCAAGATGTTTGCAGTTGACATGCTTCCTTCACATTTTTGAGAGTGAGGGATTCCGCAAATTAATGGAGGGAATGGCACCGTGATGGAAGGTACTGTCACAATTTTATTTCCCAACAAACACTATTCCCAAACTCTATGAGGCATCATACAAAGAAGTATCAGATGCTATGCGTGACTGCGAGGACAATGTTGTGCACCTTACAACAGACATGTGGACCAGTGCGCAGCACATGGAGTACCTGTCCATTACTGGCCACTGGATTCATTGTGACCCCAAGAATAGACTTGTGAGGCAGCAAGCCATACTTGCTTTGGAGCACTTTCCTGAGATACACACTGCTGAAAACATCTGGTAAAAATGGTTACAACTGATAGAGCAGGGCTTGCAGCCCCTTGGTCTCTCTGTTGTGTGCATTGGTTCAGACAATGGGGCAAATATAGTGAAAGGCATTTCAGATGCCGGTTTCCAAAATGTATCCTGCATGGCGCATTTGCTGCATCTAGTGGCAAAGAAATTTCTCAAAGCAGATCCATTGATTAAGGACACAGTAGAGTGTGCAAAGAAATTGGTGGCACACTTTTGTAGATCGGCAACATCGCGCCGCGAGCTACGAAGGATACAGCAGGAGACAAACCTTCCACTTCATTTCTTCCCTATTGATGTCTGCACATTGTGGAACTCCACATATCATATGCTGAAGAGACTGCATTCACAAAGACTTGCAATCGAGACTTTTTTTGCTGTGGCCGCAAAGTCTAAAAGAATTCTCAGATATGCAGATAAATCTCAGACAGTGGAATGTAATAGAAAATCTCATTATTCTGCTGGAGCCTTTTCAGGCCATGACTGAGTTTGTGAGCAAGACCGATGCAACAGTCAGCCAGAGCTTGGTCTCACTTGTATTATTAAGGAACCAGGTCGAAGACATCGCTGCCTCCTTTGATCATCAGCAGGTGGATGGTAAACGTCTTGCCATTATCTTGGGTAAAATTATCCACTAGAGCACCCAGTTTGAGAATATTGGTGAAGATTCATTGTACCAGATGGCAACAGCTCTAGACTCACGTTTCAAGAAGGTTAAGGTCTTGGGGGGGGGGGGAAAGAATCCGCTACCACTGCACGCAAAGAAATTGCCGCACAGATGGTAGGAGAGCATGGTAACAACACACATGATGAATCTGAAGAGGATGAAGTAGAGAGCATTTCCAAAGATAACACTCAATAGCCTCAAGCTTCTTTGATGTAGTCAAATTTTGAAAAGTATGGCCTCCTTGCACAGAATTGCACTCGAAGAAGAGTTGATCCACTTCACCATCGTCACTGTCCACACTCGCTGCAGCTGAAGACATGTACGACCAGTACCTGTCGTCGGATGATGTGGTTGGCATGAATAACGATCCACTCATTTACTGGGAAGAAAAAAGAGACACTTGGCCAGCACTCTACAGTTTGGTAATCACACTCCTTGGTTGTCCTGCCAGCAGTGTCCCATCAGAATGTTTATTCAGCTGTGCGGGCACAACTGTAGGTAATAAAAGAACTAGTCTTTGCAGTTTAAATCTAGAGTGCCTAGCATTAATTAAAATGAACGGGTCATTCCTTCCAAAAATTACTAAGGATTTCCTGCAAGCCACAGATGAGGAAATAATGAGGTGCACCTCAGAGGTGATTGATCACCAGAAAAAAGGTGATCAATTGGTGGAAGGCGGAAAAAGGCCGCTGATTGTACATGACAAAGCTATAAAGCCCATAAATGCCGCATTTGCGGATTCTTGTAGCGGCAAATGTAGAATTGCAGAGGTTCTAAGTGGAATTCTGTGGGGCGCAACGTCGGATTCCCAGTTTTAGGAATGGAATTGCGGCATGGTAAAAGATCCTGCCGCATCAGCCCTAGTGATACACAGTAGCACAGCTGCCCACCAATTAGGCATGGTCCTCCCTCCAGGCCCAAGGCTGGTAGCTTAGCTAGCCCACACTACCATAGACACTAGCTGCACTCCTTAAAGGGTTGTAGTCCACAAGGACTCTGGCCTGCCATATCTTGTCTCTCAGACCATTTGTAGATGAGCGGTTGAAACCAGCACGTTGAAGAACACGCTGACTGAAAAGCCTCAGGGGGTGCATTTACACATACTTAAAGTAGCCATCCCACCATAGAAATTGCCTTGATGCCAAGGTTTCCAAAATGCGCCTTTAAAAAGACCCTATGAGCGGCGAGTCCTATGGTGGGACGACTACTTCCGGTGCATGTAAATGCACCCCAGGGGGATTTTCAGCCAGAGCATTCTTCAATGCGCTGTTTTCATCTGCTCATATAAAAGAGGTATCAAAGAACAAGCTGCTTCTGAAAAATCTAGAGCTGAAACAATTACTTGCCAAAACAAGTAAACCCACCACATCCGAACCATCTCCAAAACAAACAAGCAAGCTGAGTAACGAACACTATCTGTCCAGTCTATCATTGATGATTACTCATTTGTGCCATTTCAGTTTGATCAGTTCATTAGATTTCTTTGGTTCATTCATTTCAGCCATTGCCAGTTTTTAATACTCATTTTCAACCACTCCTTTTCATTTTTCTTGGCAAAAACAAATAGAAATCCAGAAACAGCTTAAATAAATGAACCCTAATGAACCAAACCAAACAAACAGAAATTGTGAACAATCAGTTGCTCAAACGTTTTGATGAATGTTGTTTGTGTTAACTACAACCTGCTCAAAATGGGGGTGGGGAATCCACAAGCAGTTATTCTGCTGCTTGTTTTACCTCTAGAAAATACCACCTAATAACACATCTGATTGTGGGTATTTTCAAAAGTGATGCTACACACTTGCACCCAATCTGGAGTAACATCCACAACCTGCCCCGGGGTAGGTCATACCCAGAACAGGCATGATGGTGTGCCTTACCACACTTTGCCCCGAAACATGGTAATGCTTACCTCCGGAGTTCCCCACAATTTTCTGAGATCACGGGTAATTTCAGATGTTATGATACCACAGACAACCACAATAAACCCCCTGTGGTGGCCATGTTAGCGTAACATCTGAAGTTACCCAAAGAGATTCCTGCTAGATGTTCACCCCTGTGAACCCCCGAATCTCTTTGACCACACTTTTGGACCTCCGGCCACCCAGAGGTCCGAAAGCATGGTGGGATCAGCCCCCAAGCATGACCACAGTGGCCACGATCCAGAATCGGCAGAAAGTAAAGTTTGTTACCTTCCGTTGGCCGGATTGTGGCCCAGACCATGCTGCGGGATCGGGTGCAGTGGCCGGATTGGCCACTGTGCCCGCCTGTCTGGGCGCGCAGCCAGGGGAGCACGGGGGGCGGGTCTATGAGGCCGCATATCGCCCTGTGCAGCCCCGCACCCTCCCCGATAGGAATCAGACCGGCATGTCTGAAGGACTGCCGGACTGATTCCTCACTGGGATCCGAAATGGATCCCAGTGCGGGATGATTTCACGTCTGAAATCACCCCACAACTGGTGGTAACTACCACAGTTTGAGGCAAAGTGTGGTGAACATCTGGTGGCCACCAACAGAAGTGACGGTGGTTGAGACCCTAAGGTGGGGTTAAGTGTGGTAAAGTGTGGTTAAGTGTGGCAGCATCACTTCTGAAATACCCACAGAACACAGACAGTATGGGTAATTTCAGACACTACATGGTCCCGAGTCACCACAGTGGATACCCAGCGGTGGTGAAATGATTAACCACTGACCGTGGTCCAGGAAGGCCCTGAACAGATGTGATGGGCCCGGGACCACGGCAGGGAATCGGGCTGTCAGACCATGGGTCGGGGCAGTGTAACAGACATGACACCGATTCCCGGCCATGGTCAAAACACCCACAAGGCACCGGGGAGGGGTGGGAGGCAGATATGACTGAAAGAGGGCATAGGAAGCCAAAAACACCTACAGGGAATGCCCACAGAAGGGAAACGGGAAGGAAGGGGGAAGAGGGAGAAGAGCCACCACGGCAACAGACACACCAGGCACAGAGACAACGAAGGCAAAGTGGAACACACAGCACTCACACACGCCCGAGCACACTCACACCCGCATGGGAAAGGAAGGGAAGGGGGGACACAGCAGGACAAACAACACACACAGCACAATGGGCATGGGGGGGAGGGCGTTGACAGGGAAGAAGGGGGGGACCAGGCCAGGGGCCACCCAGGACACGGGAAACGGCAACCAGAACCCCCACAACAGCACAGTTGCCACGGTCACCCCCACAGCTACACAGGAAGTCCCAGAATGGGGTGTGTGTGTCCTGAAAGGCCGGACCACAGGCACAGGGGGAGGTCATGCAGAACAGGGAGCAGCTTGGGAATGGCCCAGGAGGCAGACAGGCACCCCAAGTGCTGGCGAGGGTGCCATGGAGGGGATGCAGGAGAGCTGGAGCAGTGCAGGCAGTCCACTGATGCACACACACCCTCGGGCGGATGCCGGGAGGCAAAGACCAGGGGCCCCACAACCCCGCGGTCACATAGGCATGCAAGGGGGGTGTCATGGGCACAGGAGGGAGCGACGGTGGATGAGGAAGGTCAGCAGCAACCCGGAGAGGCTGGGTAGAGGCACAGAGAGCAGGACTTGGCCACAGGAGAAGGCAGACACAGAGGGGAGCACTGATTGCAGAGGCGAACAGGGGGGGCTCTGGAGGGGGCGTGGAGCCACAGGCAGGGGCAGTGGAACCCCGGAAAACAAGCAGCACAGTTGCAAGGCCGGGACATCATGGAGTAAGCAGGCATCAGCCCTCAGCAGCAGGGAGGAGGCAGGAGCTCTCCGCGGGGCCAGCAACCGGGGCACGGTAGGCACAGGGGGACTCGCAGTCAGCTGCAGGGGGCAACAAAGGGGCCCATGGCTGGGTGGCCTGCCAGGTGAATGAAGTGGGGCCACTGAAGCATGCTCCAATGGTAGCCCAGCACAAATATGTGGTGGGCGACCAGGTAGCACGCCTCAAAGGGATCCTGCGTGGCAAGCCCCAACTGCACATCAGAACGGGACCACACACTGGACAGCACTGCTAGCTCTGCCTCGGTAGGCTCAGACAAGCCATCGTCAGCTGCTGGGGTCCACAGAAGGTGACCGAGCTCCAACAGCCAGTGATATGCCACCCCACATGATCGCTGGTACCCATGGGCTCTGTGAACACAGCCAAAGTAGGACACAACCAGGACAGGGCCCCCCTCATTCAGACAGGCCGTGTAGGTGGCCAGGCCGCACACAGACAGAGCAGACAGTCTCCGCCGCCAACCACCCCACATGCCAGCACCTCATCTCTGGGACATGCCCATCGGCAAAGGGAATCAGAACCAGGGTCTCCGCATGCAGCTGGCAATCGCGGGAGGTCACCTTATAGCCAAAGTAGCACATCCCCGATCTCAGACTCGCATAGGCACCAGACAGGTTGTCCGGGCAGCTCAGGAGCAATTGTACAGCCAGGGAATACCACAGGTCACACAGGGCCATGGTCTCGCAGAAGGTACAGCTATGGGGGGGCCCATGGGGGCCGGGAAGCAGGAGCCTGGTGGAAGCACAACCCGTCATGATCCGGCCAGACAGGGAGAATTACACCATGGACAGGGGGGCATACATTCCCTGCAGGGCTGGGGGGGCCCTCCAAGGGGTCCCAAGGACAAGCTAGGCGGGCACGGGCCACAACAATGTATATCAACAGAGCGAGGCATGGGGTGTGGACCTGGCACAGCTGCAGGAAACAGGCACCCAGACAGGATCACCAACACACTAATCAGGCTGGCAAAGACACAGTGTTGCAAGCAGGGAGAGGTGGGGGGTGTTTGCGGAAGGCATGCAGCTGCAACAGGAATGCCAGGCCCTTTGCATGGACAGCAGGTGCACCCAACAGCGCGCCCAGGGCCGCCCGCCCTGCCGTGGGAGGCCCGGCCAGCTGGGGGTATGGCACCAGCCGACCCAGGCCATTACCGGGCCGGCATATCCCACCCCCAACCCCTGGGGCTGCCAACACCATGGAGCGGGACAGGGTGGCCGCCTACTGGATGCACCTCGCCTCTCAGTCGAGTGGTATCATGCCTACACCGATCAGCTGCACATCCTTACCACAGAGGTGCACCTGGGTGCCTGCCTGTGGGTTTTCATGGCCTGGAGTGCTGCATGGTCCCATAGAGCCAACCACAGCTGTAGGCGTGCCCTGGCCAGGCTCAGGGCTCAGAGGGGCTGACCAGCAGTCTGTGAGCCGGGGCCGGATCAGGGCAGTGGCGATCTGCGAGGCGGCTGGGCACCTCCAATGGGACAGGGAGACCTTGTGCCGGGCTGCCCTGCTCGCTATACCCATTGCCCAGCGGGTATGGGTCACAGAGCGGGCATAGGGGTGGTGGTCCAGGGTGCTGGCCCAGTGGGACAGGGCAGCCTGGAGGGCCCACTTTAGGATGGACAAGCTCACCTTTCTGCAGCTTGCTGAGCTCCTCACGCCCTGGCTGAAGTGGCAGCACACACCCATGCAGATCCCCATCCCCATGGTCCAGCAGGTGGCCATCGGGGCCTGGACCATGGCAACTCCCGACTCCTGCTGGTCTGTCTCCCAGCACTTCTGGGTCGGCCTGAGCACCATTGCCTGTATCCTTCAGGATGACTGCGACGCTGTGGAGGGTGTGCTCCTGAACAGAGTGATCTAACTGGTGGACCAGGGGGCCGTGATGGCTGTATTAATGGCCGGAGGCTTCCCCAACTGCATGGGCACCATGGACAGCACCCACATTGAGATCCTCCACCCCTCCGCAGGGGAGGCCGCGGAGTATGTCAACAGGCACGGGTATCACTCACTGCAGCTGCAGGCGCTTGTGGATCACCGGGGGAGGTTAATTGACATCTTCACGGGCAACTCCATCTGCAGTCACAATGCCTGGATCATGACCATCTCCCCCTTCTATGCCCGAATGTTCCGAGGGGACTTTGCTGACATGGGGATGATCTGGATAGAGGGGGTACCGATGCCCCCCTGTATCCTGGGTGACCCGACCTATCCCCTTACCTGGTGGCTAATGAAGGTGTACCTGGTCACCCGCAACCCTGTGGAGGCGCTGTACATTTCCCGCCTGTGTTCCAGAAGGACCGTGGTGGAGCGGGCCTTCAGGGTCCTCAAGCAGTGCTGGAGGAGCCTCGCTGGGCGGCTGGACTACACTGTGGAGACCTCGGCCCTGGTGATCGGTGCTTGATGTGTGCTGCACAACATGTGCGAGACTGAGGGGGCAGTCCTGGAATATCACGAGCCCATCCGCCCCCCCCTGGCCCTGTGCCACAGTAAGTGAATGAAGACAACCCGAGGGAGTACCGTTACGCCAAGCGCATCCATGCCATCCTGGTGAGACATATCAACCGGGAGGCCGAGCCGTGAGGGTGATCACCACCCGGCCCACCCCCATGGTGGCCCCAGGGAATCCCAGGGCCAGCCTCTACACGGGCTGCGACCCCCCCAACCCCTGTCGGCCAGAAACGGTCACAGGAAGCAATACAGTTGCCAAAGCATTTATTTCACCCCTTATGTACAGGTGCACCTGACCCCACCCCCTCCAACCCCGCTGTCCCCCACCCACCATAGTGCCCCCTCAGACCACCCTCCCCCTTCCCCCCATCCCCCCCATCCCCCAAGTTTCCGGGGACGCCTCCTTGAGCTCACAGTGGTCACCACAGAGCTCAGGGACCTCACCTCCCCCCTGCTGTCCATGTCCCCATAAGTGTCCTGGGATGCCTTGTGGGCTGGCGGGGTGGCTGGCAGTTGGGGGGAGGGATGGTCTGGGACCTGGGGGGTCCCCCTGAGTGGCTTCACCCTCCAGAGTGCTGGGGGAACCAGGAGGCGGATTTGTAGCCCCTGCGGGCATGGAGGCGGCTGGGGTGGTTGGGGAGGGGGCACTGAGGGGCCCAGCATGGGGCCCTGGGCAGGCAGGGTGCCTGGCGGGGCAACTGCCATCACATATGCACACATGGTGCCTGTGTGCAGGAGCAGGGAAGTCCCAATATCATGGAACCTATCTATTTTGGCCAAGTGCTCCCGCACCATCCCTGTGATGGCCTGCTCCAGCCACCTGAGCGCTTCCACCTGCCTGATGTTCTCTCAGCGCTCCCACCTCTGCTCCAGGTGCACCTCTTCCTGGAGCCTCATGGTTCCGTGCCTCCAAGTGCTCCAGGGAGTGCTCAATGGCCGCCTCCATCTGGTCCACGGCTGCTATCATCTGCTCCCCCTGTTCAGCCGAGGTGAGGACAATGTCCTTCACCTGGTCCTCCCTCTGGCGGTGGACCTGTGCCCAGTACTCCCTCATGCGCTGTGCTGGGGGCACGGGTCCAGGTGACTCTGGCTGTTCAGGTTGCCCTGTAGGGTACACAAAGGTGAGTTGCCTACCACCCCAGGTGCCTGCCCCGGCCCTGGGATGGGCCTGGGGCTCCGTGGCCCCCTGGGGGTGTTGCCTGGCCCATTTTCTCCTCTCCTCCCAGGCATCCCAGCCCCTCTAACCAGCTCCGCATGTCCAGGGTCCCCCTCCCAGCCCCCCCAGGGGCTCCCCACCTGGCCCGTGTGCCTCACCTGGTTCCTCCCCCTGCTGCTTGGGCTCCTTGGTGCTGGCCTCCTTGCCTACCTGACTCTGGTGCTGGGGTGTCCTGTGTGCTGTGGGCAAATGGTGCGGTGGTTGGTGTAGGGGTGCTTGGGTGGCCGGGAGGGGCCCTGGGCCCCCTTTCCACTTTGTCACAGGGGCTAGGGGTGCCCCCAGCCGACGCATCCCCCCTGCCCCCTGCCCATGGACTCCTGGTCCCTCTCCCCTCCCAGCCACTCGCTTACCCTCTTTGTCTGTCTAGGATCCCTCTGAGGCTGACCCCTCTGTGTTGGTGTTCTCCCACTGCGACCACAGGCTGAGGGTGATGAGGTTGCCGGCCTCAGACTCCGTCTATCCGACCTGGGGGTGGGGGCTATCTGGGATGCTGTCTGGGGGGGTGCCAGTAGGCTCCAGAGTTCCTGGGGCATTCCTCCTGGGGGTCCAGGGCCCTGGAGCATGTGCCTTTACGGGGGGAAGCGACTGGAGGAGGTACCTCGGCCCGTTCCCTGCCCTGGACCACAGCACTCCCCACGAGGCGTGTGGTGACAATCGAACCCTTCATATGCAGTATGCAGTCCAGGGCATCATAGAAGGGGGCAGTCCGGGCTCCGTGTCTGGACAGTCGATTGTTGTCCCGTATGGCCTTGTACCCCCTCTTCAGCTCCTTGGCATTTGAGCGGCACTGGGCCACGATCCAGTGGTGCCCCGCTGCCCTCATTTCCCACACTATGTCCTCTTGACATGCTCATTTTGCTGGTTGAGCGCTAGTTCTAGTTGGTACTCCAGGGTCCACCAGATCCGGATGAAGTCCTGGGTCTCCTGCAACCCCCACTGGCCCCCTCGGTGGTAGGGCCTTCTCCCCCATCTCCTCTGTGGTACTTCTCCTCTTCCTCCTACTCCGCCTCCATCTGGACTGGGCCGGTGTTCTCCGGGGGCTCGGCCACCTGGGTCTGTTTCCGTGTCTGCAGGATGCAGGGAGGATTATGGTTGGGTGCGATTCTGCCCTCTCCATCCCACGGTCCACCCCCTTTTCTCCCCTCCCTGCTGGGTGCCTGGCCGGGCCCCCTGGCACCCCCTTGGTGCCCCTGTGCCTCCTGCTACCCTCCCCTTGGTTCCCCTTACACGTTTCTGGGGTGTCTCCTCCCCTGGTCTGGCTGATGTCCCCAGGGTGGCCTGTCCCAGCTGCTGCTGCTGCTGCTGTTGTCCCTCCTCCTCCTCCATCCGCAGCATGACCACCGCCTCCCGTTCCTCCACCTCTGCTTCCTCCACCACCGCCACTTCCTCCTCCCTCGCTCTCTCTCCCACCGCTCTCCTCTGTTTCCCTCCTCGGTCCATCCTGCCATGTTTCCATGCTGTGGTTTTCCCTTTAAGTCTCCCTCCGGTGCCTGTGTTGTTGCTGGTTGCCTGGCAGCAACACTGCATGCTTTGTCCCCGGCTGGGAATCATTTACTTTGATTTCGGCCAGTGGTTGCCATCTAGATGTTACTTTTTGTTGTTTCCCGCTGGGAAACTCTTTGACCACACTTTCGGAGATGGTCCGGGGGGGAGCTCTGGAAGCGTGGTAGATTTTGACCCCATGTGGTTATTGACTGTGATGAACATCTGGCGGCTGCTGAACAGACGTTCAGGGCACTTTGGCCCTGCCGCGGGATTGAGCGTGGTTCAATGTAGTTGAATGTGATCTCATAATGTGTGAAAATACCCAGATGTTCAGGGCGCTTTGGCATCACCGCAGGATTAAGTGTGGTTCGCTCTGGTTGACTGTGATCTCGTAATGTCTGAAAACATCCTTTGTTATGATTCACGTTGTAGGTGGCATCTGTGTATTTATAATATGCTCCATAGAACAATGAGACTTTAATTTCTGAAATCTGTGTGGTGGACATTGATATCACGTATACTTTTATTTGGGGAGTGCCTTTGCTGTCCCTGGTACTCTAAGGATTTATATGACAAATATCATTTGTGCAATTTTTTCTGTCTCTTTCATGATTAACAATAAATAGAGTTTGTTGGGTATGTATATAATTACACAAATTATAAATTCTCTCTTTAAAACTCATGGATGGTTTATTCTTAAAACATAACTGTAGCTTTGAACGAATTTCCTTCCTTACAAATTATCTCTACCCCAATGTTCTGACAGTCAATCATGAGAACAACATTGCTGAAATAGCATTTGTTTCAATGTTAATACAATGGCTTTTGAGATACATAGGGTATTTTCAGACATTACGAGATCACGCTCAACCACAGTCAATACCCTGTGGTGGGGAATGGTCCCGTAACATCTGTTTGATGCCCACCAGATGTTCACCACAGTGAACCTCTGGCGGTAATCAAAATAAACACGCTTTCGAGGATAGTTCAGGGACTATCTCTGAAAGCGTGGTTAGCTGAACCATGGCCTGGAATCAGCGGCCGGCCGGGGGAGCATGGGGGGGCAGGGCAGTGAGACCACATGTTGCGCCGTGCAGCCCCGCCCCCCCATTTGCTGCCGGGATCGGCCAGCACATCTGCTGGCCATGACGAGCTGATTCCAGTGGGGAATCAAAAGGGTGATTCTGTGTCGGGGCAAACGTCGCCCCATCACGTCTGAAATCACCCATAGACAGGATCAACCTTCTCCCCTATGATCTGCAACAGAAATCATTCCAGGCTGCACGCATATATCCAACAGTAATGTCAAGGGCTATAGTCATTTCCTATTCTGACTATACTGCAGAAACTCAGCTACCACTGTTTTGCAACTGTAAGAGCACATGTCAACTTTTTAATTGCAGCCACTGTGAAGCACAGGCAAAATTCTCCAATATAGGTCTTCCATTCTTCACATTACAAAGGTACTTTTAACATTAGATTTATTGGAGGCAGTTATCCACAGAGAATTCAGATAGTAATGAATCGTTTTGAAAACAAAACTGAGATCTTTCTCAAATATTTCAAACCCTTTCTTGACTAAGGGTTTTGAACATAGTCCTCTGTGAGCTCCGTTTGCCTTTCCTTCTATGTACTGTATACGTCTGTCTATCGAAGAAATGTCTACTATTATACCAACTGTTTAAATACAAAAGAGGTATTTAAAATCTGAATAGCTTTAGTAAAAATTATATTAAACAGGGTTAATCATTATCAAACATGAATCTTTTTTTTCTCTTGGTATGAATAATTCTTTTTACTTGTATGTCAGCTGAATGAATTAAAGTTTTGCTTGGTTAAACTCGCTGTTTGAGAAGATGGGAACTAAAGAGATTTTTTTTACCTTTTCCTGTGGATGTAGGATCAAGTCATGAAGCTTCGTATTTTAACTGTGTTTACACTTGCGCAGGAGGGGGCAAAAGAACCAGTCATAACATAAGTCATTATCTAAAATAGGAGAAACATCTGTTGGAGTGTGGAGTGGTTCATTTATTTTTTAAAAGGACTTTCCAGGCTCAGAAGTCATTTGTGAATTGACTACAGAGGAACACAGATTTGCCAGGCTGAAGAGGAGAAGAAATGCAAATGAAGAGCTACATTAATGTGTAACCAGAACCCAGTTAAAGGACAAAAATGACTTGCTTCCAGACAAGAGGGTTAGAGATGAACATTCATCCTTAATTGTCCCCTGGGATCGTACCAAGCTATCCCTTCAATGGTGTTAACAATATTTAAATATAAGGATAATAAGGAAATGATACAATATATAAGGGTTTTTAAAATCATGTGTCTGCATAGACTACATATCATATCTACGTTTTTATAACCAACTAAGCCTCCTTATTTTTCCTTCCTTTCCCATAATAGATGTATTTTTTTCCCCGTAGGGTGCTGCATTTATAATAACCTTTTGAAATTACAATCTACTTATTTGTCTTAAAAAAAAAACCCAAAACCACAAAACAATGTCATACAGTTTTGCAAATTTAACATGAAATTGATTAAACAGTGCAAGTAACATGGTATCTTAGAATATTAAAAAATATTAGAAAGAAAATTAAAGCATTAAAGGATTATGACTTATCTGCGAGACTTGAAGTTTGCTCTAATTCAATTAAAATTAACAGTTTCACACTGATTAATGATAGCGGTATTCATCTTTTCATGCTTTTGTTTTCCTGTGTGCAGTAGTGTAAATTTTGTAATGAGGTTAGGTTTTATCATATGAAAATTGACAAAGACTTTGAATTTGTGTGTTAGAATGGAATTCCTCACTTAAAGTTGTCCACTTAAAGGATTGGATTCTGGTGTTGCTGAAGTCAATTTCAACATTTCCGTTCAATGGAACAGGATCCGACTGTAGTTCCTAGTAGGGCATGTTTTAGGGTGCTAACAAATTAAACATTTGCCCACATTAGTCCGTACCAGGATTACACATTTGCCCATTTGTTAGATGTTTGCCCCACTGACTGGACATAAGTCCACCACCCACTGCCCAGCCCACAGCCCCTGCTTATGGTGTGGTCTCAGAGAATGTGGAGCCCACTATGCAGGAAAATGTGGGCTAATGTGTGCCAAACTGTCTGTGTCCCATAGGTTGTGGGAAGGGAAGTGCCTGCATGCATCCAGGTCCACCAGCTCCATGGGGTGTTAATAGATAAGAGATTAGCCTGCTGGAGTCCGGGATCGCTCCATGGAGTCCACAGGTCCTGTGCAACAAACAGCACAGATGGGTAGGCACTGTGCTCCACCTCTTCCCCCTCTCTCCTGATGCACAGCTGCAGTGACCCCTGGTTAGAGGAAGCCACCCCCACTGTGGTCTTCATTTGTGTTCTTGTCACGCAAAAAAGCGAAAGTTTTGGATCACTCCAAAAACCGAAAGTAAACAGGCATAGTGCCTGTGAGAGTGAGAGCGGCTGGAGTATTCGCTCCCTGGACCACTCTAGGCACTCGGCCCAGGATTCTATGGTCCTAGCAGACCTGGACACGTGCAGGGGCTGCGTGCACCCTAACAGATGGGATGCAGTCTGCCTTTTCCAGCATTCACCTGTACGGCAGACTCCACATTCACCAGGACAATGCTGTGTGCGGGGGGCTACAGGACGGGAGAGTGGCGGTTGTGGGCGAACATCTGGTGGCAGGGGGCCACCCATCTGATGTGGATTATTGTGGACAACTGTCTCATCTGTTAACACCCATAAAGTTGCGGGAGGAAACCCTAGAGAGTCCAAGGAGTGACCGCTTCCTGCCCCTTTCTCTGCTCTTGCTCTCACTGGTGCTGCCAGAAGGGGCTGACCACAATCACAGGAAAGACATGCCAGGGGATGCCCGTTTATTAGGCTGGACACACAAAACATTTCACAGACCAAACCGGGAGTGCAGCGGACCAACGTCTTTTTAGTTAACACCCTTATGTTAACACCATGATGTTACACACATCATGTTCTCTAGCAATTGTTTGCCTTTGTGGTCTTGTAATGAGATAGTAAACACTATTAGTATTCGCTTCCAAAATTTATTATCTTTTTCTTTCATATATGAAGCATGGGAATAATTTACTTTCTTTGATAGATGATGAGGTGTTTGCCATAATTTTTTATTATTGTTATGTATTGACTTTTTGTTTTGTGGAAAATACAATACACAACACTAAAATGTTATGAAAGGATCAAAATATTTGACTTGTAAACTCAAATGATAAGGAGGCTGAAATTTAGGTTGGTTTTAAAGAAAAAGCTTGTTTACATCATGGAACCTACAGATGGCTGTATAATATGCATGCCTAAGTCCATATTGTTTTGTATATTTTGCTTGCACATGTATATCAGTGTCTATAGCTCAGATCCTCATAACCAGAAGGGATCAGGCTTATTAAAAGCAGCTGAAGTGCTGTCCCATATGATCATGTACTTCCACCAAGTTCTTTCTCAAGCTTCTGTCCCTTTCTTTTCACCTTCTTCATCTTTTCTAGCCGTTTACCCATAGCCCCTTTTTAAACCAGTGGGGGAGGGGGGATAAGTGTGCGGTGGGTGGAGCACCACTATGGGGATGATGGATGGGGGGGAGGGCGCAGACAGGTGCACACCCATCTCCACCCACCTCCACCCATCTACACGCATGGAGCAAATTGCCTTTTCACCGGTTGCTCTATGCATGGGGAATGGGTGGAGATGGGTGGGTTGCAGGAGGGCGCACACATCCCTCCCACCCACTGAAGTGTTTACTAGGGATGGGCGAACGTGGTTCGGAAGTTCGGAGTTCGGACCGAACTCGGTCTGTTCGGTTGACCAAACTGAACTTCCGAACCGAACTCGAATTTCAAACCTAACTGAACCGAATTTCCGAACCCCGTTCTGTTCGCCCATCCCTAGTGGCAACACACACAAAACCCCCTGGTTTTGAATGGCCAAACGCGGTTCGGAAGTTCAGAGTTTGGACCGAACTCGGTCTGTTCGGTCAACTGAACTGAACTTCCGAACCGAACTCGAATTTCAAACCAAACTGAACTGAACTGAACTGAATTTCCGAACTTGAATTTCAAACTGAACCGAACCAAATTTCCAAACTCCATTCTGTTCGCCAATCCCTAGTGTTTACATGGGCGGCACCCACGCATGCACATGCAGTGGACCTGCGTGTGCATGCATGGGTCTGTCTCGTGTAAAAAGGGCCATAGTGACAATTCTATTCCAAAAATGCACAACTGTAAATATAGTTAATCTCTCCTTTAATGGCTGCTTGTGCTTCTTTTTTGCCTGACCTTGGGGAGGAATGTGAGCCTCAATTTCCTTTAACTAAAGGTCTCACATCAAATGTATGAAGTAATTTGTTGGGCAACCATGCCCTTGAGCACAACTTGACACTTTTCTCTCTTTTTTTAGCCAAACTTGCCATTTCTTCTACTCTCTGCAAGTCTGGGTTTTTGTCTTCACCCTTGTCTTTTTTCTGCTTTCACCTCAAATCCACAGATCTATCTATCTTTGCATCTATGCACACCACTGCCTGGATTCCACCTGTGTTAGAATTTTCAACATGGGCTCATGCCCATTTCTGCTGACTGGGTATTTTCAGATGTTACGACATCACGCTCATCCACAGTCAATACCCTGTGGTGGGGAATGGTCTCGTAGCATCTGTTGGGGAACCAGAAGTCCCCCCCCCATGTTTGCCATGGTCAATCGCGGCGGGGAATCACATTCACCATGTGATCGGCTGAACCGGCGGGGCCGGCGCCGATCACATGGTTAATGCAATTCCCCGCCGCAATGAAGGGGCCCATCTCGTCTGGATGGAAACCACAGCCCGGAATCCCCAGTGGGAATCTGGGCTATGGTCAATTCGGGCAGGGCGCCCGCCTGTCTCCCCAGAGGGTGGGTGGCGGGGGAGCGGGGGGCAGGTGGGGCCGAGCGGCTGCACGTTACACCGCATGGCCCCGCCCCCTCCCCGATTCCCCAATGGGATCAGCCAGCACGTCTGTTGGACTTGCCGGAGTGATCCCAGCAGGGAATCATTTGGGTAATTGCACGACGGGGCGAATGCCTCCCCATCTTGTCTGAAATCACCCATTGTCTTAATTAAACTTCTTTATGGCTTTCTAAAGCAAAGGGCAAGGAATGTTGGGGTCAGCTGGATTATACAGGAAATGTACAGATTCAGGATATCTCCTAGAAACCTTTTACTTGTAGGGCTGATCTGGAAAACATGATAAGGGATAAAGTTGCCTGCCTAAACGGGTCACAATGGAGCTAAATTAGTACATCATCTATTACTCACAGATAATACCCACAATTTTGGGTACCATGTTGGGTATCTTGCTAACCATGCCAGGTGCCTGCCTCTGACTGGCACTGCATGTGCTGCTATTTATCTCAATAATGGTCTTCAAGGGGACAGATTCAATTGCTTATAAAATTGGGGAACTTTATGAAATTGTCCTGTAGGTTGGCAGAGATGACAGGAAAGGTATGTGATACAGTCCTACAAAATTACTTGTAAACAGAATGGAATGTAAAAATCTTACAGCTGGAAATGCATTTTCATGTTAATGTCTTATACCATTGGTAACCTTTATCCAAACTTTCTGAAAATTGGCACGAGTGTTAAGTTTATGGGGTGACATAATATTTGAATTTTTCATGAAAATTGGATGGAAGATAAAGAAGTTGTAGTCATGAATGTGTATGGAGCTTTTATTAAAATGACAACCTTCAATTGTTTCTACAATTGGTTTCCTTTATCTAAACTTTTTGATAATTGCTACACATAGTGTCCTCCATTGTGGGTACAATACAACCAAGTTTCATCAAAAGCAAATAAGAAACAGAAAAGTTATAGCCAGAAATAAATTTTTCAGTTTTTTCCCTTTATTTCAAAAACAAAAAGTACTTTTTATTTCTATTTTCATTGTTATTATTTGTCATTTTTGTTATTGCAACAAAGATAATGAAAACAACAATTTTCATTATAATTATTAGGGACGGGAGAACAGATTGCGGTTCGGGTTCGTCCGTTCGGTTTGACTGCGTTCGGTTCGTCCGTTCGGTTTGTCCGTTCGGTTCGGCTGCATTTGGTTCGGCCGTTCGGTTAGTTCGCTGGGGTTGGGTTCGGCTGTTCTGTTCGGCCGTTCTGTTCGGCCGTTCTGTTCAGCCATTCGGCCGTTCTGTCCAACTGTTCGGGAAATGTTATGGGTGGTTGGTTTTTTTATATGTTTTTTTGGTTTTTTATTGGGTTTTATATGGTTTTCTTTTGTTTTTTTGTTTTTATATGGTTTTTTAAAAAAAAATCTAATATTATATTTCTATCTATCTACACTAAATCTAACTGCTATTAACTATTCTAAATGCTATGAACTAAATGGATTATCTAATAAGTACACAG
>QEPC01005577.1:412841-427840 GCA_003113815.1 Sphenodon punctatus | reverse complement strand
ATTTCAGTACAAAACTGAAATGAAACTTAAATCAATCTAATAATCCTACTCAACGCCTGCTGTTCAGGAACAGTGACTAGCTCAGAAGGTGTTGGGAAGGGGGGAGGCAGATAGTTTCATTTCTTGCAAGCCTCTCCACCCCTGGTGCCTGAAAGTCTGCTCCTCAGTGACTAGTACTACCCCTCCCTGTCACCTTACAGTGAACAATTTTTTGCCACCCGAACTCACCTGAATGCGATCCGAACTGACCGAACTGTTCGGCCATTTTGCCGTTCGGTGTTCTGTTCTGTTCAGTATGTTCGTGTTCTGGTTCGTGTTCACATTCGGTCATCCGAACAGGCTGAGTTCGGGCTGAACTCCAAACTTCCGAACCTCGTTCGCCCATCCCTAATAATTATTGTAATAATGAAAACAACATGCAGAATCCTAAGGAATACTAGGTTACTGCAAAGGGATATATTTACAAATCACTTATTTAACAATCACTGCTCAATTAGTGCTGAAATTCAGTCACCAGTTTTCCTCAGGAGACACCAAAGAATGTGACCTTGATTTCCTGTGTTCCAAAGTTCCAAGAAGTGTCCCGGAACATCAGAACTTGTTCAAACCTCGTCTGAGTGCAGGATAAGGGGACAGAGGGGATGGGAGAGGAGGCTGGAGGCAAGCACTAGGCCCCTTCTCCCCCATCCCTGACCTCTGCTGGCTGTGGAGGGAATAGGCCAGTGGGAGTCAGAGAAGAGGGGGTGGCACTGGCAGCCTAGTGGATGGTCTAACAGGGGGGAATCGGGAGGGGATGTTACTTACCTTCTGGTTTCCAGAATGGTCCTATTTGATACGTGGCCTCTTCCTGACTTGTAAATTTGAAAGTAAAAAAACCCACCAACTAAGCATGCTCAGAAAGGGCCTGAATGGCCCTTTTCAAAGATAGCGCTGGCACCTAAAAGCATTCAGAGGAAGTGAGCAGAGATTGTCATGAACCTATAGCCTAGATCCATGATCTGGACTCTCCCTTTCCTTCCCCCATTCTGAGCACTCCCCTTAAGCACTCCCAACCCCAACTTTTATGCACCCCCTCAGAGCTTGTACGTATTTTCAAAGTGAACTCTGGGAGGGAAAAGAGTCCACATCCCTGATATATATGTTCTCTCTCTCAGGCTGCGTTATCACATGCGGTGGCAGTGGCGGCAGTGGGAGGGGTGAGGGAAAACACGGCAGCGCAGAGGAGCCAGCCAACGGGAAAAGAGTCAGTGCAAATGAGGATCTGCTGTGGCTTCTCTCGCGCATGTCAGGGTGCAAAATCCTGCCCTGACATGCACGAGAGAAGCCATGGCAGATCCCCGTTCGCACTGGCTCTTTTCCGGTCGGCTGGTTCCTCTCCGCTGCCGCATCTTCCCTCGCCTGTCCCGCTGCCACCACCGCCGCTGCAGGTGAGAACACAGTCTGTCATGTTCAAACTTGCTCTCTCTCTCTCTCTCTCTCTCTCTCTCTCACACACACACACACACACACACACACACACACAGTGTTTCATTTATCTCCCTATATGATTATATGCCAAACCAGCAATGCATCATTCTGAACAGTGAAGGAGAAAAACAGAAAACAGGCCTAATCTCAATTTACTTTTACCTAAATTGCTCTCCAACTAATGCATCTTCTTGAAGACTGTCACAGTCAAAGCCATTCTGAAAAGTAGAGAGTACAAGCGGCAAATTACTTGTTACCAGGAAATGCAGATTGTCTGTTATTTTTAAAGATTAACCTTTATGGACTTACTTCTACCTACACCTGGATGTATATAAAAATATAGTTTTGAATGAATCCGGGGATGACTGAAATAATAGATCTATTTTTAATAGAATCATATTGTATCAACAGGGCAATAAACACTAAAACCTCTACTGCTAATATGCACTTATGTCAGGTAGCAGGCTGACTCAGATGGCCCTGAACACTTATTAAATCTATTTTTCCTATAAATTCCCAGTGGTACATTAATGCTTACTGCTGGGTAATAGCTGGAGTATGATGTTTCTAAGACAACTGCCTTTTGATTTACCAGCTTGCAGGACAGAAGAACAAAAGATACACACAAAAAATCACTGATCTGTCAAAACACAAAGGCATCTTCCATAGTTAAGTTTCTTTATATTTATTTTACAAGAAAAGCTTCTTTGGATTTCAGAAAAAAATTGCACATTTCAGGTGAGATTTTCTAAAGAGGGTGTGCTTGGAAAACAAAACTGGGATTTGCAACCCCAAGTCAAGCGTTCTCAGAGGTGTTCTCGCCGTCTGAAGGGGACAACCTATTAATCTTATTAATTATAGCCCTTTTCACATGGGCTTCGGTGGGGGGGATGGTGGGCAGTGCGTGGGGGTGTTTTCACGCCCCCGACCTCCACCCATCTTCATGCACAGAGCATCGGGCATTGGCGTCCGTTGCTCCATGAGTGGGTGATGGGTGGAGGTGGGTGGAGCACAGGAGTGTGCATGCACCCCCACCCACCACACACCACCCACAGTGTTCCCATAGATGCCCACCCATTACCTCTGCACCCACCAGAGCACACACACCCATATGTGTGCGATGGAGGGAGCCCATGTGAAAAGGGCCAATATACCAGTTATAAAAAAATTACATTCCAAATAGTTAAATTATAAATCATAACTCTGCAAGAATTAAATTGTATATAATGCAGTGTAAATATATTAAAAAGCCATCCTTCTTGTTCCTTCAAACAGAATTGGTGAGGGGGACAGGTAGTGGGTGAGGGGGCAACTGGATACCCAAAGTGACTGACAGACACATTAATTGGCCAATTCCTGCATGCTTCCAGCTTTACAGGACCAATCTGTGGTGGCTTTGAGGTGGGCATAGGGGGAAGCCCTCAGGTAGGTATAGAAGGGACATTACTGGGACTTTGGAGAAAGCATCCCAGAATTCAGGAGACATAGGGTGTCTTTAGACATAACATCAATGGGTGTCTGAATGTGTGTTTTGACCTTGATTTGAACACTGGTTTGGCTCTGTGTTTACCATGTAGGACTGCTTAGACACACAGCGCATCTTGGGGCAAATTGGTGTTTTGCTCACCAGCCGATCTCAGCACACAAGTGCTGCTGCCTTATTCCCCATGTTGTACCTGCGAACATGCCACACAATATCATTAGACAATGTTGGCCATGTGTTCAGCTGGAACACATAAATTGTCCTTGTGATACAATGGTGTTCACATCATGTGTTCAACGGGTGACCAAATTGGTGTTGGAATTGTTATGGTGCTTACACACAACAACCAAACACATGATTAGGAGTTTTGACACCCGATCTTTGTTATGCCTAAAGATGCCCATAGTTTATACATCCAGGCTGGTCAATCATCATCACAATCACATCCTGCAGCAGTGACAGAGGACATAAAAGAATCTCTATTGGCTCTTTCCTAAACAGATGCTTCTGACTTCCCAGTAACAAGTGGGGGAGAGATGTTGGGATGGTCATAGGGCAGAATGAGGATATTTGGTTGACGTCTCTGCTGGAAAATTAGCATCACAAACTGATAGGGGTGGGAATACTGGTATTGGATCAATCCGATAATCTGATAATCGCCGGTATCAGCATACCAGATTTTTAACATTGGCAGCTTTACCTGTTTTTTTACATTGTGGTCATTAAAGTTAATGGCTGCAATGTAAAAAACCTGGTAAACCACCCAGTGTTAAAAATCTGGTATGCCGATACCGGTTAATCCAATACTGGAGAGATCCAATACCGGTAAATCAATCTTGTATCCAGTATTCTCCCCTGCGTCCCACCCCTACAAACTGATCTTATACCACAGTGGGTGTTTTTGCACACACATTTCTCCCGCATGTTTGCTGTTATATCCTGAATTTTCTGTGTGTCTAAATCACTCACCCAGATCTTAAACATCCGGCTCTTTGAACTTCTGTGTAGAACTTCTTCCAGTACTTTTGTGTGTAAAAAGTTGTCTTGGTAAAATGCTTTGCTCCAGGCAGCTGTGGTCACTCAGTTTCCATGGCAGCCTGTCACTTCTACAGCTGCGGCTACTTTTGGCTGTCTCAGGGCAGTGTTTGTGTGTGAAAAATACATAACCGTAACTTCCATGTGAATTTGTAAACCCAGAAGATTGAAAAATCTGGAACTTTAAGGTGCGAGTAAAAGTGCCCCGTGACATGTAAGAGAATCCCTGACATAGGCTCCTTCTCTGAATATGCTATGGAGGCATAAAAAATTGGTACCCTTTTCCACATATTTCTGATATTTAGCAGAGATGATCATGAATGTTTGATATACAGCCCTGCAAAAATTCATGTACACAGGGTGGACTACAAAGATGTTACAGTCAGACATACATTTATAAGTTAATTGCTTCTACCAGCAGGATCCTTTATTCAATCCTTCTAAAAGTTAGCAGAGATAGTAAATATGGGAAGGGGTATAAATGTGCTAAGTTTCATCTACATTAGAAGTGAGGCAAAGAAGTTACAGTTAAGGCTGTATATAAAGAGTTTTGCAAACTAATGTAATTCAACTGCTTATAAAATTGGATTCCTTTACCAACGCTTTTTAAAATTTGGTACACTTAGTGCCTTCCATTGGGGGTACACTTACTCTAAGTGTCACCTAAATATAATGAAAATAAAAAAGTTACAGCTAAAAATGTGTTTTCCATTGAAACCAATGGAAAACGAAAACAAAAGTGAAAATGAAAATGAAAATTTGATATTTATAAAAATAAAACCAACAGATTTAAAAACTGAAAACAAAAAATGAAAACAAAAATGACATGGGCCTCTAGTATTCACACCGCTAGTATTCCTTAATTTAATATGCATGTTCTTGCCACTTCTGGATTCTCCTTGTGTAAATGACACCAACTTAAACTCAGTAGGATGGCTGTATGTGGGAATCAGAAACCATTTTTACATGACCCTGTGAGCACAGTGGTGCGTGGGTGGTGGGCAGATGGGGCGTTCATATGGGTGCACACACATCACCACACACACCCCCACTCATCAATATACACAGAGTAACCTCAATTTTTCTGATACTCTCCATCCAGTACAGTCTGTTACCTGAGGTCTGTGTACTCATATTCTCACCACCTGGACGACCCGACCATCATTCTTGATGTAACCAAGCCAAGCACGTACACCTGCAACCTCGCATCCTCGTAAATGTTATACTCCTTGTCTCTCCCTCTGTTCCCCTTCCTTCGTCTTCCTCCCCCACCCACCTGTCTCTCAGATTGTAAGCCCTAGGGCAGGGACCGTGTCTATTCAATTACTTTATAAAGTGCCAGGTACATTGCTGGTGCTATATAAACACTTGCTAATAAATAACAACAACAATAATAATAATAATAATAATTATTATTATTATTATTATTCGCGGGGTTCTCCGTGCATGTTGGGGTTTGACTGGGGATGCGTGTTCAGTGGGAACAGAACCCAGATTTTTCATGAGTGGGTGCTGCCTGTGTAAAAAGGGCCAGACGATAAAAAGATCAGTCTTACATACTCTGTTTGAATTTGATAATTGAACCTAAGGGCATCAAAGATAATAAGAAAACTAAGGAGGAAAAAAGGGATGTAAGAATTTAAATCTAGAAAGAGTCTAAGCTGACATGACATATTTAGAGTAAAGGAAGGAGTATGGTATGCCACATGTGAAACTGACCGCTCCACTAAACATTTCTCTCTCTGAGATAAAGCATTTGAATCAGAACTAGCAATCATGTGCACTTAAAGATAAATTGCTAAGTAAGCCCTTTTCAATGACAGAATAGCTGTCTTAATAGACACAAGAGGTGGATGTCCAAGCCATCAAATACAGAAGATAGATTATCTACCTAATGTAGCCAAATGTTTATACCTGGCTAATCAATACAAAACAAGGGACAAAATGGAATTGCATCCAAAACAATACAACAAACAAACAAGCTATTTCAAAAATAACATATATATAATTTATATTTATATAAAATTTTATATATATAAAATATATATAATATATATATATATATATATATAAGTAATGATAAAATGATAAATATATCCACTGAATAACTATTTGTAAAGACCTGATGCATTTCTGGAAGAAACCCTTTTTCAGAGATTTAATCAGTGGTGTTATCTGATGATAGAAAGATATTAAAATGTATAACTACATAATAAATATTAAATAAAACTAATTACAAATCAATTACACAATGACTATGGATGTACAAATATGTATAAATATAATACAAAAATTATCAAATACAGACTAAATGGTGAATTACTATGTATTCTTATATTACCAGTTATAAAAAAATACATTCCAAATAATTAAATTATAAATCATAACTCTGCAAAAATTAAATTGTATATAATTTATTTTATTTATCAATTTATACCCTGCCCCTCCTGGAAACAGCTTGGGGTGGCTAACAATTTTAAAAGAATAAAAATACAATAATATAAAAATACAATAATATAAATATAAATATAACACCATAATAATGTCAACAATTTAAAACAGGGTTAGGACAAATAATTATATATATATATATATATATATATATTATATATATATATATAATTTTTTGTCCTAACCCTGTTTTATATATATAGGGGTAGGATGGAGCTAAAAAAAACCTTAACCCCCTCTCCCCCCTCCCCAAAGGCCTGGGCAAACAGTCAGGTTTTACAAGCTCGCCGGAATGTTAACAGGCTTGGGGCCAGGTGAGCTTCCTCCGGGAGGGAATTCCAAAGATGCGGCCTGGCACCGAGAATGCCCTTTCCATTGTGGCCCCCCACTTAACACGGGGGACCTCCAAGAAGGCATCCCTGGAAGACCGAAGGAGCCACTATGGGGCATGGAGGGCGAGGCGATGTAAATATAATACAATATAATGCGGTGTAAATATAATAAAAAGCCATCCTTTATGTTCCTTCAAACAGAATTGGTGATGGGGACAGGTAGTGGGTGAGGGGGGCTAATTATTTGGACCCCTTGGAGATTTTTATTTTGTATTGTATATTTTATACTGTATTGTATGTTTATAATTTATATTTGTGTTTTATATTTGTATATGTTAGCCACCCTGAGCTGCTTTTGGGCAGGAGGGGGCAGGATACAAACTATGAAAATAAATAAATAACATTGATAATATATATATGGTGGTTGGACAACCGAATGAGCTCAAAAATGAATAGGAATTATATTTATTGATAAAAACCAGAATAAATTGAAAATTTTAAATCTAAAAATAATTAGTCTAAATTACTAATGAAATATAAACCAATATTTAAAAAATAATACTCACTTTATCACATCTTTGGGTGATTTCAGATGAGACGGGGCGGCATTCGCCCTGTCCCGGAATCACCCAAATGATTCCCCGCCAGAATCCCGGCGGGGAATCGGGGAGCGGGCGGGGTCGCTTGGTGCAATGTGTGGCTGCACAGCCCCACACACCCCACGCTCCCACGCTGCCCGTCCTCTGGGGAGATGGGTGGGTGCCACGGCCAATGCGGCCACAGCGCCTGCCCGATTTGACCACGGCGCTGAATCCTGCCGGGGATTCCGGGCCGTGGTTGCCGGCCAGACGTTACTTTTGTTGGTTCCTGCCGGGAATCTCTTTGACCACGCTTGCGGCAATTGTCCGGCTGGGAGCCCCGGAAACATGGTTGAAATTGACCCCATGTGGGAATCGACCGTGGTGAACATCTGGTGGCTGCCAAACAGACATTCATGGCGCTTTGGCCCCATGTGGGTATTGATCATGGTTCACTGTGATCTCGTAACATCTGAAAATACCCTTTGCCCAGTCAGATGTTAAATATGTTGATGAAATTTTTTGTCATAGATGAAAATATTCTATCATGATAGCTTCATGAATCCATAGATCAAAATTTGTAATGGATAAACTAATATTTATTTATTCATTCATTTATTTATTTATGACATTAGTTGATTTCAGATGAGACGGGGCGGCATTTGCCCCGTCCCGGAATCACCCACATGATTTCCCACCGGGATCACTCCAGCACATCCAACAGACGTGCCGGCTGATCCCGGTGGGGAATCGGGAAGGAGGCGGGGCCACACGGTTCAACATGAGGCCGCACGGCCCCGCCCCCCCACGCTCCCCCGCCGCCCACCCTCTGGGGAGATTGGCGGGCGCCGTGGTCAATGCGGCTATGGCGCCCGCCCGATTTGACCACGGCCCAGAATCCCGCCGGGGATTCTGGGCCATGGTCACTGGCCAGACGTGACTTTTTGTTGGTTCCCGCCGGGGATCTCTTTGATCACGCTTTCGGGGATTGTCCGGCGGGGAGCCCTGGAAGCATGGTTGAAGTTGACCCCATGTATAACTTGACCATGGCGAACATCTGGCAGCCGCCTAACAGACGTTCAGGGCACTTTGACCCCATGTGGGTATTGACGGGGGTTCACTGTGATCTCGTAATGTCTGAAAATACCCATTTATTATCCCGCCCCTCGTGCCAAAGCAGCTTGGGGCGGCTTAGAATACATATAATATACATAAAGCCTTATGCCCTAAAAGGTTATGCACCCAGTATAATTGTGTAGAACTCTAAAAACTCTAAGAACACTATAAAAGAAGGGAAATCTATATATAAAGTGGAGCAAAGTTTGGTTCAAGCTTAAATCTTCCTAGCGACTAACGACATATTAAAAAATGCTCACAAAAATTAGCAAAAAAAAAAAAAGCCCAATTGGCCCTTTTTACACGTATGGAG
Source organism: Sphenodon punctatus (assembly GCA_003113815.1). NCBI lineage: Eukaryota > Metazoa > Chordata > Lepidosauria > Sphenodontia > Sphenodontidae > Sphenodon > Sphenodon punctatus. The sequence continues at coordinate 419,065 of QEPC01005577.1, read as the reverse complement.
GTGGGTGGAGGGATGGATGTTTTGTCGCGGTTTTCCAGATGGCTCCACAGGTGGAGATGGGTGTGTGATGGGTGGAGGTGGGTGTTGTGCAGGGGCACACATGCACCCCCCACCCATCCCGCTCTGTGTTCAGACGAGCAAACACGGAACAGACACCCATAAACCCACCCACCATCGGCCGTATACATGGACGCCCCCCCCCCACCTGCCTGATTACCGAGCGGGAGGATCGGTCAGTGTAAAAACAGCCATTATTATAAAATGGTGTTCATTTCTTCATAAACAAAACTCAAGCCTCCCTATAAGTTGGACCACAAACTTGCTAGAAATTGTTGAGGCTGTTCCTAAACAAATCAGTCACAGGCTGACTGCAAAACTAATGGATCTGCCAATTAAAAATGCAAAGCCCCACAGTTATAAAAAGTTATGTTTTAGGCCCCTTTCACACAGACACTAACACTGATAAAATGGGTGTTACATTTTATTATACATGTTGCAGGCTGCAGGTGTGCTCCATGGGTACCCTGAAACATGTATAATAAAATGTAACACCCATTTTATCAGTGTTAGAGTGTCTGTGTGAAACGGGCCATAAAAAGATATGGTTCTGGGTAAACTCAACTCAACCCTGAAGGGAACCAACCTAATTTGGAGGAAGCGGAGTGACGAGGAGAGAGCTGCGACTGGCCAGGTGCTGGAGTGGGCTGCTGCCTGAGTGAGTTCTGTGACACGCTGCGCTATGGAAGGTTGGAAGCTGTTTGGCCTAAGTGGAGGAGGTGCCCCACCAGGTTGCTACTGGCTAATCCCACCCCCTGTCATCTGTGGCCAATTGGCTTGAACAGGATCTGATTGATTGAACCTGGGGGGGGTTAAAGTCAGAGCTGTGCCCAGCGCCCGCGCCCGCGTCGTAGACATGCGTCATGGGTCGTGCGCCTAAGGGCTGCGCATGCAAAGGTGCGCCCTTGTGAGTGCGGCCTTAGGCGTGGGCCGGGCACAGGGCACGTTTTACTTTTCTGGCTAACGTCTGATCCCGGGGGTTCCCACTAGATGTCTACTGATTTTTTGGGGAAGGATTAGTGCTGCAGGATTGTGCTGACTTGGTTTTTTTTTGGCTTTTACCGGAATTTGCCTTAGGACATGGCACTCTCTGTGAAGACAAAGCATTCCCAGGGTCATATTGCCTGGGTATCTCCCCCCTCTAAACAAATGAAAATGGACACCTTTTAAAGGGTAGGGATACCTACCTCTAATAGATTTAATCCATTGATTGATGGGAACTTCTTATCTAATCCAGTGGAGCCCCCTGCAGAGGTCCCCGCAGAAAAGGGGAAAGGGGAGAAGTTAGGGATCTCAGTGTTTGGTTCTATGTGTGAGCCCATAAGGGCAGAGCTGGGTGGGCTACAAGGTGGCCAAAATGGTGTTAACAAAGTAGGATCTTTAACTGATACAAGGCAGAGGCAGAGGCATCAAGGTAATGCACCAATAGATCTTGTGGCCAGGCATGTAGCAATAACTGCACAGACAATTCAGTACTTGCTCATGCAAATTAATGCCCTATCTTCGCAAGCAAATGAGATGGTTAAAATATTGGGGGGGTACTGATCTTTCAGCATGGATGCCTGGCCCCCCTTGCAGACCTGCTAGCTCGGGCAGATTAGCTGCAACCTCAAAGGATGATGAACCTAAGGTAGCTGTACAGGATGATCATTTCGTTTTTTATGTAGTGGGCTCTGACGGTCAACTAATCCCCACGTTACACCAAAAATCCCAGGCTAAGATCCTATTAAATATTTCTCCTCCCCGTGGCAATTTACCCTTCTGGAACCACCCACTTGAGGTGGCTGAGCACTTGAGGGTGATAACCCGTCTCACGATTACCAGCAGGGATATATTGGGGGTTGAGATGGTTGATCCCAATAGCGCCAGAAGAACTGTAATTGTCAGCTTTGTTCACCATAAGTTCCCCATTTTTATTAAAAAACAGGGAAAACGTCTGGTCCGTATGGGGGTTTACCCAGTGTTTGTGTACTATAGGTCAAATCAGGGAAGCAAACTGCAGAAACCTAGTCGAAAGAAGTAAACAACAGACCATATGCAGCGGGGAAATGTTCAATCTTTTAGGCCGGGTTCTGGGGATGGCCTAGAGGACATTTCAGCTTCTCAGCCAATTATAGATGAAGCAATGGAAATACAGCTGATTGGATGGGATTCTAAAGAACAGGTGGTAGGGTTCGCTAAAGACCCAGACCCAGAGTCAGTAAAACTAGTAAAACCAGATTTTTTCCTGAATAAGTTGTTGGTCCTTCATAAGCAGATTGCAGATGCCTGTAAGGAGAGGTGTGTGTATGAAGAGTGTAATATACTGCAGGGGTTAGAAGGGGCACGACGGGATAAGAAGTCTTTGCACTTGCTGGCAAACAACAAGGATGTGGGTGGGGGATTGGAGGGCACAGAACTTTCTGTCCCACTCATTCCAGTATTGACTCAAAACCTGATTACTTCTACCCCCTCTGCTGGAAGTCGAGATAATGTGGGAGGATTTTTTCCTCAAGACTCCTTAGTGATCTCCCCGGGTTCTATAAGTATGTCTGCCCTTGAGAACCCTATTTTGAAGTCTAAACACCTTTCTATTTGTTCGGTGACACTTACCCCTCAGGTGGGTGAGGAGCTGGCAAGGCCTTCTCCTGGTGCTCCCCCCCCCCAATGCTAATTGACTCCTAGGGGATGGGAGAATTACTGGCACGCTTAAAATCACCTCCTGGAATATCGCGGGATGGAGGAGGAAGTATAGAGACCCCGACTTTTGGTCTTTTGTGAAGCAGCACAATCTTATTTGCTTACAGGAAACTTGGGAGGTTGCTCCGGACATCCAGGTTGAGGTTTTTTTTACATGGGCCTCTCCTGCCCAACAGGGCTATAATCGGGGTCACCCTAAGGGCGGGTTATTTATATTGGTCTCAGTACACTGTGCTGGGCAGGTGGAGGACCTCGATTTTTCTGATCCCAATTTTTTAGCCTTGTGAGTTGCTTTTCCTGCCAGCAACTTATATTTCCTTCTATTAAATTTTCTACAATCCACCTGCAGGTCAGGTTTCAGATCTTTGGTTCAAGCTAAAAGATATACCTTTGGCGTACCAAGGCAAGTTTCTGAAAGATGGTTTGCTGCTCCTCAGTGACTTTAATGTCAGAATAGGTCCATCGGTTTCAGATATATGGCAGGCCCTCGGGCTGGGGAATATGGAATATACTTCATATGACACCAACGCCGCAAGAGTATCCCTAGATAAGAAAATTAATAAGGCAGGTCTAGAACTTTATAGACTAGCCTTGGAGTTTTCTTTGAGAATCTTGAATGGGAACAGTCTGGGTGATACTAGAGGAAACCTGACCTATATTGGTGCAGGTGGGGGAAGTGTCTTGGATTTTGTGTTACTTTCACTGAACTTGGTGGAGTCTGTACCACTTTTTTATGTTGGGGATCATGTCATGAGCGATCATTTCCCTGTTCATTTTTTCCTGGGGATGGGAAATTTTGCCCAGCAGGTTTCATCTAATTTTTGCTTTACCCATCCTGGAGAGGATGAGAATTGGGAACGTCCAGTACGTTGGTCTCAGAAACTGGAGCTACGCCTTAGTGCTTTCTTAAAGTAGCTGGAGTCTTAATGCTGTAGTGGAGCAATTGAGGTTGACACAAGATATTAATTTGGCACTTTTCTAATGGGCCAAGTTTGTGGCTTTTTTTCGGCCATTGTTTATCTCAGGGACTCAGCCTCAAAACTCTTCCTTGGGAAGAGGTAAGGGTTAATGGGATAATGAGTGTAGGGCTAAGAGATCAGCTTTGAGAAAGGCAACCAGCAAGTTGCATAGTTACGGGGGTGCTGACCTGGTGATGAAATATAGGTCTTTGAGGAAAGACTATAAATGTCTTCAAATAAGGAAAAAGGAGGAATATCATGAGAAATAATGGAGCCTCCTTTTGGAGGTAGTAGGGGGGAAAGATGCAAGGCAATTTTGGCACCTCGTAAATAACTTTTGCACTCAGCAGGTTTGGGTTAGGGAAATTGGTATTTCTTCATCGACCTGGTCAGGTTACTTATCTGATCTCTTTAGAACTTATACTCTACCATGTGATGGTGACTGGTACTCAGATTTGCCATACTGGGATCCAGTTAGTCCTCAGGGAGTTTGGGAGGCTATTGGGAAGCGCAGTAAGGGCAAGGCTGTGGGAAGATAGGATTCCAGGTGAAGTTTATAAAATTTTGCCTGATTGGTGAATTGTAGCATTAGCTCATTTATTCACCTTGATTAACACTATGGCTGTAGTCCCGGAAGAGTGGAAGATCAGTATTGTGGTCCCCATTTATAAGAAGGGTGACAGAGAGTGCCCAGAGAATTATAGACCAATCAGTCTCCTCTGCATAAATTCTAAACTGTATGCTAGGCTTCTCTTGGACCATTTACAGATCTGGGTAGAAGAGGCGGGTATCCTGGAGGAAGAACAGGCTGGGTTTAGGAAATATCAATCCACAATGGAACAGGCCTTTATCCTAAGTCATATAGCCAATAAATATCTGAGGCGCAAACATAAGATATTTGCCGCCATTATTGACCTGTCCTCGGCATTTGATATGATCTATAGGACTAAACTCTGGAGGGAACTCTTACGCTTGCAGATAGATAGTCGTCTTCTGGCTTTAATCAAGTCATTTTACGATGATACTGCACTGAGGGTGAGAATTCACACTCAGGGAACTCTGTCTGCTTTGGTACCAACACATAGAGGAGTAAGGCAGGGTTGCCTATTGACTCTCCTGCTATTTAACATTTATGTGAACTCCCTCATAGAGGAACATCAGGAGGCGGGGAAAGATCATCTTCCCCGCATTGGGTCCAGAGAGGTGTATATGCTCCTGTACGCCGATGATACGGTCTTGCTCTCCCTCAATAAACAGGGCCTAGACAGATCACTGAGAGATTTTGGGGAGAGGTGTGAGAGCAAAAATCTGGTCATAAACTATAACAAGACCAAGGTCATGGTTTTTGCTAGAAGGTTTATTAGATATGTCTGGAGTTTACAGGAGCATAAACTGGAGCAAGCACAGGTCTTTAAGTACCTTGGCATTTGCTTTTCATCCACCGGGTCATGGCTACCTCATCTCCTTACTATTAAATTAAAAGCAAATACTGAAGTACTGGCTATCGTACGGTTCTTCTGTTATTATGGCCGGAGGTGTGTCCAGGCAGCTCAGAAAATTATGGAGGCTAAGATGCTTGCAAGGATGTTTTATGGGGTCCAAATTTAGGGTGTGGATCCTTATGCAGCCTCCACTCTTGAAACTGTATTAAATAGTTTCTGGAAAAGGCTTCTAACTGTCCCCCCATCTACAGGAGTGACTATAATCAATCTGGAGATGGGTAGTTTATCTTTGGGAGTACTGATCCGGAAATATGTTTTAATATTTTGGGCCAAGCTGCGTGATGCTCCGGGCTCTTCCATGATGGGACAGGTCTGTCTGAGAGACTGTAACAAAATATGTAGATATAAGCAATATAAACAATATAAAATGCAAACAGGAAAAATATACATAAACATAGACTAAACCTAAAATCTCTATAATGAGATCAGTAATACAAAATAATAAAGGTATCAGTAACCTCAGACAAATATAGACTACACACATTCGCAGAAGGGGATAATCCAGGAAGTATCATGGTAAACAGGAATGAAATATCCTGAGTGCTATTCTAAGACAGCACCCAGGCTGTCAATTCTTCCTCCAACACCCGGATTCAATAGTTCGGAAGTTCAGAAACACCCCTAGACTCCCATAAAGAGAGCATCCTCCCCACTGATTCGGGTTAACTGCTGGATAAAGTTCCTATGTTGTTTACTTGCTCTATAGGCATAGATTGCTACATGCTTTGTTCAGACCAGGTTAAAATCCCCCAGCAGAAACATCGGTTATTGTAACATGGGCCTAGATTGATCCCAGCTGATTCCCGCTTCTCCCTCCATTACATTGCTAAGATTTGCCCTTTTCTCTCTGTCTCGTCTGCCAAAACTCTTGTTCATGCTCTGCTCATCTCTCACCTCGATTACTGTAACCTCCTTCTTTCTGGCCTTCCCCGGTCTCACCTTTCTCCCCTCATCTCTGTCCAAAACTCTGCTGCCAGGGTCATCTACCTCGCCAGTCGCTTCGACCATGTGCAGCCCCTCCTCTCTT
>QEPC01005577.1:382536-401893 GCA_003113815.1 Sphenodon punctatus | reverse complement strand
CCCAATCCTGGCCCTTCGGACCTGGCTGTTCACCCCAACAGCCCTCCCCCCCTTCTCCTCCCCTGAAAACCTCCCCCCCGCCCTCCCGGCCATCCTGCTCCCACCAGGGGCCGGGACAGGCCATTACCCCCCTTCATCCCTCGGTATCCCCCTCTCACCAGGATACCGAGCCACCTCCCTCCCCACCAACCCTCCCAGTGCTCCCCCCGATATAGGCCACCTGGGTGGACGGGCAGGTATCGTGGTATGAGAGTCAGGCAGACTGAGGCAGGCTTTGATCTAGACCACCTGGGCAGGTGGGCAGGCTGGCAGATAGCGCAGAATGAGTAGAAGGCAGGCAGACTGAGGCAGGGTTCAAGCTTTGCAACCTGGGCGGGCAGGCAAACAGCATGGTATGAGAGGTAGTAGAGAAGGAGGGCTCGGGCAGACTTTGAGCTAGGCAACCTGGTGGGCAGACAGGCACCTTGGCATGGGAGGCAGGAAGGCGGACTGAGGCATACTTTTAGCTCGGCAGCAAGCTGGGTGGTCAGACAGGCAGCGTGGCAAGAGAGGCAGTAGGGCAGGCAGGCTGGGACATTGGATGCTGGGCACTCAGATAAGCTAGCAAAGACTGTGCAGCACGAGAGAGTGAGAGCCAGTCAGTGTCATATAGGCGGGCCGAGATCTTGTAGCTAACCATGGGCCGGCTGGAAGGCTTACAGTTTGTTTCCCAGTGCCACCCTGCATCATGAGGTCAGTCAGATAAGGCGGCTGAGGCCGTCTAGTATGAGAGAGAGAGAGAGAGAGAGAGAGAGAGAGAGAGAGAGAGAGAGAGAGGCAGGGAGGGTGCCAGGCATTGGGAGGGAGGAATAGCACCTCAGCAACACAGGAACAGTAGCCCTAGCCCAGATTGAGGAGGAGGAGCCCTGTCCCAAGACTGTCCCCGGGATGGGATGGCTTTTGTCACTGCACCATCACTCCTTGTCCACGGGCAGCTCGGGAAATCCCAGCAACTGAAGGTTCACCTTCAGGAACAGCAACAGCTCCACTAACTTGGCCCCCAGTCTCAGGCGGTGCGGGGAGAAAATGTCCCCCACCACGGAGAACACCCTCTAGCTGGGGACACTGTTTGGTGGAAAGGACAGGATACCCTTGGCTACTTTCGACAGGGCCGGCCACATGTTGGCCTTGCCGGCCCAGTAGGTAAGGGATCGCTGCTGGGATCAATGCATGGCTCCTCCTCCAGGTAGGTCTCCACTGCTGCTGAGGTGCCATCATATTCCCTCTGGTAGCTCTTTGTGGACACCACCTGCCCCACTGCCCTCAGCCACACTGGTTGGCCTTTTGTGCTGGGCCCCATGCTCCCCAGAGTGGCCTGCGCACAGGAGGAGCTGCTGGCACTAGTAGGGCCCCCCAACCCCTGGCAGTTGCTCCCTCACCCACTCCTTCAAAGCCCTGTAGGGCTGGAGTGGGAAGGTAGCTTAAAGTTGGGGGCCAGGAACCCACTCAGCCACTGGAAGCCCTTGCCCTCCACAATTGACAAGGGCTGGACATCCAGGGCTATCATTTCTGCCAACAGGCACTTTGCTTGCTCTTGTAAGTCAGTGCCACGGCGCCCTGCCGATGGCCTTGACAGATCCCCCACCCCAGCTCCTCCATGGCGGACTGACGGTGCTGCTGGAGAGGCTCCTGCTGCTGTTCTGCCCCCATATTGCTCCTGCTGCTAGAGGCAGCAGCAGTTGGTGCAGGATACAGGCCCGCTGAAGGAGCCGAGCGACTGGATGCTGCAGTCGGGAACCCACTGACATCCACTTCCCCAAGTTCCCCTGCCTTCCCGCTGAGCAGCAGAGCACTATGGCATGCCTTGAGGAGCCTCGCCATTGCAGTTGTGCCAAGATTGACGAGCACCTGCCCACGCTTCACCAGCTTATTGCACAGCATGCACTGCACCTCTCTAGGATCATCTGCCTGCACCTGCTTAAAATGATCCCAGACTGAGGATTTCCCCCCCCTCCTGCCTTTTTGCCCACCCGGGCGGACAGACTGCTGCCAGCGTTGCTGGGAGGGGGAGGAGAGTTGGTGACTCTGGTGACACAGCGCTGGGAGGAGGGTCAGGCATCGCCTTAGCTACAGACATCTCCTCTGCGGCACTAGTATCTGCCTCTGACTCACTGACCGTGATCATAGTAATGTCCCGTGAAGGGAAGTACTGGGACCCTGAGGCTAGACTGCCCGTGCCTGCCATGTTCCTGGCACTCTCCATGTGCCCCTCTCTGTAGCTTCTAGTGCTGCTGCTGGTACTCCTCTCCCTACTGACATTGCCCGGGGATCGGGCCCTGCCTCTAGCAGCCAGGGTGGGATCCACCACCTCTGGACTTCTAGGGATTGCTTCGACAGTGGGGGACATTGGTGGCCCTGGAGAAGCATCGGAAGCAGCACCAGCACCTGCTCCAGCACCACCAGTAGCAGAGACAGATGCAGCCTCAAGTCCTGCAGGCCTTCCAGTGCCCTGCATGGCAATGGAAGAGGGTACTGCCAGGAGGCGATGCTGAGCCACTGAAGCCTGTTGTCCTAAAGCAGGCCTGCTGAGTTTGGGGGGGGGGTGATGTGCTCTGCCTCTGACTACTGCTGCTGCCTGCTGCCATTTCCCTGGCACGGCTCCTCCCACCTCTTGCACGTGCCCCATTTCCTCCCCTATGAGCAGAAAACCAGCCTCTCCTTCCCTTCTCCATTTCTCCCTCCAAAATAATGTGTTAATATATTTATTTTATTTAATATTTTTATTTAATTTTTATTCTTATTTTATTTTTTCAAATTTATACTCCGCCCCTCCTGCAAACAGATAATTGTTTTATCTAATATTATATATATCTATCTACACTAAATCTAACTGCTATTAAATATTCTAAATGCTAGAGGTAGGACACCAGCGCAATTACTGGGTACCGGATTTACCGGATTGCGGTTTTCAAAAAACCGGATTCCCGGATTAAATCCGGTATACCGGTACCGGATTTATTCCATTGATTTCAATGGGGCACTGCCCCCATTGAAATCAATGGAATAAAAAAATTCCTCCCCCCTCCCAGGCTGCATGGGTGGAAGGGGGGACACCACCCACCCACCCTGTCCAGTTTCCCCGGAAGGCCTACTAGCGTCTGAAGCCGGCAGCCATAGCCGGCGCTGAAGCCTCCGGACCACTGGAGCTCAATGAAGGTACGATCCCTGGGTGGGAACTTGGAAGTAGGGCGATCCCTGGGGTGGGGGGGAGTTAAACCCCCACCCCACCCCAGGGATCATACAGTACACGTACTTAATACTTACCGGCTGCTGCTGGGATGGCCGCTGGTGCTGGTGGGCTGGCTCTGGGTTGCTGGCATCAGCCCGGAGCCGCAGTAGGGGTCACTTAGGGGAATTTTTTGTTTAAATCCAGGCTGGGCAGGGTGGGTGGGGGTGTCCCCCCTTCCACCCGAGCAGCCTGGGAGGGGGAGGGAAACGCAGGTTTTTTGTGTTTTTTTTTACATTGCGGCCATTCATTTGAATGGCCGCAATGTAACAAAAAAATCCGGTACTGGGAATTCAGGAAACGGGCCGGATTACCGGGTTGAATCCGATAATGCCGGTACACCTAGTACCGGCATTATCGGATACCGGAAGGTCCGGTTTTCCCACCCCTACTAAATGCTATGAACTAAATGGATTATCTAATAAGTTTAAAGGCCTACTCCTACAAACACAAAAACTAAATCAAAATCACTAAACACTATCTCTATTGCTATGTTAACTCTTCAAGCTGTCTACTATCTCTAATCTATGTCTGTATGTCTGTCTGTCTCTCTCTCTCTCTATATATATATATATGGATGGGATGGGGGGAATCACAAACAACACAAGGAGGGGTACAAAACTGAAATGAAACTTAAATCAATCTAATAATAATCCTACTCTAAATGAATAAAAAAACAGAGGAAGGTAAGGGAATCAGGAATGGAATAAATGGGAGAGGGGAAGGATTCAATGGAGGAGGGAGGGAGGGAGGGAGAAAGATTGAACACAGGGAACACAGGGAGGGATAAAAACAAAAAATAACAACTAAATCTATCTAAGCTAAGCTAAATAAATGAGAATATGGAGGTAGATGGGGTGGATGGGTGAAATAGAAGTAGGATGGCAATGGATTAGGAATAGGAAGGAACAAAAACTGCTGAGAGAGAGGGAGCCTTCTGAAACGCCTGCTGTTCAGGAACAGTGACTAGCTCAGAAGGTGTTGGGATGGGGGGGAGGCAAACAGTTTTGTTCCTTGCTGTGCCCGCCTCACCGCAAGCCCCATTGGCTCCATGACTGCGAAGCCAATGGTCTGAGGTGAAAAGGGATGGTGACTGACCAGGCTGGCTGCTATTCCAAGCATCTGCACCCTCCACCCCTGGTGCCTGGAAGTCTGTTCCTCAGCTGACTCCCCCTCCCTGCCATGTTTGGCCTTCCAGTGACACCACGTTTTAGCCACCCGAACTCACCCGAACGCGATCCGAACTGACCGAACTGTTCAGTCATTTCAACGTTCAGAATTGAGTTCGGTTCAGTCGGTTCGTGTTCGGTTTCGTGCTCATGTTTGGTCATCTGAACAGGCCGAGTTTGGGCCGAACTCAGAACTTCCGAACCACGTTCTACCATCCCTAGAACTCATGAACCCCCACTAAGTTTTCAGACTGAACCTCTGAACGTCCGAACATCCGAACACCATTTTGTTCGCACATCCCTAATCTGCAGGGCATTGGATTGGGGCCACTGTGAGCAAACTCAATAAAAATATATATAACAACAAGCAGTTCATATTAACAGCTAGAGTTGCAACTGGCTGTTTATCTTGCTTTCCGATGGGTCTTTGTGAAGCTGAAGAGGCTGGAATCACTGCAGACAAAGGAGTCATAAGCCATGACCCGAACATGAAAACACAACCACCTCTGACCTGAATCAAGGTTTTGCTTCCACTCAATAGAACAGACACACATATATTACAGTCTATATCCTGCCAACCCTGGCTCTAGAGCTTCCTGGCTACAAAAAGAACTGTAAAATATGTATTCATACTTACATATTTTAAGGCACTTTTAAAGCAAGAGGATTTTCTTCTTCTTTTTTTCCAAATGAATTGTTCTTTGTAAACTGAATGGGAGGGATATTTCACTCAAAGCTATTGTTTGAATTCTCCACCCTCTTTTCTCCTCCACATGCATTTATTTTATGTCATAGCCTCTCTGTTGGCAGTATTTCACTAAATTGCAGATTTGCTACAAGAAAATATGGCTCTCCAGAAAGTCCATCTTATTGTTTCATCATTTTCAAGGCCCAAATGTCCATGTGCCAGGTTGTCCCCTCACCTGACATCACTTCCAAACATATCTAGATGGTGGCCCCCTACAGGAATAGAATTGGGAACACTGTGTGCACAGAGCTGGTAGGTGCAAATTTTGTATGGGATTCGTAGATGCATGGAAAGAAGATTAGGAGGCTGGGGTGCTGTGACCACTGCCTTTTGTGCCAACCATCATTTCCTTGTGCATTCTCTGCCTGCTGGCTGTATCTTCTGGTTGTCTATTAGTTTATAGGCCGTTTTTACATGGACACCACCCACCCATCTCCACCAATTTCCACCCACCGGGCCTGCAGCGGCGTCCATGTAAAAAGCGCTATACTTACACTATAAGCTTTTTGAAGCAAGGACTAGAATTCCGTTCTTTGTTTATACAGCACCTAGCAGATTGGTGCCCTGGTCTGTGACTTTGGCTCCAAGGCACTACTGTAATAAATAAAATAACAATGACATTTTCTGTTATAGAAGAGGTAGGAAGAACCTGGAATATATCCCAGCTAGGGCTGCTCTCAAAGGGGAGACGTTCTGATCTGCAGATAGCTAAGACATTACTGCCTACTCCTCAGACAGCATGGAGCAGCTCACACTCCACATGATGTAGCACTAGTGCATGATGTAGCACTAGTGCATATCACACTAGCATTTCCATCTGTCCCCAGTGTGGTGGACTCTCCTAACCTAGGATTTCCCTACAGTCACAGATTTGGTGGAACTGCATGAGCCTGCCATGATAAGCTGACAATGTTATACAGGTTTATCCTGTGGGTTTCCAACATGTATGCAGAGCAAAAATGCTGAGGGATAGAGGGCAAAATTTGCCCCCGATTTGCTAGTCAGATGGAGGCAAATTTTGAGAAGGACATAATGGGTGTCTGGAAAAGATGAAGAGCAAATACTCTCATCAGTCCCGGACTCCAACTCCCTAGTAATTTTTCCCAACCTGGACAAGGAGTGGCGATCGAGTGCAATGATTTCCTTCCTTCTTGTTCCAGAAGAGACTGATTGCACACAAAAAAAATTCCGAACGGCTTAATTTGAATGACTGTAAAATTAAAGGCCCCAAAAGCTCTCAATTCATTAAAAAAAAATAACTTTAAACAAACTTTCATGCCAAAGCGACTTACAACTCCAACACCCTTCTTCTTCTTCACTTCCCTTTCCCTACAGGAATAGTTTCTTTTGATATTTTAATTTCCTCTGGGCTGACTGAAAGGGAAAAGTTAGGTTGAAACAGATGGTTGTCAGCAAACCAATGCCTGCAAAACACAATTGAGAATTAGTGTGCGCACAACTAAAACTTGGCACCATCTAGCTTCTCTTGATATAATTGTCAAAAGAAATCTGGCTTGGAATTTTTTGGGTGGGTATAATATTTTCAGTATTTAAATTGCTGAAACTTTAAATAAACAAACCAGAATTTGTTCAATGATACAGACCTTGAACGATCATGTCTCAAAAGGCATTGATGTGACGACCTACAAAAACCTTATTGCAACTTTCTTATTAATAAGCTCCATGGAACAGTTAGGTCAGCTGCCTAAACAACAGGATGGATCATCCTAATAACTAGAAACAACAGAAGAATATTAAGTAAGTACCCTGCATTTTCCAATTTTTTAATGAAGCTTCTCCACCCACGCATACTGCCACCTTTGGTTTTGTTCCAGCAATACTGTAGCAGTACTGATCAAGTAATAAATTCACTTAGTCCAGCAATCTTTTCCCCTCTGTGTCTCATCTCCTGCAGGTAAGCACTGCAGTACTACAAATTTTCTCTGAATAGGTGTTGTTCCTTCCATAGAGTGAAGGTTTAGAGCAGAGCTGAAAAGAACAGTAAAACAATTATCTGTGGTTAATAGTGGTGGGACCCCGGGCCCATTACCTGCTACCGGATTTACCGGTTACCGGTTCTACGAAAACCGGATTCCCGGATTAAATCCGGTATGCCGGTACCGGATTTATTTCATTGGTTTCAATGGGGCGCTGTGTCCCCATTGAAACCAATGAAATAAATTAAAATTAATTCCCTCCCCCTCCCAGGCTGCGCGGGTGGAAGGGGGGACACCCCCCACCCACCCTGCCCAGCCTGGATTTTTCTTTTAAAAAAGACTAGAGTAAGACCCAGAGGCGAGGCGAGCCCACCCACCCCCAGCACCAGCGGCCGCGGCGTCCCCGCAGCTCCCAAACTGTATCAAATGCAGCCAAAAAATCTAATAAACCTAACAGGGCCAAATGACCTCAGTCCATTTCCTGGCGCAGATCATCCACCAAAGCCACAAGCGCACTCTCTGTGCCATACCCTGGATGATATCCCGACTGAAAGGGGTCAAAATAATTGATGTGGTCAAGATGTCCCTGCAGCTGCTGAGCCACTACCCATTCAATAACAAGGTCAGCCAAAATGGGCCCCAACTCATTGTCCTGCCAGGTTTCCGTGATACATACGTGATCGGCGGCATGGTCCAGGATTACCTCCCGGACAGTTGTTACCTTATTCGCCACCGATCTCACATTTAACAGCAACAACACAGGGCCAGGGGCCCCCTGACCGAGAACCACTTGCCCATCTGCCTGGGGGGTAGTGAGCGGGACTTGTAATAAACACCTATCCCGTCTCACTGATCTCACCTCGCCCCAATTGGGAACATATCTTCCCCAGCCCATCACGACCCCAATGGCTGCTCCCTCCCCCCTGGCTGGACCCCCGAGTCTGCCCCCCAGGCTGCCCCACCCTGGCAGTGGGGGAATTCTTCCCTCCCTCCCCTTAAGCATTCCCCATCCCTCCTCCCTAACTCACTCACTCCCCATCCCTCCCCCTCCAAACATCCCTCCCCCTCCAAATAATAAAATATAATAAAAAAGACTGCCACACCCTCTACCCTCCTAACATAAACACCACAAAATAAACCTCTCTAATCTTCCCACCAAGTTCCCACCTCCTCAAGCTTCCCAAAAGTTCTGAGCTAAGAGCCACACCTAAAGTCCCTTTGATGTGGCGGAGCCAGCAGGCATGCCACTCTTCAGCCCTTTCAGGTCAGAAACCCTGCCCCAAGCCACCAGGGGAAGCCCTTTTGGTCCCACCCCCTCTCCCTCTGACACCGGGAGAAGGGAAAAGTAGAACAGGGGCCACACCTAAGGGCCTTTGCTGTGGTGGCGCTGCTCTTCAGCCCTCTCAGGTCGGAAACCGCATCCCTAACTGCTGGGGCAAGCCCCTTTGGTCCCACCCTCTCTCCCTCTGCCACTGGGAGAGGGGAAAAGTAGAACAGGGGCCAGGGTGACCAGTCACTCCCCGGTAGACTCTGGTGGGGGCAAGCCCAATCAGCTTCCAGCCCCCTGGACTCCGAGAAGCCAAGGAATGCAGTGGAGCAAGCAGTCACGCCACTCTTCAGCCCTCTCAGGCCGGAAACTCTGTCCCAAGTTGTCGGGGGAAGCCCCTTTGGTCCCCCCCCCTCTCCCTCTGCCATAGGAAGAGGGGACAGGTAAACACAGGGGCCACAGAACCCAGTCACTCCCTGGCAGGCTCTGGTGGGGGCAAGTTGTTGTGGGGTGAGGCTGACTGGCTCACAGTTCCCTCCGATGTAGCAGGTGCTCCCTAGCTTCTGCAAATAGGATGGCCACCTCCACTGCCTCTGCCTGCTAACACCCCATCAATGACTCTTCACCCTTTGGCGGCGCCCTCTTGATGGAGTTACCTGGGGGAGGAGAAGCAGAGTCACCCAGCTGCAAGAGATCCCTCAGGGCAGCTTTGCAGCCCAGTCCAGACAAGTCCAGCTCTCCCCAGGATCCTTGCCCAGCCCCCTCCAGCAATCCCTCAGGGTAGACCCCTCTTTATGGAGTTACCTGGGGGAGGAGAAGCAGAGTCACTCAGCTGCAAGAGATCCCTCAGGGCAGCTTTGCAGCCAAGCCCAGTTCTCCCCAGGATCCTTGCCCAGCCTGTGTAAAACAAACAAAAGGAAGTACTTGCCTATTCTGTGTAAAACAAACAAAAGGAAGTACTTTTTCCACACAACACACAATTAATTCATGGAACTCATTGCCATTGGACAATGGGGGTAAACAGACAGACAGAAGCTCTGCATTTACACATGCAAGCCCCCATAGCACCAGATTTACACGTCTGTCTGAAGAGTGCCTGCCAGATGTTCAACATGGAGCAGGCTGTGACTGTTTCCAGGGCATCTCCGCATAGGGCACTTTGGAAGATCCAAGAGCATACCTTGCAGAGGAGGTTGGCCAAACCTACAGCAACAGGTAACCACAGAGCTCTTATCTGTCTGAATGTCCCCCACAAGCCCCACCCACACATGGTCCTGCCCAAATCATAAATGCTAATGGGACAAATGATCAGAGCAGTTTCCAGAATTAGCACAAGTATCTTGGCTCCCCACCCACACCCCAGTCCTTAAAGGAATGCACACAAAATCCAAATATGCATTGGCCCCACACAGGAACCCTGAAGAGAGAACAGAGGCCGGCTTCAGCAGACGCCCCAAGAGGACAGAGAAACAGCAGTGCTTGCCAACTCCCGACCTGAACTACCTGCTTTCTGGGCCTTTCAGATTTGCCTTTCCATCCTCCCTTCCCCTTTCCCTGTTTGTTCTGGTCTCTTAATAAAGTCTGCATTTTGCTGTCAGACATCAGAATTGTGTGGGTATTATGGGGTCCTCAGTGCTGGCTGGGTGCTGGCATTTGTCTGCCCTGCTCCGCCACCCTGGGGGTTGGTGTCTGAACAAGGGCTGGCCTGGCTCATGGGCCAGTGGGCAATGAGGGGATAATGGCTGCTGCTGCTGCATCCCATTACTTGCCATACCTGGGCTCCTGGCAAGGGATAAGCCCCTGGGCAGGGCATGGGGTGATGAGCAGCGTGGGCCGGGACAGGAGACTGGCCTGCTTGTGTGTGCATTTTTATTTTACACACACTTTAAAGTTCTGGATTTTTCAATCTTCTGGGTTTACAAGTCCCCAAGTAAGTTCTGGCCTGCAGAGGGGAATTGCTGGGGGTTGTCAACTGTTGGAGGTTGCTGGGACCCCTCCCACATGTGCCTTCTCTTCTGCCCCTCTCTCCAGGTATTTTTATAAATGACTGCTGCTGCCCAGGGGGTGGCACCCTCTGGACATCCCTCAAAGGGCGCCGCCAAAGCACGAAGGCTGTTGGAGGGACGTTGTGGTGGTGGCATCTAGAGCTCCTTCAATACCTTCGTGGTGTACTGTTTCCAGATGTACCTCCAAATTGGGCTAGTTGCAAAGCAGGGGCGGTGGGGTCAGGGGTTCCCCCCTCCGAGTGGGACGTTCAGCATTCCGAGAGGTTGCTTTGGGGGATGGTGGATTAGGGTGGGGTTGAGGGGTATGGATCCCTCCCCCAGTGTAAGGGGGAGGGGGGACTGGGTTGGGGAGGGTTGGGAGTACTCCCCTGGTGTGAGGAGGGGATGTGACCCAACAGGGGTGGGCAGGTTTGGCTCCCCTGTGAGGGGGGTGGAGGAGAGGGACATAGGGGGGAAGGAATCTCCCTTTGGGGCCAGGCGGGACAGCCACAGGGGGTGGAAGGTGGGGGTGGGGTGGGCACCGGGGGTTCTACAACCATTGGGGTCATGATGGACCAGGGAAATTATGGTTCTTCTGGGAAGCGGGTAACAACAGTGATAAGGGACAGGTACTTGGTGCCTGTCCCTCTTGCAGGCCCCTGGACAGGTAATGTGGTGATCGAGAATGAGAGAGCCCCTAGTCCAGATTAATGCAAGGTCAGTTGTTAATAAATCCACAACGATCCAGGAGTTGATCTTGGATCAAACAGCCGACCTCATGTGTATTACAGAGACCTGGCTGGACACTGAGTCGGGGCCAATTCTGGCTGACCTTGTTCCGGCCAGGTACTCTGTACAGCACCAACCTAGACTAGAGGGGCAGGGAGGCGGTGTAGTTGTAATTTTTAAGGACACCTGGTCTGTGAGGAGGTATCCAATGCAGACTATCTTGGGCATGGAGGGTATCCATCTGGTGTTTGATTTGACTGGAGACTGATTGAGGCTGCTGCTGATATACTGCGCACCGACCTATATGGCAGCATCCCTACACACCATAGCTGAATGGGTATCGGAGGTGGTTTTGCGATCTCCAAGGACTTTAGTCCTGGGGGATTTCAACATCCACACTGATGCCAATCTTGGGTGAGCAGAGCGTGAGTTCATGGCTGTCATGACAACCATAGGACTGTCTCAGAGGGTTGTGGGCCCAACACATGATGGTGGACATACCCTTGACCTGATATTCTGCACTGGCCTTGAGGTGGGGGATCCGGTTGTGGGGGTTGTATTAACTATGCCCTTGTCATGGACGGATCATTATCTCCTCCAGGCCGGTCTCCTGATGCACGTCTACCCCCAGATACGTGTAGAATCTGATTGGTTGGTTCACCCCCGGAGACTTATGGAACCAGAAAGGTTCGGGAATGCTCTAGGGGAATTACCTCCCATTCTTGATGACCATTCGCTTGATGACCTCATTGTCTTCTGGAACAATTTGTTGACTGAGGCCATTGACCGAACGACTCCCAGGTGTTCACTTCCAGAATGCTGATGATGCAGGTCCCCTTGATTTACAGAGGACCTGCACTGGATGAAGCGGGAAGGATGGCAGTTGGAGCGACGGTGGCGCTGGACTCATGCTGAAGCCAACCGATTGCAGCATAAAGCTAGTTTAAAAGCTTATGCTGTAGCAGTGCAGGCAGCAAATAAAGTGTTCTTTGTTGCCCTCATAGCATCCGCAAAGTCACGTCCGGCAGAGCTTTTCCGGGTGGTGCAGTGGCTGGTCAATCCGGCCTCTCTCCGCCTGGAACTGGAATTTTCCAGTGCCCATTGAGACATGTTTGTTGACTTTTTTCTGGATAAAATTGCTTGGATTCACTGTGACTTCGATGCTGCACTTATAACAGTGAGAGAACCTGAGGTAGTGGAGGGCCAGCCTTGTCTGATTTCATGGGATCAATTTCAGGGGGTGTTGCCCGCTGATGCGGCCGGTGTACTTGGGGCTGTAAAGGCCACCTGTTGTGAATTAGTTCTGTGCCTGTCCTGACTGGTTAAGGCCTGCTGGGAGACATTAGGGCCATTTCTGGCAGGGGTTGTGAATGCCTCCCTTAGGGAGGTCAGGGTGCTGAGACACCCCCAAGAGGTGGCATGGCCCCTGTTCAAGAAACCATCTCTCTTGACATTGAATCCCCGGCCAGCTATTGACCAGTCTCTAACCTTCCCTTTTTAGGGAAGTAGTGCGGCTTTCATCCTGGGTTTGGCACAGAGACTGCACTTGTGGCTTTGGTTGATGATCTGCGCCATGAATTAGATCAGGGCAGATCTTCTATGTTAATTTTATTAGATCTGTTGGCTGCATTTGATACCGTTGACCACGAGATGTTGGTGGCTCGTCTGTGGAACCGAGCCGGGGTGGGCGGAATTGTTCTTGAATGGTTACGCTCATTCATGGCCAGGAGAACTCAGCGCGTGGCTCTCAGGGAATGTACTTCATCTCCCTGGGACCTCATGTGTGAAGTCCCGCAGGGTTCTATTCTGTCCCCCCTCATGTTCAACGTGTATATGCAGCCTTTGGGCGAGGTCGTGAGAGGGTTCGGTGTGCATTGTCATCAGTACGTTGATGACACACAACTCTACCTCTGTTTTTCTGCAGACCCAAACCCGGCAGTCTTGGTGCTGACTCAGTGTCTGGCAGCTGTGGGCGACTGGATGAGGGGGAGTCATCTGAAGTTGAATCCCGACAAGATGGAAGTGATGTTGGTGGGTAGGGCCGGGTGGTGGTGGCTTCTGTCATTGATGGAGTTTGCCCCCCTTTGGCCACACAGGTCCATAGTCTGGGGGTGCTCCTCAACCTACAGCTCCACCTGGATCTCCAGGTGGAGGCTGTAGTGAGGGGAGCATTTCGCCAGTTACATCTGGTACGACGGCTGCATCTGTATGTTTCAGAATCAGATCTGGTCACCATCATCCATGCCTTTATTACCTCTCGATTAGACTACTGTAATGCACTCTACATGGGGCTGCCCTTGGGGACGGTCTGGAGGTTGCATCTGGTGCAGAATGCAGTGGCCCATCTCTTAACGGGGACAGGTCGACACGAGTACATTACACCAGTGCTCCGTTCTCTGCACTGGCTGCCTATTATCTTCTGGACCCAATTCAAGGTGTTGGTAATGACCTACAAATCCCTAAACAGCCTGGACCCAACATACCTGCGGGACCACCTCAAGCCCCAGATCGTATTGTGACCCCTGCGGTCGGCCGGAGACACCCGACTTGAAGTCCCCCAGGTTTCCTGGGTGGTGACAATGGGGAAGGCATTCTTGGTGGCCACTCCTAGGCTGTGGAATTCCCTCCCGACAGAGGCCCGTTTGGCCATGGATCTTCTCTCTTTCCGAAAACAGTGTAAGACCTGGCTGTTCCACTGGGCCTTCGGAGAGGGAGACGGGTAGGGTGGGTTGAGGGGGCGGGTCTTCCCTTTGTATATTTTTGCATTTTAATGAATTTTAAAATGTATATTCTGTTTCTTTTATTGTTATTATTATTGTTATTAGTTGTAAGCCGCCCCAAGCTGCTCTGTGAGTGGGAGGGTGCAGGATAAAAGAGTAGTGAAATAAATAAATAAAATAAAATAAATGCATATTACACACACACACACTGCCCTGAGGCAGTCTAAAGTAGCCTCAGCTGTGTTATGGAGGGGTAGGAAGAAGGGTTTTTTTCCCCAGGGACCTAGCGCACTCACCCTCCCTTCACTCACACCTTCACGCTCCCAAGGGCTCCACCACACTGGAAAGCTTCCCCTCAGGTTGTAAGGTGGCCAAAAACTCCCTAAAGGGATACGGGCCTTTTCATCACGGGGGTTCCGGTACCGCCACGCCCTGTGTGAAGCCCTTTCACACACCAACACTTGAAACCACACCCACACACCCTTGCTTCCCTCACCCAGTCTCGCCGTGCTAGGGTCCAAGGGGGTGTTTGCCCGTGGGGGAGAGGAGGGGTAGGGCCCAAGGGTAGGCAGGACGGCTAGGGATGGAAGGGGAGACACAGGGAGGTACACAACAGGGTTTCCAGGGAAATAAAGGGGATATCACAGTGTTCAACACAAAAAACAATACACAATGCTTAAGGTCACTCACTCACTCACTCGTATTCACTCTCACACTCACTCTCGCACACCCACAATAACACAGAGTCACTACTTAGCTTTTCCACAAGCCCTCCACACTCCACCACGACGCTCAGGGGCCAGTCTCACAGCACTGCTGATCACCGGCAGTGTGTGAGACTCCTTCCTGGCCCTAAATAGGGGAAGCCCCGCCCCCTTTTCCTTTCAGACGCGCTGAGCGGCGTAATTCTCTTAATTGTTCCCCAGGCTGGTGCTTCTCCTGGCCCCTCCCTGCTACACGGGGGCTATCTACATCCCCGCGTTGTTCTGTGCGCACTGGGGGCGGTGCTAGCTCTGGGGGCGTGGCCAGTCCCCGTGAGACTGCTTTTGGCCGTTCTTCCTCGCTTCCTGGGGGTGTGGCCCTCTGCCGCTGCCATGCCTGTTTGCCGCCGCGCTGTTGTTTACTCCAGCTGCGGCGGTGATTCCTGAGAATCTGTAGACGTGAGGGGCATCCATGGAAACCCAGTGACCACAGCTGCCTGGAGCAAAGAATTTTACCAGGAGAACTTTTTACACACAGAAGTTCTTGGAGAGTTCTATGCAGAAGTTCAAAGAGCCAGATGTTTAAGATCCGGGTGTGTGATTTAGATACACAGAAAGTTCAGGATGTAACAGCAAACATGCAGGAGAGAAATGTGTGTGTAAAAACACCCTATGTTTTCTTGACTTGGGTCTTTCCCAGGAGGAGGGAAAGGTGTGTTTGCTGCCCACACGCATGGGTCACTCATGCTCCAGGCTGTCAGTGTGAAGGCCACCAAACCTCTGCGAGGGTGTAGCTCCTGCTTGGGGCACCTATGCAGATGTTCCAGGTCTCTGGGCTGCTCCCCTGAAAACACCCAGAGTAAAGGCCAATAGTATAACTGGATTTTTTAAAAAAACAAAAACAGATGGACAGCTAGTAAATACCTTGTTTATTCCACAATCTACAACCTGTTCCAATCTTTATTGGAGGGAGGGAGCATTGGGGAAGGTTCTGTTTTAATTCTTAGGCTTGAGGTTTCTTAGAGTGGAGATGAGCTGGAGAGGAGAAAAACATTCTCAGGAGGGAGAGTGCTACAAGGGTTATGGTTAAGGCTGAAGTGGTTGAAAAGAAGAGACTCAAATGAGTATCTGAGATTTGGAGCAGATGGCCAGTCAGAACACAAGAGAGAATAATCAGTTGCATGGGGGTTGGGGTGGGGGGGTGAGGGGAAGTGCCCTTAGTCCCTGCTAGTATCTTATTATATTCACTGCTGCTTTTTTTCTTACCAGCTGGGCTGAATTTTTGTTTTTATTTTTTATCATTTCCAGGGATGGTCGACTCCTCCCTGGAAATTGAATGCAATTCTCAAAGTATTTCAGCAGTATAAGCTCTATTTTGTTTAATTGGAACTTATGCCAGCCCAGTACTGTGTGAGAAATGGACTGTGCATCTCCAAGCCACCAGGCTATGGAAAGAGTAAATGCTGCTTGGTTTCCAGTCAGTGTGAGAAGCATCCACCTTGCAACATAGGAGCAGATTTTCAAAACAGCTCAGTTCTCATCTGGGTGCCCAAATATGGGCCTGATTTTCAAAGATGCTGCACCCTAAGCAGGCCTGATTGGACCACCTATGGCCAGATTTTCAGTTTAACTTGGCTGAACAAATAAGAGCTCAACTCGTTTGAAAATCTATCATCTATTTTGGGTCCTATCCGTGCCTTTTGACAACCTGGTCCATAGCCTTCAATGTAAGACTCAAGTCTATAAAAACTCAAGCAGAATAGCATTACAAAGCTGACAGGGATGTGTGAATGCGGTACGGCCGTTTGGAGTTTGGACTGAACTTGGTCCGTTCAGACGACCGAACCGAATGACTGAACCAAACTCGATCTGAACTAGAAAACGACCGAACAGTTCGGCCGAGTTTGGATGAGTTTGGCCGGGAAAAACGTGACTGGCAGGCCCAAACAGGCCCGGGGGAGGAGGGGTGAGGGGCCAGACATCCAGGCACCAGGGTTGGAGAGGCTCGGAATAGCAGCCAGCCTGCCCAATCACCATCCCTTTTTTCCTCAGACCACTGGCTTCGCAGTCTGCGATTGGCCACGGGCTAGGCTGCATGGAGCCAATGGGGCTTGTGGTAAGGCGGGCGCAGCAAGTAACAAAAGTCCTTGCCCTCCCCCCTTCCAACTCCTTCTGAGCTAGCCACTGATCCTGTCAGCAGGAGTTTTCTGAAGGCTCCCACTCCCAGCAGTTTGTCTTCCTAATCCATTGACATCCTTCTCCTATTTCATCCATTTCCACACATTTACCTCCATAGTTTCATTTATTTAGATTAGATTAGATAGATTTAGGTGTTATTTTTATTTTTTACCCCTCCCTGTGTTCTTTCCCCCTATCCTCCATTGAATCCTTCCCTCCTCCCTGTATATATTCGATCCCTGATTCCCTTCCCCTGTTTTGGGATTTATTAGAGTAGGATTAGATTGATTTAGGTTTCATTTCAGTTTTGTACCCCTTCCTGTGTAGTTTGTTGTGAGCTGGCTGTGTTTCTTCCCCCCCATCCCTCTGTGTGTGGATAGATAGATAGATAGATAGATAGATAGATAGGAGTTATCTTAGTTATAGAGATAGATAGAGATAGTGTGTAGTGATTCAGTTTTAATATTTTATAGTGTATTTGTAGGACTAGGCCTTTGTAGATATAATATTCCATTTAGTTCCATAGATTTTAGACTAGAAGTTAATAGCAGTTAGAGTTAGTGTAGTACATATATATATATGTACTACATCCTATATATATATATATATATATATGTACAACAAGTACATATGTACTATATGCCAGCATCCTCCACTGCCATGCAGGGCACTGGAAGAAATGCACTCCAGGAGGCTGAGACTGTCTCTGCTGTGGCTGCAGGAGCAGGTGCAGGTGATTCAGGGTCGGATGTTCATCATGGGCCACCAATGTCCCCTATTACTGATGTGATCCCCAGCAGTCCAGGGCTGGTGGATCCCACCCTGGCTGCTAGAGGCAGGGTCCGACCCCTGGGCAATGGCAGCAGGGAGAGGAGCAGTAGCAGCAGCAGCAGCAGCAGCAGCTCTAGAGGGCACAGGGAGAGTGGCAGAAGCATGGGCAGTCAATCAGCCTCAGGGTCCCAGTACTCCCCTTCGCGGGACATATCTCAGATTGGGGACAGTGAGGCAGATACTAGTCCTGTAGTGGAGATGTCTGGTGCTGTGGCGATGACTGTCCCTCCGAGAGCTGTGTTGCCACCATGTTCTGCCCCTCCCATCAGCACTGTCAGTGGTGTGTCACCCGATGTGGGCCAGAAGACCTTGTTGACATCTGGCAAGTAGAATGCAAGCCTGCAATGCCCTGCCAAGTAGGGGTGCCAGCCACCAAGCCCTGCCCACCCCTCTCTCTGGCAGACCCATAAATAAGACACGTGCAAATCCTGCCCTTCTTGGGGTGCTAGGGTTGGCAAGTTGAGACCCTAGCTGGCATGTGTCTGGGTGTGTGCTGTGTCTCATGCCTGACTGCTGCAAGAGGGGCCCCCCTTTCTCTCTGGAAGACCCATAAATAAGACACGTGCAAATCCTGCCCATCCGCTGCCACCTGCTGATGCCCACTGTTTCTATATGACTGCCCACCACCCACCCACCCGCACGTCAGTGAGCTCATTCTAAAGGATAGTATTCTTCTTGTCCTCAAAGTTGTATGGAACAATAAACAAAAATAAATTTTACAAACCTGGCAGCAGTGGCACCTCCTCAACCCTCTTCTTCCTCTGGCAAGGAGCCAACCTTCACCACCTCAACAGATGGTCCAGGCTGGTTTTCCTCCTCCTCCTCTGCCTTGACCTTCCTCAGCTTCATTTTTTCCCTACCTTCCATCCTTCACCACATACCACAAACTACACAAGCAAAAACAGCCACAACACACACACACACACGCTCACAACCAATTATTCACACAAGCTATACAGACACCACAATCCAGAAGCCTGACAGAACACATGCATTTGAAATACCGTTTCCAGTTTCTGGTGTGATCATGAGACCGAACGATATCAATAACGATACCAAAAATAAAATCTTTGAAATCGGTATCAGTATCGACAATAACAAAAATCACATTACACAGTCTTTATCAGCCTATCTGAGTGCCCTGCCAAGGTCCCAGCCTACCT
The DNA here is from genome assembly GCA_003113815.1 of Sphenodon punctatus. Lineage (NCBI taxonomy): Eukaryota > Metazoa > Chordata > Lepidosauria > Sphenodontia > Sphenodontidae > Sphenodon > Sphenodon punctatus. Next base: position 383,200 of record QEPC01005577.1, on the reverse strand, counting down.
TCCCTACTGCCTCTCATGCCACGCTGCCTGTCTGCCTGCCCTGTGGGCAAAGCTCAAAGCCTGCTTCAGTCTGCCTGCCTTCTGCTCATGCCACGCTGCCTGTCTGCCCCTCCAGGTTCCAAAGCTCAAAGCCTGCCTCAGTCTGCCTGCCTTCCACTCATGCCACGCTGCCTTTCTGCCTGCTCTGTCGGCAAAGCTCAATAGGGATGGGTGAACAGATCGCGGTTCAGGTTCAGTTCGGCTGCATTCATTTCATCCATTCGGTTCGGACATTCAGTTCGGCTGCGTTCGATTCGTCTGTTCGGTTCAGCAGTTCGGTTAGTTCGCCAAGTTAGGGTTTGGCTGTTCGGTTCGGTCGTCCGAACAGGCCCTTCAGTTAGACCGTTCGGCTGTTCAGTTCGGCTGTTCGGCCATTCGGGAAATGCTGTTATGGGTGTTTTTTTTGTTTTTTATATGGTGTTTTGTTTTTTTATTGGGTTTTATATGGTTTTCTTTTGTTTTTTATTTTTTTTTTGGTTTTTATATGGGTTTTTAAAAAATCTAATATATCTATCTATCTACACTAAATCTAACTGCTATTAACTATTCTAAATGCTATGAACTAAATGGATTATCTAATAAGTACACAGGCCTACTCCTACAAACACTAAAACTAAATCACTAA
>QEPC01005577.1:367330-381281 GCA_003113815.1 Sphenodon punctatus | reverse complement strand
TTTCTTGCAAGCCTCTCCACCCCTGGTGCCTGGAAGTCTGCTCCTCAGTGACTGACTACACCTCCCTGTCATGTTTGACCTTCCAGTGAACCTTTTTTTGCCACCCGAACTCACCCGAATGCGATCCGAACTGACCGAACTATTTGACCATTTCACCATTCAGTGTTTGGTTTGTTCGGTATGTTCACGTTCAGGTTCGTGTTTGGGTTCGGTCATCCGAACAGGCCAAGTTCGGGCCGAACTCTGAACTTCCGCACCGCGTTCACCCATCCCTAAAGCTTGAACCCTGCCCCAGCCTGCCTGCCTGTCATGCCAAGGTGGCTGTCTTTATGCCCTGGCAACCATGGGTGATGTGCCCCACTGGCCTGGTAATCCTGCTGCTGCTGTCTGCTGGTCCATAGGTGCTCTGCCCTGGCAAATCCAAATGTGCCCACACAATCCTGCCGCTGCCATCTGCTGCTGTATGGAAGCTCTTCCCTGGCAAATCCTACCATCATGACTCCATGGGTGCTGCACACAGGCAAATCCTGCTGCTGCTGCTGTCTTCTGTGCTATGGGTTCTGAGACTGGGCAATCCAATATCAGCTACTGGGTGTCCATGTGATTCATTGCCAGGGTTCTGGAGCCGTCATTCCACTCACAGGGAGATGTCATTCCACCGCATCAAGAAACATCCAGCCACTCCAGCCCCAGGACCCACCGTCAGGGTTCTTTGGCCTATGTTACAGGCATGGGGGGCTGTCCATCCATGTCATCGAGAAGCTGCCACTCTAGTCCTAGGAACCACCATCAGGGTTCTGGGGCCATCATTCCACACACAGGGAGCTGTCATTGAACTGCATCAAGAAACAGCCAGCAACTCCAGTCCCAGGGCCCACCCTCAGGGTTCTGGGGCCTATGTTCCAGGCAGGGAAGAGGCCTGGCCAGGGCTTGGTGGCTGGCATGGCACACATATGGGGCTGGGCATTGCAGGCTGGCATCCTACTTGCCAGATCTCAACCAACTCTTCTGCAAATTCATCAAGTAGCCTTGCCCGGTGGTGATTCAAGTGGCCAGCCAGCCAGCCAGTCAACCAGCCACCGCCTGCCGTGATGGTGAGGCAACTAGAAATGGAGAACCCAGCCAGCACAGAGCCAGCAGAACTGGAGATTCTGCTGCTGGGTCTCTGACAGGCTGCCATGACACCACGGGCACCCCCAGGGGCCAAGCGCCAAGCCTGCCTCCTCGGGCAACCCGGGATGCCAGGCACCAAGCCTTCCCAGTCTCTACTGATGCTGCTGCTGGTGGGTCTCTGATGGCCTGCCATGCCACCATGGGCACCCCTGGGGGCCCCTGGAGCACCCCAAGCCTCACAACTGGTCTGAACTCCACCCAACGTTTGACCGAACTGAACCGAACTACCGAAGACGAACTGTTTCCGAACCGAACGACTGAATGGCCGAACATCCAGACCCCATTCTATTCACACATCCCTAAAAGCTGACTTTTTACCTAGGGAATTATTGTCATTTACACCCTCAGGACAGTGATTTAATTTCAGCATGACTCACCAGTGAACATTGGGTAAAAAATGAATGTGCAAATGCCTCAGCGGCTGCATGTTCCAAGTACTGGGGGCCCACCTCTGGCCAGATCATGTCAAGGGACAGAATACATGCTCTGACCTTGACGGGGAGGAGGAGCGGTGACCGATGCATGGCTGGTAGGCTCCGCTCCCTGCCCCACATCCACGATGGGCAGCCATGACTGCAAGTAACAGGCATCCATAACTGGCTGCTATGACAACCCCCCATACCCAGGCCAAAGTGGCATAAAAACAGATTTGCCCACTTGGCTTGGCCCGCTCTGGCCTGCCTCGGAAGCTCTTGAGTCCAGACTGTGGGCCCAGTTCCTTCTGGACCCACGTTTCCAGCCCAGCTGCCTACTTCACTGGGGTCTGAACCAGGCCCACATCTGACAGGCCTGGAACAGATGCACCAGTTTGGCACTGGCCCAGGTGGGTCAGAGCAGGCTGAATTGGGTTGCATCACATTTGTTAACAACCATTGTCAATGTCACATTATTATTTTACTGTCAGACTTCTCAAATTTTACTGCTTTCACAGAGAAAATAGTAAAAAGTGGTCTGTTTTAATACCAGTACTGGGATTTTGTAGGGAATAAGATGAACCTATGCTTTCTCTTTGACAGCAGCAAAAATGGATGCAGTTAGAATGAAGCTCTGCTCTGCAGTTATTAAGAGAAGTCCATCAATAAACAATAAACTCTTCCTCCGTTCAAATCATCAGAAAGAGAGACATGTTTATGGCTCTTTCAATAAGAGCAGCAGACATTATCATCTGTTCCATGTGACTCAATGCATGTTAAAAATGAATGGCACTATATTGTTACACCCTCCTCATCTACATGTAGCAAGAGCAAATCTGCAGAGAAACTCTGAATAAAGGGAAAGTGTTGATGCACATCAGTTGTGTAGAAAGTGTTTGTGGTAAGGAGTTGTGGGAGAAGAGGCTGATACTAGGCATCTGGAAGAAGTATTGTTAATTCTCCTGTACTGTGGGAAAACTATACCATAATCAGAAACCTGTGCTCACTGCATTTCCCCTGTGCCTCCAGTGGGGAAAATAATAATAATAATACATTTATTTATTAATTATTATTATTATTATTATTATTTAATTTATTGCATTTAGTATCCCGCCTCTCCTACCACAGGCAGCTCGGGGCAGCTCACAACAATATACATTGACAATTAAAATCATAAAACTATAAAACATATTGACAAGGGCCCTTGGCCCGCTTTTTTAGGTGGCCACCAGGGTCATTTGTTGAGCTCCTTTAGGGAATGGAGCTAAAGGGAGGGTGAGTGAGGCTGCAGCCTTTTTCCTTCAGTGGTGCAGGCAGCGCCGCTGTTTAGGAGCGCTGGGCAGTCACGCTGGGCTGTTGCGAGGATACCTCGGCGGCCCGGATGTAATCTGCCCAGCAACAAGGGGGGCCAGTCAATCAGGAGTGAGCATGGGGGCCCCGCCTCTTGCAGGGAGCCTTCCCACCCGTTCCTTGCTCGGCACCATTCAGAGCGCCGTCAGCGTGAAGTAAGCCAGCTTTTCAGGCAACTCTACCTATTTGGGTGAAGGCAAGGCTTCTGAGTGAAGGCGGGCTCTCTTGGTTGTGGAAGGCTGAGGTGAGGTGGGGCTGTGGGGATCAGAGGAGTGATTTGGAGCATGCAGAGTGGCTTTGCCATCCCCACCCCCTCTCGTCTGGATTTTCGTTGAGGGCTTGGTTGGGTCACCCCTTCTTCATTTGGAGGCGTGCGTGCGAGCACGAAGGTGCTCCACCTTCGTCATCCCCCCCCCGTCTTGATTCTCATTCAGGGCCTGGTTGGACCACCCCTTCCTCATTTTGAGGGGCGCGTGGAGCGGCTTTGACATCCCCTCCCCCTCATCTGGAATCTCGTTGAGGGCCTGGTGGGCCACTCCTTCTCCCAGTGGGGGCAGCCTCCCCCCCGTCAGCCTCTCGCGTGGGTGGAGCTGTGACGCAGGGGGCAGGCGGAGGGGTCTGACAGTCCCTCCCCTCAGCATTGCTCTGCTGGCATATCTTCTCCCCTCTCCATGGTGGGGCTGACACAGGGGCAGTTGAGGCCCCAGCCTGGCATATGCAGGGTGTGATGATGGGTAGAACAGCCTGATTGCACACCCACACACACACACCTACATCCCCCTGCTTGGTAGGCCCCAGGGGGGCAGTTAGAAGAGTTACAGGGCTGATGGAGGAGGGCTGTAGGGACTCGAGGTTCTGTGGGGATCTGACTGAGTGGTCTTTGTGAGTCTTACCCCATGATAGATACAAGCTTAGGGCTATAGAAGGGTGCCCTGAAGGATTTTGCGGCTAGCAGGATGGGCAGGGCGAAAACCAAGAAGACAAAAAAGAATGTAAGGCAGATGAGCGCGGAGCAGCAGGAGAGGCAGCCAACCAACGATGAGCAGGTACCGGGCCAAGGGAGTGTCAGGGCAGTTGCAGAGGGAGGATCTGCCCATTTGGTGCTTGGGGCCATGCAGGATCGGTTGGCGGGTTGTGAGGCACTGATGAGGGGCATGGCAGTGGGACATGTTGGCACATTAGGTGCCCCTGGAGGTGTAGGATTGGGGCCTGGGCCAACGGGATTAGGACGATGGTCATGTGGGGTTGCAGCATGGGGTCCCCCAGCAGCTGCGGGGTTTTCTGGAGGAGAATTTTTTCCCCAATGGGGGCAGGGTGAGGGGCAGAGCAGTCAGCTTCAGTTGACACCTCCCCCGTCGCTGCAGGAAGATGAGGCCACGCTGCCTAGGTGGTGGGGGACGCGGGCTGCTGGCCCACCAGTCAGATATAGAGGGGAGTCCCCCCCACCCCAGAGGGCCAGGAGGAGCGAGCAGGGATCAAGTTAACCTGCAGAGTCTGCAGTGGGGGCGGCATCTCCATTGCTGTCGGCGGGCAGTGCTGCAGGGGGAGTGTCTCTTCCTTCTGCCAGTAGGTTGGATCAGCAGGAGGTGGGAGGCTCTGATGAAGACACGGTGGTGCCAGGAGTGCAGGAGGCTTTGGAGAGAATTGCTTCCTTGGAGAAGGGATTGCAGGCTATGGCACAGATGTACCAACCGCCGCCATTAATGTTGGGCACAATGCAGGCAGGTATGTGGTCATGGGGGGTGAGGGTGGAGTTGGGTGGACCCTGGTGATGCCTCAGGTGGGGGTAGGAATAGGGGGACCTACGGTGGGGATATGGCCCCAAGGTTCGGTAGGACAGGGTCTGATTGGGGGTCCGGGACTCGCCGGAACTATGTCAAACCCGGTGGCGGGGGAGACAACTGGCCAGGAAGGAAGGAGTGGGATGGAGACCCCTTGACTCTGGTGGAATGGGGGGTGGTTTCCAGCTCCCGGGCTTCAGAGTTTACCCCCCGCGGTAAGTAGTGGTCCTGAGTCAGCAGCTGGTCCCTACGGGAATCAAGTCTTGCAAGTGTGGGCCTGGCCCCTGGTGCAGGGGGACCGGTGATGTGCAGTGGGTACTGCTGTCCCCCCCCCCCACTGGGGGGAGGGGATGGGGATGTATCTGTCCCATTGGGTGCTCATTTGTCACAGACGGCAAGGGAAAAGATATGGAAGGGGGAGTACTTGGATATTTTTTCCCTGTTGTTCACGGATCTCTTGCCTGATCCATCGGAGAAAGACATGGAAAAAGACAAGGAGAAATTTAGGTGGCCGAAGGTAGATCGCAATTGGGCCAATTGGACCTTGGCATTTGTGGTTTATCAAGGGGTCATAACCCAGGCCTACCTGGACAGGGCTTATGCCCTGATGAAGTGCACAGACATTATTCAGCGCGCCTATAATACGGGCCCCTCGGGGGCCTGGCTGAGGTACGATGAAGCGTTTAGGCATAGGGCGGCTTATATACCAGGGCTTCATTGGGACGTTCATGCAATCGACTTATGGTTGGATAGCATGACGGGGACGGCTAGTGAGATGAGGACCGACACGGGGCATGTGTTAACAAATGGAGGGGTGGCACCGTCCAACGATCCCTTTCAGAGTGAGGGCTGGAAGGTCCAAACTTCCACAGCAGCGGTGTGCTATGAATATGCCCACAATGGGAGGTGCAGGCATTCTGTGTGCAAGTATAGGCACGCATGCGGGATATGTGGTGGAAACCATGCCAACTCAGCCTGTGCAAAGGGACGGATGGGGGGGAGTAAGCCCCGTGCCGGATTCCCCCCCTGGGAAAAGGGGGGCAGGCGGGTGCCCATGGGAGTAATGTACAAAAGGGGCCCAACCCCGGTTAGAGTGGATAGGTTAGAGAGAGCATTACAAGCCCACCCCGATAGAGCGGAGGTGTTGTATATAGTTAATGGGTATCATTATGGGTTTAAGATACCGGCAAGGAAGTTTGAGTTAGGTAATATCCCCTGCAATTTGAAGTCCATTGTGGGTATGGAATATATCCTTAGGGAAAAAGTGAGCAAGGAGGGAAGTGAATGCAGGGTGGTGGGTCTTTTTCCTTCTCCACCGTTGGAGGACTTCATCGTTTCCCTGTTGGGCCTCGTGCCAAAAAAGGTGGGAGGAGAGTTTAGGATGATTCACCACCTGTCCTACCCAACGGGGAAGTCGGTGAATGACGCCATTCCCGGTGAACTCACATCCGTGCACTATGTCCCATTTGATGATGCTGAGTGGGCTGTGAAGGGAGCTGGCAGGGGAGCGCTTCTCGGGAAGTGTGATATTAAGTCAGCTTTCCGGTTGCTCCCTGTGCACCCGGACAGCTTCCATCTGTTAGGCTTTCATGTGGAGGGACGGTTTTATTTTGATCGGGCCATGCCTATGGGTTGCTCTATTTCTTGCTCTGCCTTTGAGCATTTTAGTTCTCTGGTAGAGTGGGTGGTGGAGCAAAGGGCAACAGGGGGTGTAGTCAGGAAATACCTCAATGATTTCCTGTTCATCGGCCATCCAGGGACGTCTGAGTGTCGTGAATTAATGGAAACATTCGTGATGGTAGCTGAGACATTAGGTATTCCATTGGCCCCGGAGAAAACGGAAGGGCTGGTAACGACCCTGACATACTTGGGCATCGAAATGGACACGGTCCAGGGTCTCTCACGTCTCCCACAGGCCAAACTTGTAGCACTTAAGGCAAAGTTGGAGGCATTGCTGGCAGCATCAAAGATCACGGTGAGGGAGTTACAATCACTGGTGGGTAGCCTGAGCTTTGCGTGCCGGGTGGTGGCGCCAGGCAGGGCCTTTTTGTCGCATCTTTACGGGAAGCTTAGAGGGGATCTGAAGTCGCATTACCATATAAGACTGACATGGGACATGAAGGAGGATTTACAGACTTGGGCAGAATTTTTAGAGGGGTAAAATGGGGCAAGTTTCTGGAGAGAGGACCTCTTGTTGGAAGCTGAGCTACAGGTACATTCAGATGCGACTGGTGGCTATGGTTTTGGGGTTTTCTTTTGCCAACAGTGGTGTGCACTCCCTTGGCCCCAGGAGTGGCACGAGAGTGGGGTGTCCCGAGATCTTACCTTTCTAGAACTTTTCCCGTTAGTGGTAGCTGTGTTGCTATGGGGACAGGAGTTGGCTAATAGTGCCGTAATATTCTGGTGTGACAACATGGCAGTTGTCCATGTGATTAACTCCATGTTGTCATGTTCCCCAAGGGTAATGAAGCTAGTTAGGGCATTTGTACAGGAGTGCTTGCGACACAGCATTTTATTCGTGGCCAAGCATGTGCCGGGGGTGAACAACAGTGCAGCCGATGCCCTTTCTCACTTCCAGTTGGAGTGATTTCGCTCCTTGGTCCCGTGAGTCAGAACAACACTGAACCCTCCCCCGCAGGCACTGTGGAGCCTTGGATCTTAGAACTATACAAGATCATCCGGGGATCCTTGGAGGTGCAGACACGGGCTGCCTATCAGAGGGCTTTCGAGGAGTTCCAGCAGTTTAGGTGGCAACAAGGTTGGGCATTGCTGTTTCCCATTATGGAGGGGCAGATGTTGCAATTTGCCATGGCCCTCAGGAGGGCCGGTGCTGCGGTGGGAGCCATCGTGAGTAAATTGTCTGCCCTGGGATTTTTTAGTCGCCTGGCGGGGCACCCCCTGCCGGATCAGGGTTTCTTTGCTCACCGAATGCTGCAAGGTTGGGCTAGGGAAACTCCAAGGGAGCCGGACACCAGGAAGCCTATTACCCCCTCGTTGTTGGTGAGGTTGTGTTGTGCCCTCCCGGCTGTGTGCTTTGATGGTTTTGAGGTAGTTTTGTTTGGGGCCTTGTTTAAAATAGCGTTTTTTGGGGCATTCCGAGTTAGTGAGTTGGTGGCGGAATCCTCAAGGGATACTACTAATAGGGCTCTGTCCATTTATGATATTCAGGTGAGTGGGGGCATGCTGGCGATATGGCTGAGATGGTCCAAAACTGACCAGCAAGGCCGAGGTCGAGTGGTTCGCCTGAATCGGGCCGGGGCGCCCGAACTTTGCCCAGTAAGGGCATATCAGGAATACAAGGGGAGCCGACCTGCAGTGGGAGGGCCATTGTTTCAGCATAGGAATGGGAACCTAGTGACCCATCAGCAGTTCATGGGAGTGATGCAGATGGCATTGGGTTATTTAGGATTACCACCATTAGATTATGGATCCCACTCATTTAGGATTGGAGCAGCATCTTTTGCGGCTCAAGCAGGTTGTTCAGAACAACAGATTAGAGAAGTAGGGTGTTGGCAGTCACGGGCATACAGGTCGTACGTGCGCAGTGTCTCACAATAATATTTTTAATGTTGTTACGTACCCAGGTACCGGGCGGCATCCCCGTAGAACTGCCATTTGGATTATCGGCCACAGCTTGGTACGATGGGTGGGATAGGCAGCCGCACAGTCTTCTTGGGGAAGCCAACTGGGAATGTCTGCGTGAGCAATAATTCAATGGATGGGATGCAGCGGAATGTGGTGGCACCAGCTGCTCCCCACCTGCAGGGTCAACATGAGAGGGACCATACCAGATGTGGTGGTAATCCATCTGGGCTAAAATGATTTGACACAAAGCACGGGCTTAGGTTTAATTTTTAAAGTTAAATTGGACATTATGGAGCTGGAGAGAATATTCCCTGGGGTGGTGGTAGTGTGGATTGACTGGGTGGCGCGATTGCGCTTGGACAAGGCTATCCACCCTGGGAAAGTGGGTAGAGCTCGGCAGAAGGTAAACAGGGAGATTTGGAGGTGGATTACCCTGCGGGGAGGGGCACCGAGTGTCCCATGTGGGGATCACGCATAGAACACCAGAGAACTTTTGAGGTGACGGGGTTCATCTATCGGAAGTGGGGAATGACTGTTATTTGGCGACGCTGAAAGCCAAGTTGATAGAGGTTTTAGGTTAAGAGGGATGCTGCAGGGTGGGGGTTAGGCCCGTCCATGGTAAATGGTGGCAGCCCCTTTGTAGCAGGGGTCCAGTGCTGTATCAAGTTTTTAATAATATGTAGTAAGAGACATCTCCCTAAGAGAGGTGAGGGGAACAGCTGGGGCATAGGCTGGGTGAGGCCAGCCACAGGGTTAACCTCCCAAAGGGAGTTGCTGGCAAAGGCGGGAAGGGATATGAGCGGTCCCCAAGCTGGAGGTAACTTAAATCCGGGTCCGGAAGGATTTTGTCCCCTCTGGAGGCGGCCGTTCGCCAATGCTGGAGGGGAGACGTTTGAATTAGGTAAACGGGGGTTATGGAGGGTACATCCAAGCCTGCCCTTTGTTGGGGTTGTTACGTACCCATTTATAGAAGTTAGTGCTGGACGTGAATTGCCTGTGGGCAATTACCCCCACCATGCCTAATTCCAATTTGAATAAAGAGTTTGGCCTTTCAAACCCAACATGTTGTCCTTGCTTCATTTCAGATGCGCCGACAAGGGCCCTTAGCCCGCCTTTTTAGGTGGCCAACAGGGTCATTTGTTGAGCTCCCTTAGGGAATGGAGCTAAGTAGTGGTAGGACCCCGGGCCCATTACCGGCTACTGGATTTACCGGTTACCGGTTCTATGAAAACCGGATTCCCGGATTAAATCCGGTATACCGGTACCGGATTTATTTCATTGGTTTCAATGGGGTGCTGTGTCCCCATTGAAACCAATGAAATAAATTAAATTCCCTCCCCCTCCCAGGCTGCGCGGGTGGAAGGGGGGACACCCCCCACCCACCCTGCCCAGCCTGGCTTTTTGTTTAAAAAAAGAGTAAGAGCGACCCCGAGGCGAGGCGAGCCCACCCCCCAGCACCAGCGGCTGCGGCGTCCCCGCAGCCGCCGGTAAGTATGACCCTGACCCGATCCCTGGGGGGGGTGTTTAACACCCCCCCCCCCTCCAGGGATCACCCCTACTAAAGGCTCAGTGCGCTTGCCGCTCTTACCTTTGGGAGCTCCGGCGGCGGCGGGCGGTCCGGCGGCCTCAGCGCCGGCTGTGGCTGCCGGCGTCAGGACGCTCTAGGCCTTCCGGGGAACTTCCGGGTTTCACCGGAAGGCCTAGAGCGTCCTGACGCCGGCAGCCACAGCCGGCGCTGAGGCCGCCGGACCGCCCGCCGCCGCCGGAGCTCCCAAAGGTAAGCGCGGCAAGCGCACTGAGCCTTTAGTAGGGGTGATCCCTGGAGGGGGTGGGGGTGTTAAACACCCCCCCCCGGGGATCGGGTCAGGGTCATACTTACCGGCGGCTGCGGGGACGCCGCGGCCGCTGGTGCTGGGGGGTGGGCTCGCCTCGCCTCGGGGTCGCTCTTACTCTTTTTTTAAACAAAAAGCCAGGCTGGGCAGGGTGGGTGGGGGGTGTCCCCCCTTCCACCCGCGCAGCCTGGACTCGGGGAGGTTTTTTTTGAAAAAAACATTTTTGCTGGGGCAGTTTTTTTTACATTGCAGCCATTTTTAAATGGCTGCAATGCAAGAAAAATCCGGTACCCCGGAATCCGGTACCGGGTCCGGATTACCGGGTTGAATCCGATAATGCCGGTACGCCCGATACCGGCATTATCGGATACCGGATTCTACCGGTTTCCCACCCCTAGAGCTAAGGGAAAAGTGAGTGAGGCTGCAGCCTTTTTCCTTCAGTGGCGCAGGCAGTGCTGCTGTTTAGGAGCACTGGGCAGTCACGCCGGGCCGTTGCGAGGATACCTCAGTGGCCCAAATGTAATCTGCCCAGCAAGAAGGGGGGGCAGCCAATCAGGAGTGAGCATGGGGACCCCACCTCTTGCAGGGAGCCTTCCCGCCCATTCCTCGCTCGGCACCATTCAGAGCGCCGTCAGCGTGAAGTAAGCCCCCGACCCTCCCTCCCAGAGATAATACGAGTTTAACTGGTTGCCTTAGTAGGGGCCAGGAAGGAATTTTAAAGAAAAAACACGATTGGTCTGAATGTTTTTCTCATTTTTTTGCCTTCCTCGTTATGTTTTTTTTGTTTTGGCTGATCAATCCCAGGTAGTCAGGATTGAGGGGGGTTCAATAGTTATGTTTTTACTTGTTGCATTTTGCAGGGGTCCAGTGCTGTAGCAAGTTTTTAGTAATATGTAGTATGAGACATCTCCCTGAGAGATGTAAGGAGAACACCTGGGGCATAGGGTGGACGCGGCCAGACACAGGGTTAACCTCCCAAGGGGAGTTTCTGGCAAAGGTGGGAAGGGATATGAGCGGTCCCCAAGCTGGCAGTAACTTAAATCCTTGGCTCGGGTCTGGAAGGATCTTGTCCCCTCTGGAAGTGGCGTTAGCCAACACCGGAGGGGAGATGTTTGAATTAGGTAAAGGGGGGTTATGGAGTGTACATCCTAGGGGTGGGACTACCAGATCATCTGGTATCTGATACTGCCGGTATTTGGTGTACTGGCAGTATTGGATTAAACCCGGTAATCCGGCTCGTTTACCAGATTCCCCCTTACCAGATTTTTTACATTGTGGCCATTCAAGTGAATGGCCACAATGTAAAAAAAAAACACCAAAAAACCCCCCACTTTACTTTCCTTCCCCAGTCCAGGCTGCATGGGTGGAAGGGGGGGGGACCCCCCACCCACCCTACCCAGCCTGGCTTTAAAACATTTTTTTTCCCCTGAAGTCCCTCCCTACTAGTGCGGGCTCTGGGCTGCCGCTGGCGACCCAGAGCCCGCACTAGTAGGTACGATCCCTGGGGTGGGGGGTGGTTTAACACACACCCCACCCCAGGGATCAGATCACCCTACCTAGTCTACCTCCCCACCCAGGGATCGCCTACCTTGCGCTCCGGGTGGCGGTGGTGGCGGTCCAACTCCGGCAGCTTCAGCGCTGGCTGTGGCTGCCGGCTTCAGCGCTAATAGGCCTTCCGGGGAAACCCAGTTCACCAGAAGGCCTAGTAGCGCTGAAGCTGGAAGCCACAGCCAGCGCTGAAGCCGCCGGAGTCAGACCGCCGCCGCTGCCCAGAGCACAAGGTAGGCGATCCCTGGGTGGGGAGGTAAGGGTGATCCCTAGGGTGGGGTGCGTGTTAAACCACCCACCACCCCAAGGATCACCCTAGTACCTGCTGGTGCGGTTTCTGGGTCGCCGGCGGTGGCCCGGAGCCCGCACTAGCAGGGACTTTGGGGGAATTTTTTTTTTTTTAAAGCCAGACTGGGCAGGGTGGGTGGGGGGGTGCCCCCCTTCCACCCACACAGTCTGGGAGGGGAAGGGGGGAGGTTTTTTGTGTTTTTTTCCATTGATTTCAATGGGGACAGTTCCCCATTGAAATCAATGGAACAAACTCGGTACCGGTAAACCAGTACACAGATCCGGCAATCCGGTTTTTTAAAATCCGGTAACCGGTAAATCCAGTAGCCCGTATTTGACCCGATGTCCCACCCCTAGTACATCCAAGCCTACCCTTTGTTGGGGTTGTTACGTACCTGTTTATAGAAGTTAGCGCTGGACCTGAATTGCCTGTGGGCAATTACCCCCACCATGCCTAATTCCAATTTGAATAAAGATGCTGCCTTTCAAACCCAACATGTTGTCCTTGCTTCATTTCGGATGCGCCAACAAAGAACACATGTCCCTGACCATAATACACCAGAAAAACTTAATGTGGTATTAGTGGTGATACCAATATGCATTCTTGTATTCACAGATATTATTCACATATTCAGATGGCCTTTCAAATATTAAAATAATATCTGCGTCTGGAGTGGATATTCACTATCCACTTATCTGGTTTGTTTTGTTATTTGTTTTGGCACAATTTAGCAGAGTTGCACATTCACAAGAATTCGAATAACCTGGACAAACACAAACAAACCAAACCAAAATATTTATTCAAGGGGAGAAGGCCAAATATCCACTCCATTGGATTCAATTGGAAGAGATTGAATTGACAAATAATCTATTTGCTTTGAATATTTGTTTCACCTCTCTGCAGTATGTGTTACATTCTTAATAGAATATTCTGCTGTTCCCCTTTCAAATAAAACATAGTAATTGGCTGACTCTTGTTTGCACAGAGCCATGCTGCATTTATATGGCTGGGATGAGGCAGTTGGGAAATGGGGAATAGGAATAACTCTCTGTGTCTAAGTGCTTTATAATGTCCCACCACAGAATGCCTGTAATGTTGTTAGAGTTGCAATGCTGTAGGGGTGTGCATGTCATTTTTGTAGGGATGAGCAAACGCGGTTCGGAAGTTTGGAGTTCAGCCCGAACTAGGCCTGTTCAGACGCCCGAACCCGAACTTGAATCCGAACACGAACTGGCCAAACCGAACTAGATCCGAATGTCGAAATGACTGAACAGTTCGGTCAGTTCAGATCACGTTCAGGTAAGTTCGTATGGCAAAAAAGTGTCACTGGAAGGTCAAACGTGACAGGGGGGGTGAGTCAGCTGAGGAGCAGACTTCCAGGCACCAGAGGTGAAGAGGCTTGGAGTAGCAGCCAGCCTGCCCAATCACCATGCCTTTTCACCTCAGACCCTTTTCACCTCAGCCTGCGATTGGACATGGGGGATGGGGGGGGGCGGGGACTAGGCTGGCGAAGCCAGTGGGGCTTGTGGTGAGGCAGGTGCAACAAGAAACAACACTGATTGGCTCCCCCCTTCCCAACACCTTCTAGCTAGCCACTGAACAGCAGGCATTTCAGAAGGCTCCCTCTCTCCCAGCAGTTTTTGTTCCTTCCTATTCCTAATCCATTGCCATTCTCCTCCTATTTCACCCATCCAACCCATCTACCTCCATATTCTCATTTATTTAGCTTAGCTTAGATAGATTTAGTAGTTATTTTTTGTTTTTATCCCTCCCTGTGTTCAATCTTCCTTCCTCCCTCCCTCCCCTCTCCATTGAATCCTTTTCCCTCTCCCTCTTTTTCCATCCCTGATTCCCTTCTCCTTCTTTTAACTTTTGGATTTATTTAGAGTAGGAATATTATTAAATTGATTTTCATTTCAGTTTTGTACCCCTCCCTGTGTTCTTTGTGTTTCCCCCATGTAATATTTTATAGATAGATAG
>QEPC01005577.1:338006-354230 GCA_003113815.1 Sphenodon punctatus | reverse complement strand
GTCGGCAGGGAGGGAGTTCCAGGCATGCGGGGCAGCGAGGGAGAGCTCACAACCAATTTTTCACACAAGTTCACTTCACACAAGCCAGACAGACACCACGCCACTGCACATGACAACACATGTGATCAAAATACCGTTTCCCGTTTTTGGTCTCGCGAGATCCTGAGACCAAATGATATTGACAAGGATAATGAAAATAAAATCTTTGTTTGAAATCGGTATCGATAATGACAATAACGAAAATGACATTGTTGTTATAAGTATAATGATATAATGACATATTTTGATAACGAGAACAATAATGAAAACGAAAAGCAACATGGGGCTCTGGTGCACATCCCTACTATGCTGGTAAATCACTCTGAATCATCCTCTGTGTGTTGGCCAGTGAATTAAAAATAGCTCTTCTCCTTCCAGACATCAAAGAAATGGATGTAGCACACTTATGACTTCCTGACGCTGGGGTATTTCCATTTAGTGAATCTTGCCAGACCTCATTCAGTTCAGGATTCTTTGGTACAATAATGGAGATTATTCTTATTCTACTATAGGCTAGAGTGGCATAAAGATTGAACATTTGCTTTGCTATGGAAAATACAAGATCTGAAGAAGTGTAAGGTTTTATTTAACACTTTTCTTACTCAACGTAACTTAAAAGTGCAGGGAACTAGATACAAAGCAGTGAGCTAAATATTAGAAAGGTGTGAGTGGGAGTGGAATCCATTATACATTTATTGGTAACTCTTATATAGTGTGAAATTCTGACTCCATTGAAATGAAGGACAAAACTCCCAACAAGGTCAGTATTTTACATCTGGTCTCTCTGAGCCTCTTTAGTGAGAGAGATGTGCAGGATACTTACTGTCCACTCATCCTTAGAGAAAGGACTGGTGGATATTTCTCCTCTCAAAGGTTATCAGAGGACAGATTAAAGAATGTCTACAGTCTGTAAAAATACAGTATGTATTGCAGTACATTGCTGTTCTAGAATAAAGGCCTTATGTCCAAAATCTCCTCTCAGATACAGATGTTTTTGAGAGCAGAATTTCACTTCTTGTGTAGAACTTGAATCCACAACTTCCTGGTCCAGCACCAATAATGCTATAATCAGCCAAGCAATACTAATAGATGTCCAACCTAAATTAGAAATTCCTAATGCTGTGATAATTTTATAGAAATTTACAAACCCGTGGAAATTAACAGGTATTTTCTCCAGTCTTGAAAATCTGATTTTTAGAGAAGGGATAGGCCCAAGTTACAGCCCAGGCTAAGAACTGCAATGGCCCAGGGAAACCCTGAGTCTGACCCAGGGAAACATCTGGTGGTCCAGTTCAGACATGAGAGCACCACAGGAGCCCACACAAGTCAGAGTGTAGCCACCCATGTTACTGTTACATCTGAAAATACCCTTATACTTTTCTTTATACCTTCTTATCCTCCAGGACCCCTCTCCTCCTTAGTAACTAAGCTAGGCACATAGGCCTGCAACTTTTCAACTTCTTGAATATCCCTGGTCTCTCCCTCTGTTTCCCTTGCTATGTCTCCCCTTCCGAGGTTCAGCCTTAGAATGTGAAGGGTGAAGATAAAATACGGGTCCCCCTTGGGGGAATCCTCCAGAAGGTCCTAGAGTTGATCATGTATGGGGAGGTCCCACATCCTGTCCTGGTGAATACAGGGGCCATTGTGTGGGACCCAAAAGTAGAGAAACAGCAGGTCCTAGGCAATTACCCCAGGTTTCCCTATAGTAAGGCTGACTCTGCTCCCCCCGTCTCCCTCCTAGATTGTAATCCGCTCAGGGCAGAGATCTGTCTCTAATCATTATTGCATAGTGCCAGGCTCACTGCTGGTGTCATATAATCAAATACCAATAGCAGCAACAACAACAGTAGCAGAAGTAAGGGACAAATTCAAAACATCAGCTATAATGTGAGGGCATGATTCTTCTTTCATTTACCTGGAATAAAACAGGGGAAATTCCGTTGAATTCAATGGTGAAGAATGTCTCTAAGAAAAAAAGCGGGCCCGCCATATATTTGTTTGAAGAGAAGAACCTTTTATGGCATAAATATGTAACAACCTTTCCTACTTCTTTTTCTTCTTCACTGATACGTGACTTCACATCTGTCATCTTCTCAGCAGAACTGGACATGCTCACCAGAAGCCACACGTTCTATAAATAAAAGGCACCCTTTCCCATTCTGTAAACCTGTGCGCTGGGCCTGCCTTTCTATTCAGCACCTGAGGATGTATTTGACATATTTCTGCATCCCATTATTTTGATGTGTTGGTTTTTTTGATGCTAGGAAGTAAGACTCACCAGAAGAACCGGAGCCTCTTAAAAGATACACCGAATTTGTCTTTAATGTCTACATCAAAATTATCACTGGCTAAACAAATTGAAATGCAGTACCTAATTGTTAGCAATGTCAATCAGCTTGATAGCTTTCCTAATTGGATACTCATGAGAAAAGTAGTACTTTGTATTGTCCCTTTGCCTGATTAATAGACAAAGAGCAATTCATCATCTTTTGACTGGTGGTATATGATGAGGTCAAGGCAATCCATCAATTTCCCTGTTCTTCAATAGTGCCTGCGACTGACATGCTGCATGCTTCAGTAAGATGATAAAGCTTGCCACATAGCTTGAGTGGCTCTACTCTACGTTGTGTCTGGAGATGTTAAGTTCTTGACGATAGTAATTGCTTTTGTGTGTGTGGTGACATTAAAGATATACTTAGATTTACAATGATATCCTGGACATGGGTCATTGCTGTTTCTCTATTTCCAGTCATTCTTCAACTATGCTGTAATATTAGAGATCATCATGTCTATTTTTTCTAATATCTTTTAGTACATTTCAATGTCAGCGGATGCGTCACAATGACTGACTAGCCCTGTGCCGCTAAAGCTTAGAAGACAGGTCTGCCAGTCTCTGTGGAGTTTAAAGACCTGAGAAATCTTCTACCTGTCACTGCCTGTCCATAATGTAGATTTTTAAAACTAAGACTTCCAATCGTCAAAGCACTCCATCAGCACAAGCCCCATTCACTTTGATGATCATTACGGCAGGAGAGGGCTTTGAGGACTGAACTATACGCAGCTTGAGCTTACTTATGTTTTGACTGCTCCTCTTCTGTCTAGTTGAAAGCACACAGGGCTGGCCTTACCCTAAGCGGGGCCAAGGGCAGGAAAGAAATGCGGGGGCCCATATCACGGGTTGCTCCCCGGTCCAGGGGTGGTCTGCTACCCGGACTTGGGCTTGGGGATGGGAACTCCCCTCATCCCATCCCCAAGCCTGAGTGGACATTCGGATTCAAACCAGATCATTTACCTGATCCGCTGCCGGTGCCGCCACCACCACCGCCACCACCACCTCCGGCCTGGGCCCTGCACCGGGCTCAGTCCCCCCCCTTCGCTGCATGGCACAGTCTCTTGACCAGGGGAAATGAGGGAGAGAGAGGCAGAGGCCCCACTTCTGCCTCATTTCCCCTGGCCGAAACAGTCAGGCAGTGAAGGGCAGCAGGAGGGCAGAGAGCAGTGAAGGGCAGCAGCAGCAGCAGGGAGAGGCGGGGCCTCTGCCTTCTTCTCCCTCCCTTCCAGTGGAAGGGAGGGAAGAAGCAGAGGCCCCACCTCTCCCTCACTCCATGGGTGCCCCCCCCGCCTGTCAGTCTCTCGGCCAGGGGAAGTGTGGGAGAAGTGGGACCTCTGCCTCTCCCTCACTCCTGATGCTCCCCTGCCTGATCTGACCTGATTTTAAAAATAAATAAATTATTAAACCCCCAAATCTGTGCCCCCTCCCCCCCAAGCATGGGGCCCTGTGCGGCCACCCCAGCCACCCCAAGGTAAGGCCAGCCCTGATAGCACATTCCTAGTTTTAATGCACTTTTTTTCCAAATAATGTTAAAATGGAAACATTGGTCGCATTTATGAAAATGAGATGTAACATTTAGGGCAAGGTTTACCATTTATGCTAATAATAAAAACTTCAGAGAAAAATAGTTTTAAATTGCATTATATAATACCATAATAGTTATGAGTAATATTGCAACCAGAGAACTAGTGTATAACCCTTACAAAAACTTACATTTAATATGAGGTAAGAGTTCTTGTCAATGCCATCACTTATCCCAGTTCCAAATACCAAAACAAAACAAGTACATGTAACAAATAGAAGAAATCCATTGCCAATGCTCCCAGTCACTTTCTCCAGCATGCATGCGCCTCTATGCTTCCTCTTGGAACTGGATCTTCATTCAGTTTAATTCAGTTCATTATGCAACTGGTATTATTGTAGTATCCAAATGATATGTGACCCTACTGTGCTAGACATTCGGTGTTAATTGACGTGATGGGTGTCTGTTATCCCACCCGGGGGGTAGGGTAGGGCTACCTCTGGCCGAGTTAGCTCCTGCAACAGGAACACATACCTGCATCCTGACCCGGCCGGGGAGAGGGGGCAGGTAGTGATGTGTGGCTGGCCGGTTTCACTCCCACATTGCGGCCTGTGCCCCACCCCCTGACATGATGAATCATGGATAAAATCACCTGGATTGACCATGACACCGATACCGCACTTATAGCAGTGGGAGAACCCAAGGTAATGATGGCCCCCGCCTTGTCTGGTTTCATAGGATAGGTTTCAGTGGGTGCCACCCACTGATGCGGCAGATGCTCTTAGGACTGTCAGAGCCACTTTTTGTGAATTAGATCCATGTCCATCCTGGCTGGTCAAGGGTTGTCAGGCGACGCTAGGGCAATAGCTGGCCGGAGTTGTCAATGCCTCCTTTAGGGAGGGCAGAGTGCCGGGCTGCCTCAAAGAGGCGGTGGTGCGGCCTTTGCTCAAAAACCCATCATTTTACATTGACTCCCTTGTCAGCTATGGCCAGTCTCTAAACTTTCCTTTTTAAGGGAAGATTATTGAATGGGTTGTGGCTTAGCAGCTTCAGAGGCATTTGGATCGGGTCAGTTTTCTTGATCCTTCACAGTCCGGCTTTTGCCCTGGATTTGGCACAGAGACTGCACTTGTGACTTTGGTCAATGACCTGCACCGTGATTTGGATCAGGGCAGATCATCTCTTTTGATTCTATTAGCTCTGTCGGCAGTGTTTGATACCATTGACCATGAGATGTTGGTGGTGTGTCTGTGGTACCCGACTGAGGTGGGCAAAATTGTTCTTGAATGGTACCATTCTTTCCTGGCTGGGAGAACTCAACCAGTGAGTTCAATGAGAGAACTCAACGGGTACTTAATTCAAACATGGTGGCCTATCCACCAGGTGGATCATACATGTTATTAGAATGGAATAGAATGTCTCTGCTATTGTTCGCTTCACCGATGCTATCTCTACCTATTGGCACCTACCAAGAATCTGGTCCAGAAATGATTTTGGAGGAGAAAGGAATAAGTAGGGAAAGATATCAAGAGAAATACTCTCAATAAAAAGTCACAGGTCAATTTTTTAAAAGAAAAACCTGAAAGAGCTCTGTCCCTGTGTGAACAGAAGGGAAAGTTTAACCAAATGTCTGTAGCTTTTTAAAATAACTCAAAAAACTTCTTTTATGAAGGAAGAACTATCCTGTAGATTGATCCTAGAGAACAGGAAAAGGTTCCCACTGACAGTGGTGTTCAGTATTTCAGCAAACAGTTCAAAGGTTTATCTATGCTCAGCTGTGTCCAGTTGTTGCTTCTTATTCTATTCCCCCTCCTCTGACATCTTTGATTGAAGATCTTCCTTAATCTTTTGGAGCAATTATTCGGCAGTGATAGTTCAAAGAAAATATAACTTTCCCCTCCCTACTCAACTCTCAGTGCAATAGGATTGAAAACCAGACAGGGCTATGCAAGCTTCTTTACTCCACCTTCATTGCCAATGGCTTTTTGAACAGGAGCCATTTATTTTTGCCTGCTCAGCATGAGGGGAAAGTGCATCTTTGTGACTTTTAGAAGCTGCTTTAATTCTCAAGAATTCACTCCCTCTCAAAAATCTGAGAGAAAAGAATGGTGGCTAGTCTTTGTTTCCATATATGTTACTATTCCTGTTGGACAGGCCTGCCTCACGGGAGTCCTATATGCCCTTTCAAGTCATGTAGGCTTACCTCATATTTTAAGGTTCCAAAACCTGTGCAGGAATTTGTCTTTTAGAGCTGGAGCCTCATTCCATTTACTGACTAGAATTCATCGCCCAGCAATTTGGGAGATTTTAGGATTTTTTTGGGGGTGTGGGGTGTGGTGGTCGGTAGTTATTTATAATTTACCATTGTTATTTTATAAGATAAGGTGGATTTCTTATCACTGCTGTCAAGAAATTGTGGACCAAGATCTTCAGCCCTGCTAGTTTGGGACACTGTTTAGCAACACAAAGCAGCTGCAATGAAAGCTTAAGCAAACATCCATAGATCCCCCTCCTCACCTTTGTAAGAGAATTCAAAGTTGCTCAATGGCTGTTGCAGACGTTCTACGCTATCCTATTGTTGCCGTACCCCAGAAGGAAGCAAGGACACAATTAGCGGGGTGTAAAAGGTTGTACTCTTTATTTACTTTAAACACAATCAACGTTCAGGGAGGGGAGGGACTTCCTCCCTGTGATAAAACATGGTCCAGTGGAACCTTAACTTAACCCTAGGAGGCCCCCTGGTTTGGCGTGAGTTCCACCTCCTTGCATAACCAAACTGCCCCAGTCCCAAGACGTCTGGCTTGGACTGAAGGTGATTCCTGCTGGAGTCACTTAACAAGACCCCAGGAGCAGAGACAAGTGATGCACCATGCCTAGTCTGAATTACACTGGGTCCTGCAGATTGGTGGGGCTAGTCCCAAGCCCTGCAGATTGGTGCATGGAGCAAACATAGTGTGAATGCATGTATGAGCATGCAAGTTACATCATGGGGCCTACAGCGCATAAACTGTATGGCGCCGCACACATGCATGCTCATGGCAGCGTGTGCGGGGCTTGGGATCAGCCCCAATGACTGCACCACCTTGTGCCCCAGGAAGGTTCGAGTACTGGACTGTACCCTATGCCTTTACGCTACCCACCTCCTCTTCCCATAAGGAGATGTCTCCCTATTTATGTTGTAATACCTACAAGCTTGACAACTTTCACTGAACCCATCGAGTATGAGAAATGACAATGCAACAAAGTGTACTTATTTATAAAAAAAACACTGTGGGGGAAGGCAAAAAACCCACTCATCTCTCAGCCAATCAGAGGCAACTGGAAAAATTCCTTCCCAGCCCCATCAACTGGTGACCTAATGTGCCACAGTATAGCAAAGACTAGAGCTTGGGCAGGAGGATGGTAGGGATGTGCGAACAGAACACCATTTGGATGTTGACATTGAGTCGTTAGGTTCAAAATCCGAGTTTGGGTTCGGTTGTTCGGTTTGGCGGAGTTTCGTTCAGCCAAACTTGGCCAAATATTCGAAAATAGTGCTACCGATACCGAATTCGAAGATTTTTTTTGGTATCGGTATCATTTGGCCCGGAAACAACCCCTGGTTTCCACCCCTGTTGCCAGGAAGTCTGCTCCTCATCTGCCTCCCCTTTCCAGTCACGTTTTTCCCACCCGAAGTCACTTTTTTCCCACCCCCGAACTCATCCAAACTCACCCAAACATAACCAAACTGTTCGACCGTTTTTGAGTTTGGTTCGGATGTTTGGTTTGGACGTCCAAACAGAACATCAGAACATCCGAACTGCATTCACACATCCCTAGAGGGTGGGTGTCTGTGAGTCCGTCCGGCTGCAAGGGGTCCACCAGTCATAATTGTTAATGGCTGGTGGAGCCCAAAATGGTCACAGGGAAGCATCGTGAGACAAGGCTTCCTTTTGCACCACAAGTGGGTGTTGCCATAACAACCTCTGGTGGGCTGCAGCACAAATGCAGTCCTACATCCATTCCTAGCCTCCTTCCTCCAATGGGGGGAGAAGCAGGACAAAAGTGTTTCCCTCCAATTGAGGGAGGGGAGCATAATTCTAACAGCCCCAGCACAGAAAACATAGCAAGGGGAAGGGAGACATGGGTGGGTTAGCCCTAATCCAGAGACCCATATTCACTGTTTTTCCCCATTAGGAGCAATGGGCAAAACCTGGGTTGAAACAAGAATCAGTATTTTTCTCGTGAGAATCGAGAATACTTATTGATAACTCAGGGCAACCTCACAAATGGTACGAGAGCAATTAGAGCTGCAACAAAAAATCTCTGCCTGTGCAGTTTCTGATGGAAACAGCTTTTTCACTTTCCTTCACACAAGGAAGAAATCTACCTGCATTTTCAACACCCCCCCACCCCCCCCACTATTTCCCACCATTCCATAATTTTTGGTATTATCAGTATTTTCTGGTAATTTCTGATATTATCTGTAATGCCAGAAATTACAGAAAATTACCAGAAACGATTGGAAATTACTAAAATGGTAGGAAATAGTGAAAACCACAGAAAATGTCAGTAGATTTTCTCCTCGCTCCTGAAAGGTCAATTTTTCCCAATGGAACAAGAGCACCTGTTCTCGCTTCAGGTCTAATATCAATGAGATCTCATCTAAAAAGAGAAGAGCAACCGTACACATGCCACTGACGTTGTTCTGCGCATGTGCAGCCATCTTTCAAAATGGTGATGACAGTGTCACTGCCATTTTGGAAAAGGGCAACCATTTTGCGCATGAGCACAGCCAGATTCTCATGTGAACACTGCATGTCATCGGAATACCGGATTTTTGCAAGATTTTGGTACTCTTCACTATAAAAGCCAGGAGGCCTGTATGAAGTGAATGGTGGAAAGAAAAGAAAGAGAGAGAGAGAGAGAACTTCATATTCTAAATAATAGTCCATTGTTAATTTATTAGAAATCATTATTCCTCAACTTCCAGTAATACCACTGAACCTTAGAACAAATGCAAGCTGAAAACTGAAATAGGTGAATTGGAGGCAGAAAGTGGAGCAAGAAATTGGCTGCCCCTCCAGCACATGCCAACAGGGCAGGTGTTTCTTACTGCAGCACTCCAGGCAGAGGCTGGAGCAGGTTTGGCTGAGTGTTCAGGAATAGGACTGTAGCGGAATATCGCAGCGGTAGCTATTTCCGGCAGAAACAGTGTTTCCGCAATTAGTGGAATGGCATGGCAGAGGCTTTCATTCCGCGGTTTCATTCCGCGGTTCCGCAGTTCTGCTTATTTAATTCCGCAACTTAGTGGAATCGTGGAAACATGACATTTTCGCTATTTCCGCAATTCCGCCAGCGCCACAAAATAGCGGAATAGCGGGTTTCCGCGATTTCCGCGATTTTTCCGCAATTCGCAGAATTCCGGCGGGATTAGCGGAATATCCGCAGAAATGTCACGGTGTGGCGCGGGCAATTCTGAAATGGCGGAATGGAATCGCGGCGCGGTAAAAGCTGCTGCCGCATCAGCCCTANCAGGGGGTGTATATAGACTAGAGGTGTGCACCAGGGCGCCATGTTGTTTTTGTTTTCATTTTTTTGTTTTTGATATTTAAATAGGTCATTTTCATTTTCATAAATATCAAATTGTCATTTTCATTTTTACTTTCGTTTTTGTTTTCCTTTGGTTTTAATGGAAAACACAGTTTTGCCTGCAACATTTTTGTTTTTCACTATATATGGCTGAATCTTGGATTTTTTATACCTCCAATGGAAGGAATTATGTATACCAAATTACAAAAATATTGGATAAAGGAATCCAATTTTATAAGCAGCTGAATTAGTTTATTTTGCAAAACTTTTCATATAAATACTTTGGTATAACTTCTTTCCTTCACATTTAATGTAGATGAAACTTGTAAAGTTTATAGCCCTTTCAATATTGACTAGCTCTGCCAACTTTCATAAGGATTAGATAAAGGGTCCTGGTAGTATAAGCAATTAACTTATAAAAGTATGTCTGACTGTAACAACTTTGTAGTCCAACCAGTGTACATGAAATTTTGCAGAGATCTGTATCACACTTTCCTAATCATCTCTTCCAAATATCAGAAAGATGTGATAAAGGGTTCCAATTTTATGTGTCTTCACAGTTTATACAAAGAAGGAACCTATGTCAGGGATTCTCTTACGTGTCACTGTGGTATAAGATTCGTTTGTGATGTCAATTGGCCAGCAGAAATGTCAACCAAATATTCTCATTCTGTGCTGTGACCATCCCAACATCTCTCCCCCACTTGTTACTGGGAAGTCAGAAGCATCTGTTTAGGAAAAAATCAATAGAGATTCTCTTATGTCCTCTGTCACAGTGCTGCAGGATGTGATTGTGATGATAATTGTACAGCCTGAATGTGTAAACTATGTCTCATGATTGCTGAGATTCTATCCCCAAAGTCCCAGCTGTGTCCCTTCTATGCCCGCCTCAGGGCTGCTCCCTATGCCCACATCGAAGCCACTACTGATTGGTCCTGTAAAGCTAAAAGCATGCAGTAATTGGCTAGTGAATGTGTCTGTCAGTCTTTTGGGTTGATCCACATCCTCCCTCCTACATCCTCCCTCCCCTTGCCATGCCAGGTGCCTGCCTCTGACTGGCACTACATGTGCTACTATTTATCTGAATAATGGTCTTCAAGGGGACAATGTCAATTCCTTATAAAATTCAGTCCCCTTATCAAATCCTCCTGTAGTTTGGCATAGATGACATGAAAGGTATGAGATACATTTCTGGAAAATATTTTGTGAACAGGATGAAATATACAAATGTTATATCTGCAAATATATTTTAAAGTTAATGTCTTATACCATCAGTACCCTTCATCCAATCTTTCTGAGAATTTGCAGGTTTGTTAATCATGTGGAGGGACATGATTTTCACAGGTTTCATGCAAATTGAATGGAAGATAAATAAGGTGTAGCCATGAATGTGTATAGAACTTTTCTTAAAATCAAAACATTGAATTGCTTCTAAAACCTGTTTACTTTATCAAATCATTTCAACAGTTGATACATATAATGCCCTCCATTGGGGGTACACACACACCAAATTTCATCACAATTGAACAGGAAACAAAAATGTTATAGCCAAAGATAAAATTTTCAGTGTTTTCCCTTTATTTCAATAACAAAATATTGTTTTTGTTTCCTTATTATATTTTGTCATTTTCGTTATTGTAATAAGAAAAATGACATGAACACCCCTATTTAGACATAGCATCAATGAATGCCTGAATGTGTGTTTTGACCTTGATATGAACACCGGTTTGACCCTGTGTTCACCATGTGGCACTGCTTAGACACACAGTCTATCTTGGGGGAAATATGGTGTTTTAGTCACCACGCAATCTCAGCACACAAGTTCTGCCACCTCATTCCCCATGTTGTACCTGCTAATGCAATATCATTAGACACAACGTTGGCCATGTGTTGAGCCAGAACATGCAAATTGTTCTTGTGATGCAATGATGTTCGTGTTGCGTGTGCAAAGGGTGGCCAAACTGGTGTTGGGATTGTTATGGTGCTACACACAATGGCCAAACACATGCGTAGGGGTTTTGACACTCAATCTTTGTTATGTCTAAAGGCACCTTGTGTTACAGCTAGAGTGAAATGCAGTGTAGCGTAGTGTAGAACAGTGGTGGGATTATGGCCCTGATGGTTAGGTTAGGAGAATGATGGAGATACGGCTTCCCCATGCATTTTGCAACAGAAGAGGGTGTCGGCGAACTGACTGGAATTGGTAGTTACTGCTGCTGTACCTATACCCTGACCTGCCTGTTCTTGTCCACCAATGATATTGGCACCGTGGGTGAGTGAGTCCCTAGTCTGTCATAACCTGCGAGGAAACACATCCCAGCCAGGATACGTGTACTAGTAGCTAATGTTTTCCTTGAGGTACAGGGCCTAATACAAATACCCTTATGTGCAGTTAATATACCATCACTTGCTCTGGGCTGTGATTAAGATCTCCATCTAGTCCTAAATGACAAAACCCTTCTGTGTTAATTCAATATTATGGATAAGGTCCTGTATACTCAAAAGCCAGGAAACTCAAAGCAACTGTTAGCCTTTGCTATGCTTCCTTGAAGTGTGACCCTAAGGGTATGTTTGATGGGTGTAGGGCTATATAGTTAACCTAGCTGTTTTGTGCCTATTGATAATTTCCATTGTTCTATATGATGATACCTTTTCTTCTACATCATGTACTTGCAAGGTGGTCCAATTTTCCTTTGAGTGATATAAATGATTGGCTCAAAAAAATCTCCTGTTTCAGTATTTTGTCAGAAAACTAAACCCCTGTTCTATTATTCTAATTATTCACTAGGGTTCATAGATCTTTCAAGCCAACCTAGCACCATTTTTTGAGGAAACATGGCAGACTTGTGGGGGTATGTGGAAATGAAAGCTGAAACAGGGAGAGAAAAAACTGCTCATGGGCATTCCTCCTACCCCACCCCAAATTAGAGCAGTGTACGATTAATTCCAGTGAACTTTGGGAAGCGTTTGAACACTCAATTCTAGAAAATTCAAATATTGTATTTGCATCATTTTTAGTTTTGTCAATTTTTGTTTTGTTTTCATTTGTTTTGACTTGGTTTATTTCTTTTTTCATTATTTTTGCCAAGAAAAAAATCAATTTTTCCTGTTGTTCCTGGTGAAAATAGTAAAATACATTAAATGAACAAAACCAAAATGAACAAAAATAGAATGAACGAAAGCAAAGAAAATAGTCAAAATTTCAAGAACCGGGTGTGCAAGCAGTGTTCATTATTTATTGATTTATTTATTTAGGAAAATTTTTATCCCACTCTTCACAAATGGCTCAGGGTGGCTTACAAAGCAAAATAAAAACAATACATATAAAAACAGTATAAAAACCCCAGACCCCCACAACCTTTCCTCACTTTTCTTCCCAACCCCCTCACCACACTCCTACCCCAAACACTCACAAACCCCCCAAATACTCTAACAAGGAGTACCAAATACTCTACCAAATACCAAGGAGCAAGGTGTTACACCGCCTCTGGAAGATGCCCAGGCTCAGGCTCAAACGAACCTCCGGGGAAGGGAGTTCCATAGCACTGGGGCTACAGAAAGAATACCTCCCAGTGAGCCCTCACCTCATGAACACAACTAACATACCCACAAGGAGGCTCTGCAGGCCCATCGCAGGGGCCACATTGGGGCATGGAAGGACAGACAGTCTCTCTTTAGGGTTGAATCATCTGGATTCGATGGATTTTCTCGAACTCTAGGTACTCATTTCAGCTATAGTGGAAACCATGTTAAATCTGCTTTTTCAAATGGTTTTGATGTGAAAGGAAGTTAGACTTGCTTGTCCTGTTTAATTCTTGATTTGAGATTTTGAGTTTGTTCAATTGCAAAGCAAAACTCGGAGGGTGCAAGTCTACGAGATCAAAACCAAAGCAAATCTTTTCACAAACTCCTGTGAAGTGAAACCAATGGGTTTTACACAGTTCTTCTTAAGGCTTTTATGTGTGTAAAATTTCAACCATAACATGGCATTGATGTCTTTTTTTCTCTCTGCACTTAGTTTTCTTGATTTCTATTTTTAAAAGAGAGAGTGATTTGTATACTGAGATAAATATACCACATATCCAAAAAGAAAACCAACACCATATAAATGGAGGGAGGAAATGCTATTTCCTGCACTGTCCATAAACATCCCAACAGCGAACCAGTAGCACTGGCATCCTTTCACATGCCTAAATCCACAGGAAAGCAACTGGGAAGGAAATCTGGATCTGGCCTCTCTTGTGTAGATCTTCCAGCATTGTTCTATGGAGGCAGGTTGCCATCACTGAAACAGAAGGCTGTAGGGCCTAGTCTCTAGAAATCTATGGGAGTCCAGGACCTTCCACAGGAGGCCTGGCTTCTCTTTGTCCTTGAAGCAGATTTACTGCCTAGCAGATTGGCAGTGTATTTTTGTTGGTCCAAGGCCTTCCCTTAGGGAACTGGATCAGTGAAGGTAAGGGGAAAACATTTTTGTACTTTAACATTTTACCATTAAGAATGAGAGATGCTTGAAAATAATGCCAAGCAGCAGCAGACCATTAAAAGGAAAAGAATGTCTAAACTTACTACCAACTTTTTCTGCTATTGAGAATAGGAAATTATTGTGGCCGCT
This sequence comes from Sphenodon punctatus, assembly GCA_003113815.1. Classification (NCBI taxonomy): domain Eukaryota; kingdom Metazoa; phylum Chordata; class Lepidosauria; order Sphenodontia; family Sphenodontidae; genus Sphenodon; species Sphenodon punctatus. Next base: position 340,154 of record QEPC01005577.1, on the reverse strand, counting down.
CTCATGGTGTTGAGCAGGGGACAGACACTGTATAGCCTCCAACATTTGACAGAGCGAAATCGGTACATTTCATGCCACTCCTAATTTGCATGAATTTGCATGTACTTATGAAAATTTGGGATAGTCTATTTTGGACCTGAACTGGGGGAAAATGATGTCTGTGTGAGAGACTGCCTGTGTACCCACAAGTTTCTATGTACAGGACAGATGATTCAAGTTAAAACTCAGCATATTAAAAGTCATTTTTTTTACATTTATGCAGTGACTTTGGCTCTAGAGTTTCAGTTCTAAAGTCACCTAGAAGATAACAGGTGGAAGCAGTGACAGTCCCTTTCAGCATGTTAGGGTGTAGCCACATGAGACGTTATCCCACTTTGGTCAGTCTAACCCATTTTGAGCAACGTTACCATGTTATGAAGTGACTCATATGCCCAGTAGCCGCCAGATGTTCACCCCATCCTGTGGCAGAGCGGAAAGCCAACTAGTACACAACATGTTCTCAGATAAAGGCCAGGGACGCAGCACTTAGTAAGATTGAACAAAATGAAATAAGGTTGCTCAAAACGGGATAAAGGTCCCATCTCCCGTGTGGCCAGGCTATGCAGCCCTGCTGCAAGGTGGAGCCTATGGATTGGATGAGGAGAAGCATGCTCCTCCCCCATCAAGAGCTGCCTATGGCAGTAGGCATTATCTTGCAGCACTGCAGGAGTTGGAGCATCCAGCCCCATATGGCCGGATCTTCGGTCCGCCCCAGGACATGAAGGAGCTGGTAATGGCCACAGGGGAGAGGACCATGTGGCCTGCTATCCCCACAAGCTAAAGTGTTACAGCTGCACTTCCCTGATGCGTGCAGGGGATCAGCCCATCCCAGCTCATGCGGCTGCACCCTTAAAGAATATTCTTTTATAAATACACTCCTGTTTCACACTAGTTGATCCACTGGCTGCCATAAAAATGTCAATATTTGTCAATTACCTTCAACAGTAATTCCCCCAGACCTCTTTTTGTTTTGTTTTTGTTTTTAGCTTTTATCATGATTCTAGGCACACAACTCCCTCTTGCCTGAGTAGTACTTATAATTTCTTTAATAGCAATGTTTATCCTAAGCCTATTTAGGGAAGAAAAGGTGCTCTATCTACCCCTGCCCTCAGCAATAAACAAATGATAACAGCAGCCAGAGCAGAAATCAGCCACGGAGTCAGCCAGCTCTTTCTCTAGCTGGATTAATGAGATGGTGATGAACTCAGAACAAAACTTACAATTGTGGGAGCCCAGTACAAGTTAATAAAACTTGTTACTGTACTAGGCAAAAAAAGTACGGTTGGAGGATTGTCATTGGCAAATGTTGGCATTTTTATGTCAGCCAGTGGATCAACAAAGATTAAACAGGGCACCACTAACATATAAAAGTGTGCCTATTGAGATCCTATTATGTCTACAAGAGGTTTTATGGTTTTGTGGAATCTGACAGTCTTATTATCTTCTCTTTATATTGGAGCTGCGGTAGATGAAAAAGGTAGCTTAAGTGGTATTTTAATTGGAAAGTGCTTGATTAACCACTGCAGTGGTAATGAATGCATATTTCAGCAGTGTCTAAAAATTACAGTTTACTGTGTGGCCCCATATTACATAATCATGAAGTGCTGATTTGTAAGAATGGACGAACGTGGTTTGGAAGTTTGGAGTTCGACCCAAACTCGGCCTGTTCGGTCGTCTGAACAGATTCTGAACTAGATTCCGTATGTCGAAATGACTGAACAGTTTGGTCAGTTCCGATCGCATTCGGGTGAGTTCAGGTGGCAAAAACGTGTCACTGGAAGGCAAAATGTGACAGGGAGGGGGTCAGCTGAGGAGCAGACTTCCAGGCACCAGGGGTGTAGAGGCTTGGAGTAGCAGCCAGTCTGCCCAATCAACATCCCTTTTTACCTAAGACCACTGGCTTTGCAGTCTGCGATTGGCCATGGGCTAGGCTGCATGGAGCCAATGGGGCTTCCTGTGAGGCGGGCACAGCAAGGAACAAAACTGATTGCCTCCCCCCTTCCCAACACCTTCTGAGCTAGTCACTGTTCCTGAACAGCAGGCGTTTCAGAAGGCTCCCTCTCTCCCAGCAGTTTTTGTTCCTTCCTATTCCTAATCCATTGCCATCCT
>QEPC01005577.1:291942-307083 GCA_003113815.1 Sphenodon punctatus | reverse complement strand
AGAGGGCAAGAATACTGCTTCAGAAGGGACTTCTGAAGCAGGGATTGGGGTCCCTCCAACATACATGCAGCAAGTCCCTTCTTTCTGAAGCAGCGTTCTTAACCTCTGCTGCGTGTGTGTGTGTGTCTTTGCTAAAACTGCTTGTAAGTGAGGTTTAAGGTTGTCTGCCCGCTTTTAAACCTGGCAGAGGAGGTGATTATAACCTGCCTAACCTAACTGAAATTGCTTGATTAAGTAATGTAATGTCCATCCAACATCCTTGGAACTCCTTGCTGCTGGGTTATGCCACCCACCATTGCCCTGGCTCTGCCCACCGTTGCCCACTGACACACCGGAGGCTTTGCCGCCGGCAGGCCAGCCAGCCTTACTGGCCCTCCAACCTCAAGACCCACCAGCCGCCCCTGCTGGTGAATACCATCTGGTTCTGGTGATTTGTTATTTAGTTTGCTCTAGAACCCCTTCCAGAGTCACATTGATTTATGACAGTTCTTCTGATTCATCCCTGGCAAAGAATAGTTCCAGTGTGGAAATCTCCCCAATATCCTCTGCAGTGAAGACTGAAGCAAAGAATTCATTCCGCTTCCCTGCAATGGCCTTATCCTCCCTGAGCATGACGTACACGCAAACCGTGCTCACTAGGGGTGGGACACTGGGGAGAATACAGGATACCAGATTTACCGGTATCGGATCTCCCCAGTGTTGACTTTACCGGTACTGGCATACTGGATTTTTAACATTGGCCACGTACCGGTTTTTTGTACATTGCGGCCATTATTTCAATGGAGCGCAACGCAAAAAACTCGGTAATGCGCCCAATGTTAAAATCTGGTATGCCGGTACCAGTGAATATCGGATTATCGAATTAATCTGATACACCCAATTATCGGGTGTATCGGATTAATCCAATACCGATATTCCCACCCCTGGTGCACACCCCTGGCTCAGGCCCTATGATGGCTGCACAAACCATGTGGTTGCACATGTGTGTGCACGCAGCTGTGCACACGGGACATGGGATTGGTCCCACCATCTGTCTTTAAATTTTGCTGAAGGGGGAAATGACTGTCTGGATAGATGCCTTTGTAGCTACCAAAATTCCTCCCTGGACCCCTGTGTATTTATTACTGACTTCCCAGTGGCAAGAGTTCATGTAGATTAGGCACCTGCTGAACTGCAGCTGCATGTAAGGACAAAAAATGAAGAAAGAGCTTTCTGTGACTACTGTACTTAAAGATATGTCAAGAATTCCCCCAGTGAAAGCCACAACGCCTTACGTGTCTTCAAGTGCTCTCATTATGTGAGTCTAGGTTTGTCCTACATGGAGAGATAAAATAGATTACCTCAGTAAGGATTCTGTTAAAGACAAATTCAACACTCTGGCTCCTGGCCTGTGGCAGCTGTGCAGGCTTGCTTTACACTCACAGCTGGGGAGACCTTACCCACCTGTGGAGCCACATAAAAGAGCCCCAGGACACAAGGGGATACATGCAGATGTGGGTATCAAAGGTCAGAATAAAACCAAATGTGTCTAAATCCAAGAATTCCCTCAGGGATGCCAACACCAATTTGCATGCCTTCTCCTGGCTCAATATTTGCATAGGACTTTGTTGAACCAGCAAAATGAAAATAGATTCAGCTGTCTTTGCTGCAGACTCACTAAAGCACCACCACATACCTCTTCTGCTTGGTAATTGCACACCCTAACCTGGAGCTGAACTGGCAAAGACAAAATTTAGGCAGACACATAAGAGGATACCAAATTAAGCTTTCCATCCTCTCTTTAAGCAGAACATAGGAAGGGAAACTACAAAGCATCCGTTTTCCTGAGCTCAGTCAGCAAAAGGCATCATCATGGCAGGGATCAATGTAAACTCCAGAGGGTGCTTATTGACTAGAAGTATTAATCACAAAGGTAAATTGGGGAACTGGGATTTCCTTCTAGGGCAAAACCCATGAATAATAACAATCTGCTTAAAAACAGACACCCACACATAGAATCAGAGGCATACAAATGGAACGACTTTCTACCAAATCTCAGGCATCTCTTGAGTTGGAAATACTGTCCTAAATATCTGCTTTGGGATGTTGCCCATCATCTGATTTGTTCCCACTGCCTGCCATTATCCTAGAGTAGCAGCCAATGAATTTTCTAAAAGCCCTCTGAGTGATATTACAGGGCAGGTCAAGCCTCACTAATAAGATAATATGTATGACTTCCCCTGGCTGAGCTCTGGAAGGAAGTCAGTCAGCCAGGCAGTGAAGCTGGCATTAAAGGACCCAAATGCAAGAAAATCCCTCCATGGCAAGAGGTCAAGAAAAAAGGATGTTCAGAATTTGATTCTGGGGCAAATGTAAAATGTTTGTAGTCACTGTGTTTTTAGTAAAATAGGTGACATGGCAGACAGGATGCCTTTTCCTCCTCAGCCTGGATGCTATGCTAGATCCTTTGAACACACACATTCCTCATGGGGAATGACTCACAGAATACGTGGGTTTTTTGGGCCCCGCCTGAGGAAATCTATAGCAGAGATGCAACTCTCTAGTAAATTGTCCAATAACAATGGGCCCAATCCTAATCCTGCGCTTGTAGGGATTACACATGATGCACACATACCTCCCTCGCCTCCACCTCCACCTAGGATGCCTCCCCATAGCTCCCTCGTCTCCTCGCCCTCTATTTCCCCTCTCCTTCTCACCCTGCTGATGACTCCCCTCCTTCTCCCCCTCCCTCCTCTAATGACCCTGTCTCTTATACACATCTAGATGTGTATAAGAGATCTGACTGAAACCTGGATCTCACCCTCCAACTCTGTTACCCCAGCCACTCTATGCTCCAGGGGCCTTTTGTTCTCTCACCGACCCCGCCCTGAGGGCCAGGGGGGTGGCGTGGGTTTCCTCCTTGCCAATTCCAAACCCTTTCCCCTCCTCCCTCCCTCTCCTTCCTGTCCTTTGAGACCCATTCTGTGCATTTATACTCCCCCCTACACTTTGGTGTTGCTGTCATCTACCGCCCCCCGGGTTCCCTGTCCTCTTTTCTCCCAGACTTTGAATCCTGGCTCACCTTCTTCCTTTCTGATGACACCCCCGCTCTCATTCTTGGTGATTTCAGCATTCACATCAACACACCTTCCACGCCCTCTATCTCCCACTTTCTCTCCCTGACCTCCTCCTTTGATCTCCGACTCTGGACTGACTCCCCCACCCATACTGACGGCCACTCCCTCGACCTCATCTTCTCACGAAATTGCTCTCTTGCTGACCTCTCCTTTGATCCCTCCTATAATTCTGATCACGTCCTCGCCTCCTTCAACCTCTCCCACCAATCCCCCTCCTCCTCCCCCTCTCCGCAACCCTTCCGCAATATGCAGGCCATTATTACCCCCATGGAGTTTGCCTCCTCTCTATCCCCCCTCCTCCCCTCCATTTTCTCCTCCTCCCATGACTCTTCCATCTCCGCTCTTAACACCTCTCTCTCCTCGACCCTTGACTCACCTGCCCCCCTCTCTTCCTGCCCCATCCAGCCCCCAAACCCACGCCCCTGGCTCACCCCTAACATCTGCTACCTTCGCTCCTGCACCTGGGCTGCCAAACGCCTCTCGCGCAAATCCCACTCCCTCCCTGACTTCCTCCACTACAAATTCTCCCTCTCCTCAGATATCTCCCTAGCTAGACAACGCTATTACGCCTCCAGGATCGAATCTTTCTCTCGTGACCCTTGCCGCCTCTTCTCTACGTTCGACTCCCTTCTTAACCCCCCCTGCCCTCCTCTGCCCTCTTCCCTTGCTGCTCAGGATGTTGCGTCGTTCTTCACCTCAAAGATTGACAAGTTCTGTCAGGACATTGCCTCCCACCCACCTGCTCCTCCCGCTCCCCCCCTCTCTCCTCACATACTTCCCTCCTGCCTCTCTCTCAGAAATCTCCGCCCTGCTCTCTTCATCCAACCCCTCCACCTGTCCCCTTGACCCGATCCCCTCCCGCCTCCTGACCTCTGTTGCTCTCACTGTCACCCCCCCCACTTCTACATGTCATCAATCTCTCCCTTTCCAAAGGCTCCTTCCCCTCTGCTTTCAAGCGTGCCACTGTCTCCCCCATCCTCAAAAAGCCCACCCTGGACCCATCTAACCCCTCTAGTTGCCAGCCAGTCTCCCTCCTTCCCTTTGCCTCAAAGCTTCTGGAACATGTCGTCTACTCCCGCTGCCTGGACCTCCTCTCTGCCAACTCCTCCCTGGACCCTCTCCAATCCAGCTTCCACACCCTCCACTCTACTGAAACTGCCCTGGCCAAGATCACCAATGATCTACTTGTCGCTAAATCTAAGCGCCTCTACTCCATTCTTGTCCTCCTTGACCTCTCTGCTGCCTTTGACACTGTCGACCACTTGCTTCTATTGGACTCGCTTTACTCTTTGGGCTTCCGTGGCTCTGTCCTTGACTGGTTCTCCTCCTACCTCTCTGACCGCTCCTTTAAAGTCTCGCTCCCCGAGTCAAACTCCTCCTCCCTCCCCCTTTCGGTTGGGGTCCCCCAAGGCTCTGTCCTTGGCCCTCTCCTCTTCTCTATTTACACCCTGTCCCTTGGCAAAATTATTGCCTCCCACGGATTCCAATATCATCTCTACGCTGATGACACCCAACTCTATCTTTCTACCCCCTCTCTCTCCTCTTCTGTCCACTCACGCCTCGTCAACTGCCTCTCTGATATCTCCGCCTGGATGTCCCGACGTCAACTCAAGCTCAACATGGCCAAGACCGAACTCCTCATTTTTCCTCCCTCCTCTTCCTCTCCCTCTAACCTGCCCATCTGCATCGATGGAGTCACCATCCATCCTGTTCTCCAAGCCCGTAGCTTGGGCTTCATCTTTGACACGCACCTCTCTTTTAAACCTTACATTGACTCTGTTGCCAAATCCTGCCGATTCGCCCTCCATAACATTGCTCGGATCCGCCCCTTTCTCTCTACCTCCTCGGCCAAAACCCTTGTTCATGCCATGGTTATCTCTCGCCTCGATTACTGCAACCTCCTCCTTGCTGGCCTCCCTCGCTCTCACCTGTCCCCCCTTATCGCAATCCAAAACTCTGCTGCCAAGGTCATTCACTCTGCCCGTCGCTTCGACCATGTGCAGCCTCTCCTCTTCTCTCTTCACTGGCTCCCCCTTCCTGAACGTATCCTGTTTAAACTCCTGGTATTCACGTTCAAAACACTCCACAACCAAGCTCCCCCTTACCTCTTGGACCTAATCTCCCTACGCACTCCTGCATGCGCTCTACACTCTTCCTCTGTCCCTTCCCTCACTCTCCCTCATTTCTCCTGCTTACCTAACTGCCTTCGACCCTTCTCCCTCGCTGCCCCCCATGCCTGGAACTCCCTCCCTACCCACATCCGCCTTGCCCCCTCCCTCTGCTCCTTCAAATCCCTCCTCAAGACCCACTTTTTCCTCACCGCCTTTCCCAATGCCTACTAGTCGTTCCCCATATACTTACTGTCTGCCCTCCTCTGCAGACTGCTGCAACCAACTTGATTGTAACCAAGCCAAGCACAAACACCTGAGACTTCGCATCTTCTTGAATGTTTGTTTGTCTTCTCCCCTGTCTCTCCCACTGTCCCCTCTCCCAGTCTTTTAGATTATAAGCCACAGGCAGGGACCACGTCTATTTCTATGTTCTGTACAGTGCCAGGTACATGACCGGCACTATATAAGTGTTTCTAATAATAATAATAATAATAATAATAATAATAATTGCACACCAGGTGCACACCAAGTGTGTGATATGTGTGCAAACTCTGCACTTGGTGTGTACGCAATGTGCACTTGGCATTCCTTGGATTGGGCTCTTTGTGCATATGTGCAGATAGTGCATGCATGCTGCACTCTTTACACAGCGGTTGCACACAGATTGCATGCAAGTTGCACACAAAAAAGTTTACATACTTTTGCGCAGTGCACAGGGTTTAGGGTTGGACAGAATATAGCTAAAGTACTCTACATTCCATGGGGAATTTAAGGGTACTGAGATTACTGTCCTTGTAAGGTTAACTTTGCTTCCAAACCTCTGCTTGACCGGAAACTGAGCAGTCAGTCACCCAGGTTTCTAAATCTGGGGTGGAGATGTTTGCTACACAAACCTCAGCATTTGTTTTTAAATAAACTCTTTTTTTGTGGGATATATGTTACATTCCAGACAATGATTTCACTCAAGGATCTAATGAAACTACATCTGGGGCTGTTCTCCTTTTCTAGCTCAGGGCCCTGCTGTCCTACCTCCATCTCCATCTCTGCACTTCCTGGCCTTCCCTGTGGAAGCAGCAGCAACAGTGACAGCATGATGAGGGAGGTGGATACCAGTCAGAAGAGCAGAGATGAGATTTAGTTGGAGCAGCAGCAGGCACTATCCCACAGGAAGTGGAAAAAGAAAAAAACCTGGCAACAGGGGTGACGTTGGGTGGTGGGGGTGACAGAGTGGCTGGACATGTGGAATCAAACTTTGATGGGGGCTGATGGACAGGCTATTGATCGTTAGTATTAGGACCTCCGCACAAACAACCTAGTAGACTTGGAATGCTTTTGTTTGACTCTAATGAATTCTTTACATCTCACATTCTAGTGTTCTGAATTCCAGAAATCAAGGACCTAATTAGATCTTTCTTTGCTTTTCATTTACCATCTGTATAAAACAGAAGCATTGGGTAATAACATACATGATGGTGGAGCACCACTGTCACAAATAGATTTGGACTCGGAAGCCACTTGCTTCCTGGTCAAGAACTTCTAGCCATGAAACAAATGTTCATACCCCAACCCCCCATGAAGGGCAGCCATGGTGGCCAATGACGGCGGCCACGGCCGTCCATAATGGTGACCACTCAAGACTGAACCAGGACAGGAAGAGCAGACTACCAGATGAGATAGTTCACTTTGGCCTGGTTGGACAGTCATAGCCCCAGCTAGCTGCCAACATGTCCAGGGAAACTCAGGACTAAACATTTCGATGGCCCTTAAACAGAACAGTGGCCTGTGGGCCAAAGCAGTTTCAAGTGGGCCTAATCAGGCCACCATCACGTTTGTTAACACCCAATGATTGGCATAATGACCTGCGCATGATCCTGCTGAAACAATATATCCCGTAGTTAAAAAGAAAATTCCCATGAACAAAAATATCCATATTAATCTTTCTCAAAATTGCCTTTTTGTGTCTTTTCTTTGTTTACTTCTTTTCAGTATTTCAGTATCAGGTTTTTGGATCACTTTTGTTAGTTTGGTCTTCATTCATTATTCAGTACTTCTATAAATTTTTGCTGCATTACATCACAGAGCTGGGCCAATCACATTCCCATTACTTATGTATTTTTTTTAATTACCCTCTCAGCTGAGCAGCACAAGGGACAGGGAGGCGCAGCAAGCAGGGAGCAACACAGAAACCAGGGATCAGAAGAACAGCAGCCCGGCAGTGAGGTGAGTCATCCTGGGGAGTCAGGTAGTCAGTCAGGTTGCGTTTGGATACCAGTTGGTGCCCGAATGAGAACAGTGTGAGTTGGGCACCTCAGATTCGATGGGATACCTGACTGGCTGGGTAACCAGTTGCAGCTCTATTCCTGGCCCACAGTTTGGGAACCCCTGAGCTCAAAGTTGATCAGGCGGCAGGGCAAAAGCAGTGGAAGATCTGCCCTAGCAAATGTACAAATCACAATTTCATGTGAGTCAATGGGCGAAAACATACGCAACAGTGGTGGTCGGCTGTCATGCTTGTACCCTGGTCAGGGATTGATCTGGCCATGGAACAAACATGACCACAGCCAGACCCAAGGGGGCAGGGCACTGCATGAATGTGCAGCCGGCTGGGCCTACCCCTGTGCTGCGGCCAATGGCCCTCCTCCCCCCATGATGGGTGACCATGGTGACCAATGATGGCCACCATGGCAACCCATCATGGGGGACACTCTGGACCTGGAAGAGAACAGTGGGCTAGCACACACTGTGTGTAGTAGTTCAGTCGGGCAAGCCACATTCGCACAGTGTAGTAGCGGCAAGTCTGTGGAGTCACAGCCCAAACTAACCATTACCATGCTCAGGGGAACTCTGGGGCAAACCTCTGGATGCCCCTCAACAAACATGACTGTGGCCTGTGGGCCAAAGCAGGCCAAAACAGGCTACCATCACGTTTGTTAACACCGAATGTTGATTAAAGAAAGGGGTTCTTTTAGGTCTCAGTTCCCCCCACTCCAAATCATACACCAAAGCAAAACAGTCTTTAGAGACTGTATAGCAGTGATGTCAGTCTCTCTATGCCAAATACAAGATGTGAGCTGCTTAAGAATCAGAAACACATCACAGTCTCAGTAGACTCACAGTAGGAAAGCAACATGCAGAAAATGGCAACTGATCAAGTAAGTTATGGAGAAATCATACAGCATTTGCTGTGGCTATTGAGCCAACGGTAAGATTCTATAGACCTCTTGCTGTGCTAAATTTCTCACCTATCAGTTTGAAAAGTTCAGATTGTCAATTTAGGTGTGTAGGTGGCGTATGGGCACTGAAACACCAGCTGGGACTGGATTAGTTGTGTAAACATGGCTCAGTTATGTATACATATTTAAGTGGCTCTCTAGGCAGAGTGCATATATTCCTGAAGGGAAAAGGCAAACTGTAGAAGCATCCTTGGGGTCAGAGAGAGAGGCAAATGCAGCTGTTTGAAGTTATGTCCTTTGTATGCTGATCAAGTATTTAAAAAATAGCTCTCTCAACAATAGTCTCTGGTATATTGCTCTAGTTTCACCTAAGCTGAACAGGCTAGACTTGGTTTATACTGGAGAAAATACTGACTGCCCTCTTGAATGTTGTTCGCCGCCCCGGGCTGCCCTGTGGGCAGGAGGGGCAGGATATAAATTTTAAATAAATAAAATAAATAAATTGATGGAAACATCAGCTCAGCAAATGGCCAACAGGAAGTTGCAAATAGAGGTGACCGTATTTATTTATTTTCCTTTGGACATTGCTGTGGGTTTTATACTTGCTCTTTTGGATAGGCTAGCTTGTTCACTAAGAACACATAGTGGCAATCAACCTTATTAGCTAGTAGCTTGAAAGCTTTTTAGCTTTTCTCTTAAGTTAAGCTACTCTGAAAGGCACAAGTCCATTGGATATAGTCCTTTTTTCCAGGTTCCTATGCAATAGCTTTTCAAGAGATAACAATACCCATGTTTCACTTTTGTCAGTTTCCTTTAGATAATTGATCATTCAAACAATTAAATCCATTTTGAACAAAAAAATCAATTTCCTTAAACCTGGCACATTTCAAAGAATGCCATTTACCATTGTAAGTAAACACATACCCCCTGCTGTCCACGAACATGTGCAATTACAGTGACATTTCTTAACTGCCACAGAATCATGTATACAAGAAAAAAACCTGGTCTAGGCTATAATCTATGGGACAACTCTCTGATAAGAAGTTTGAGGATTGCTGCCCTAGAGAGCACCTCATTTTTAATTGTTCATCATATGGTTTAAATAGCTCTAAAGACAGATTAAGAATATTATATTGCTCACAATTATTTTTATCATCTGTTTTTCTTAACAAATTGGGAATTTTATTAAACAATATTCTGAGGATTTTGCCCACTTAGAATAATTAGCATATTTTGACATTTTGTATTAGGGTTGGCCAATGATCCTTATTTGGAAAGCCATGCAGAAGTTACAAAATCACTAGCGACACTATTTGGTGTGGAAACCCACAATTCAGTTGCCATTTTCAGAATAGTTCAGTTCTGCTAGTATAGTTTTACTCTTGGGCCAGAACTTGGAAATGTAAGGAAAGGCATAAAAATTAAGGATGAGAGAACATGGTTTGGATGTTCGGACCGAACTCGGTCTGTTTGAACTTCCTAATAAAACGTCTGAACCGAACTCTCGACCGACCGAACAGTTCGGTTGTGTTCAGATGAGTTTGGAGGCAGAAAAAACGTCTTTCCAGGACCGAAAATTAGGTTTCAGTTTAGGTTTTCGTCCAGTTTTGGTTTCAATTTTGTTTTGATTTCGATTTCGCTATTTTTGAATGTTCGGCCAAGTTCGGCCAAACTGAACTTGGCTGAACCAAACCATCGAACCCGAACTCGGGTTTCGAACCAAACATCCGAACCGCATTCTGTTCACCCATCCCTAATAAAATTGACACCTAAAATTAAATTACAATCATCCCAGCACTTCAAAGACACTAAGGAAGTTTTGTTTGGAGGTTAGTCCTAGGGTTAGAAAAGGTTGCTTTTCCCAAACCACTTCAGCCATCCATCATATTTTTTTGCCTATTGAATCAGTAACTAAAACCAGAGTGCCTTTCCAGTGCTGAGTTTCCATTTCATCTCAGACCAGTATTTTTCAGTCAACAAATTCAAACATTCTCTCTATTTGAATAGGCAATGGATGTTTCATTGCCTCTTACTGGCTTCAAAGAACGAAGAGAGTATTTATGGAGATAAAGATTTCCTTTATGACTCTGGCCTAGAGATTTCAAAAATAGCTACAACTTCTGTGAAAAGACCTAAATGTGTTGCCTTTTCTCTGCTTCTGTTGAAAAACTAATTCACTGAAATATTTCAGTAAAATGGCTTTAGCCTCATTTATGGATTTTCAATTCATTTGGTATTTATCCTGACATGCATTCAGTGTAATGAGAGTTGCATTGCAAGCGGTCCTATTTTATTGGATGCATCTGGTCTGGTCAAAAACCTACTGCAACATTCTTGGAATTCTTCCCTCTTGTAATCCACATATCAATGATCACTTCCAGAGCAAGTGGGTTCTCCTTCATTCAGTTAACCAGGTGGTTGAAGAGAGATAGTTAATATGCAATCAGCAAAATCAAAAGCAATAATGAAGCCTCGTCAAGGTTTTGTAATGCACTGCCTGGTACACATAATATCTATTTTGTGGGTAAATATTCTGTATGCCTGGAAGCTGAATGACTTTACTGATACCATATTTCCCTTTTTGGGCAGAGATTCTCTGTTTCTTAGTTCTCTCTACAGGGAAGGCTCAACATCTGTTGGAGACTCTGTGGACCTTTGGTATTTGAAGACACTGACATTGTAGCAGTGTTGTGTTTATCCAGTTACTTAAGAACAAAAGAACATAAGAAGTGCCATACTGGGTCAGACCACTGGTCCATCAAGCCCGGCACCTATCTCTGACAATGGCCAACTTTGGTCGCTTGGAAAAAGTACCCACTAGGTCATAATGGGGATGATCTGTTCCCACTTGTTCACTCCCAGCTCCCGACAGTAAGAGGTTACATTCCCCAAAACCTACCCAGCTAATAATCCAATTCTTTTTTAAACCCAGCTAAACTACTGGCCTTTACCACATCTTTGGCAACAAGTTCCACAACTTAATTGCACGTTGAGTGAAAAAAACACTTTTATTCATTTTAAATCTGCTACTTGTTAGGCCACTTGCCCACCTCATTCAGGCTGGAAATTCTCCTGCTGGGGAATCTCCTGACCTGGAAACTTAAACCAAGTTCTGCACATGGGCGTGGGCTAAAAGCATTTTCAGCCACTTCCAGTGGCTTTTTTCCCTACAAATGTCAGGGCTCGAAATCCAGCCCTCACATTCATAGGGGAAAAAAGCTGGTGAAGGCAGCTGATAATGCTTTAAGCCCCCACACCCATGTGTAGAGCTCGCCGTAAGCTTCCCAGTCAAGGGATTCCCCATTGGGAGAATTGCCGGCCCACGTAACATGGCAAGTGGCCTTAGTTTCATGGGGTGTCCACTTATTCTAGCACTGTTTGGCAGGGTATGTAACAATTCCCTATTTACTCGTTCCACACCACTCATGATTTTATAAACTTCTATCATATCCAATCTCAGTCGTCTCTTCTCCCCAACCCTAACCTATCCAGCCACTTGTCATAGGGGAGCTGTTCATACATTTTTTCATTTTTGTTGCCCTTCTCTGTACCTTTTCTATTTCTACTGTATTATTTTTGAGATGGGTTGTATTATTTTTGAGATGTGGTGTCCAGAACTGCACACAATATGCAAAGTACCATATATAGAGGCATAGTCGCACCATAATTTATATAGTGGCATTATGATATTTTCAGTTTTATTCTCTATACCTTTACAAATATTTCCTAACATTCGGTTTGCTTCGTTGGCTGCTGCAGCACACTGAACTAAGGGTTCCAGTCTATTGTCCATAATGAAGCTGAGGTCCTTTTTTGAGTGGTAACTCAAAACCCAGCATTGTGTACTATTTCCTATGTGCATCACTTTGCAATTGTCCACATTAATTTTCTCTGCCATTTAGATGCCCAGCCACCTAGTATTGCAAGATCCTCCTGCAATTCTTCACAGTCTACTCATGTTTTAACTACCTTGAATAACTTTGTGTCATCTGAAAATTTGTTCACCTCACTCTTTACTCCCTTTTCAAGTTCATTAAGGAATACATTAAACAACACCAGTCTCAGTACAGATTATTGAGGCACTGCACTATTTACCTCTCTCCATTGTGAAAACTGACCATGTTGTCCTACACTTTGTTTCCTATCCTTTAACCAGTTATAGATCCAGAATATGACACTGCCTCCTATCGCATGACTTTTTAATTTTCTCAAGAGTCTCTCGAGCGACCTTTTCAAATGTTTTCCAAAAATCCAGATACCCTACATGGACCTACTCCCCACTATCCACATGCTTATTTACACCCTCAAAAATTCCAGTGCAAAAGCAGTACCCGGAGCATGCAGGACAATGGAAGTACCAGGGACTAAGAGCGGAGGTACCAATAAGGCATATCATACCTGTGGGTATTTATTATTATTATTATTATTATTATTAACAAACATTTATATAGTGCCAGCAGTGTACCTGGCACTTTACAAAGTAATAAAATAGACATGGTACCTGCCCCTAGGGCTTACAATCTGAGAGACAGGAGCTGGGGGAGAGACTTAGGAAGGGGAACAGAGGGAGAGACAAGGGGTCTAACATTCATGAAGATGCGAGGTCTCAAGTGCACGTACTTGGCTTGGTTACGATGAGAATGACAGCAGGCAGGTCCATGTTGCAAGGATAAGGGTAAACCGATCGTAGGTATAGGAATAGTGGCTCAGCAGGATAAAGAGTCAGACAGAGCAGAGCGAAAGAGGTGAGTTTTAAGGAGAGATTTGAAGGTATGAAGGGAGGGGGCAAGGCGGATGTGGACAGGGAGGGAGTTCCAGGCATGGGGGGCAGCAAGTGAGAAGGGACGAAGGCGCTTAGGGGAGCAGGGAAGGCGTGGAAGGGTGAGAGAAGGGACAGAGGAGGAGCGAAGTGCACGGGCTGGAGTATGGAGGGCGATAAGTGCAGAGAGGTAGGGGGGAGCAAGGTTGTGAAGAGCTTTATAGGTGAAGACTAGGAGCTTGTGCAGGATTCGTTCAGGAAGGGGAAGCCAGTGAAGCGAAGAGAGGAGGGGCTGCACATGGTCGAAGCGACTGGCGAGGTAGATGACCCTGGCAGCAGAGTTTTGGACAGAGATGAGGGGAGAAAGGTGAGACCGGGGAAGGCCAGTGAGAAGGAGGTTACAGTAATCGAGGCGAGAGATGACCAGAGCATGAACAAGAGTTTTGGCAGACGAGACAGAGAGAAAAGGGCGAATCTTAGCAATGTTATGGAGGGAGAAGCGACAGGATTTAGCAACAGAGTCAATGTAGGGTTTAAAAGAAAGGGGTGAGTCAAAGATGAAGCCTAGGCTACGGGCTTGGGGGACAGGCAGGATGGTGACTCCATCAATAGTTATTGACAGTGAGGAAGGAGAGGAAGGATGAGGGGGGAAGATAAGGAGTTCAGTTTTAGCCATGTTGAGTTTGAGTTGACGTTGAGACATCCAGGTAGAGATGTCAGAGAGACAGTTGATGAGACGAGCTTGAACAGAGGGAGAGAGAGAGGGAGTAGAGAGATAGAGTTGAGTGTCATCAGCATAGAGGTGGTATTGGAAGCCATGGGAGGCAATGAGTTTGCCTAAGGATGAGGTATAGATTGAGAAGAGGAGAAGGCCAAGAGCCTTGAGGAACACCAACTGAGAGGGGGAAGGAGGAGGCGGCGAGACACACATTAAAGGAGCGGTCAGAGACATTTGTGGAGGGAGTGTAATATGAACTGCTACCTGAACTATGATATATGGACTGTGGGATTCCAGAAGTGTGGAACTCCTCAATATGGGACTTTTCAAGGCTGGAAAAGTTTCTGGACTATCTGGTCCCGGTGATGTGTTACTATTTAGTTTGTCAGTTTGCTCTAGAACCTCTTCCAAAGTCACGTTGATTCGTGACAACTCTTCCTATTCATCACCTACAAAGAAAAAGTCTGGCGTGGATATCTCCCCAACATCCTCTGAAGTGGAGACTGAAGCAAAGAATTCATTTAGTTTCTCTGCAATGGCCATATCCTCCCTGAACGCCCATTTTACCCCCTGGTCATCTAATGGCCCAACTGACTCTAGTAGGCTTCTTGCTTCTGATGTACTTTTAAAAGTTTTTATTAATAATGTTTACCTTTTTAGCAGGTCTCTCTTCAAATTCTGCTTTATTAATGTTTTACATATAATTTGCCAGTGTATTCTCTTTCCTATTTTCCTCATTAGGACTAGCTTTCCATTTGTTTAAAGGATGCCTTTTTGACTCTAACAGCCTCCTTCACCTCACCATTTAGACATGCTGACAGATGTTTGGTCCTCTTGGCACCTTTTTAAATTGTGGAATACATTTAACCTGGGCTTCCAAGATGGTGTTTTTAATAGTCTCTTCACCTCTTGCAGATATTTAATCCTCACAACTGCTTCTTTTAGTTTCCTTCTAACTATCTTCCTCATTTTAGCATAGGTTATTTTCAGATGTTACGAGATCACGGTGAACCACGGTGAATACCCACATGGTGATCGTGGTCCCGTAATGTCTGTTGGGGGGAATAGAAGCTCCCCACCAGATGTTCACCCCCGTGAATCATGTGGGAGGAAATCACATTCAACATGCAAATAGAGGTCCTGGCCAGACCATCTCCATTTGCGTGTTGAATGCGATTCCCTCCCCCCCCGTGTTCAAGGGGACCATCTCGTCTGTCCCCTGACCACGGCCCGGAATCAGTGGTGAGATTCCGGGCCGTGGTCA
>QEPC01005577.1:279795-290134 GCA_003113815.1 Sphenodon punctatus | reverse complement strand
GAGAGAGAGGGAGTAGAGAGATAGAGTTGAGTGTCATCAGCATAGAGGTGGTATTGGAAGCCATGGGAGGCAATGAGTTTGCCTAAGGATGAGGTATAGATTGAGAAGAGGAGAAGGCCAAGAGCCTTGAGGAACACCAACTGAGAGGGGGAAGGAGGAGGCGGCGAGACACACATTAAAGGAGCGGTCAGAGACATTTGTGGAGGGAGTGTAATATGAACTGCTACCTGAACTATGATATATGGACTGTGGGATTCCAGAAGTGTGGAACTCCTCAATATGGGACTTTTCAAGGCTGGAAAAGTTTCTGGACTATCTGGTCCCGGTGATGTGTTACTATTTAGTTTGTCAGTTTGCTCTAGAACCTCTTCCAAAGTCACGTTGATTCGTGACAACTCTTCCTATTCATCACCTACAAAGAAAAAGTCTGGCGTGGATATCTCCCCAACATCCTCTGAAGTGGAGACTGAAGCAAAGAATTCATTTAGTTTCTCTGCAATGGCCATATCCTCCCTGAACGCCCATTTTACCCCCTGGTCATCTAATGGCCCAACTGACTCTAGTAGGCTTCTTGCTTCTGATGTACTTTTAAAAGTTTTTATTAATAATGTTTACCTTTTTAGCAGGTCTCTCTTCAAATTCTGCTTTATTAATGTTTTACATATAATTTGCCAGTGTATTCTCTTTCCTATTTTCCTCATTAGGACTAGCTTTCCATTTGTTTAAAGGATGCCTTTTTGACTCTAACAGCCTCCTTCACCTCACCATTTAGACATGCTGACAGATGTTTGGTCCTCTTGGCACCTTTTTAAATTGTGGAATACATTTAACCTGGGCTTCCAAGATGGTGTTTTTAATAGTCTCTTCACCTCTTGCAGATATTTAATCCTCACAACTGCTTCTTTTAGTTTCCTTCTAACTATCTTCCTCATTTTAGCATAGGTTATTTTCAGATGTTACGAGATCACGGTGAACCACGGTGAATACCCACATGGTGATCGTGGTCCCGTAATGTCTGTTGGGGGGAATAGAAGCTCCCCACCAGATGTTCACCCCCGTGAATCATGTGGGAGGAAATCACATTCAACATGCAAATAGAGGTCCTGGCCAGACCATCTCCATTTGCGTGTTGAATGCGATTCCCTCCCCCCCCGTGTTCAAGGGGACCATCTCGTCTGTCCCCTGACCACGGCCCGGAATCAGTGGTGAGATTCCGGGCCGTGGTCAGTGCCCTGGGGGGGGGGGCTGGTGGGTGCTGCGGTCGCATTGGCCGTGGTGCCAGCCCGTCTCCCAGAGGTCGGCCAGCTGGGGGAGCATGGGGTGGGTGGGGCTGTGCAGCCACACGTTGAGCCACGCGGCCCCGCCCCCTCCCTCGATTCCCTGCCAGGATCAGCCGGCACATCTGTTTGACAGCCGTTTTGATCTCGGCGGGGGATCAATGGGTGATTCCATGACAGGGCCAATACTGGCCCCATCACGTCTGAAAATACCTGCGGTCTCCATTTTTCAAGTTAAATGTTGCTGTGGTAGTTTTGTTTATTATTCTCCCTCCAGTAATTAATTATATTATTATCACTATTGCCAAGCAGCTCCACCACCGTTACCCCTTGCACCAGGTCCTGCACTCCACTTAGAACTAGGTCCAAAGTGGTTCCTCCTCTTGTTGGTTCCAGGATCACCTGCTCCAAGAAACATTTATGGCATCTAGAAACTTTACCTCCATATCACGCCCCAAGGAGATGTGTCATTCACGCAGTCAATATTAGGGTTCTAGAAATCACCCATTATTATTATGTTTCCAACTTTAGTAGCCTGTCTAATCTCTGTTAGCAATTCATATTCACTATCCTGGTCAGGGGAGATGATACTATGGCCCCACTGCTATATACGTCCCCATTACACATGGAATTTGTATCCATAAAGATTCCAGAGTACAGTTGAGTTCCTGTAAAATTTTAATCTTACTTGACTCAATGCTGTCTTTAACATACAGCACCCGCCCATCACCAGCTTGATCCACTCATTTCAATATATTTTGTATCCTGATATTACAATGTCCCATCGGTTATCCTCATTCTACCAGGTCTCTGAGATGCCTATTATGTCTAGATCTTGTTTTAGTGCCATACAGTCTAATTCTCCCATCTTAGCTTTTAGACTTCTAGTATTTGCTTATAGACACTAACATGCATTATTTTTATTCTTATTCTTAATCAGCTCATTATAAGTAAATGTTTCAGGTATTTTTGAATCATTTCTACTTGTCTTTTCTGCATTGATTTCCATCTGGACTCCCTCAGCTTCTTTCATGTTCTTTATATCAGGATACTCAAATTTCCTTGAATTAATAGTGTTCTTTCAGGTCATACTTCCAGGACATTAAGCCTCCTCTGTGAATATATTCAGATTACCCAGCACCAGAACATTGAGTTACTATGAAGTGGGAAGTATTTTGTCAGATGTGGTTTTTGAAACATTATGGATTATTCAACCTAAATAGCAACTTTATTTGTTAACAGAATGCCAGTAGCTATTGCTTGGTCCATAAGATGAGAACACAGATCACATTTGGTGATGGATTAGAATTAATCAGTTGAGAGGATTCCATAACATGAATCTGAGGTTATGAAGTGCCTTCTTTGTGGGTTTTTTTTTTTTAAGTCCCTTCATTTCTGCATGCACTATCAAAACCCTTATCCATTCTTTCCTCATTTCTCGTTTAGACTATTGTAACCTGCTTCTGGCAGGTCTCCTGATGTGAACCTCAGTCTGTTCAAAACTCAGCTGCGAGACTCACCTGTCTCATATGATGCTACAACCATGTAACCCCTCTCCTCAAGTCACTACTAGGGATGGGCGAACAGACTACGGTTCGTGATTGGCCGTTCGTGATCGGCCGTTCGGCCATTCGCCAAGTTCGTGTTCGGCCGTTCGTGTTCGGCCGTTCGGTCATTGAAATCGCGCGAGAGCCCAAAATCGAAAGCGGAAGCACCAAAAACCGGAAATTCGTGTGCGTGCGGAGCTGTGTGGTGAGTGAGTGTGTGTTTGACTCAGTTGGTGTGTTTTTGGCTGTGTTTGACTGTGTGTGACTTTGCTGGATTGGCTGGCTGTGTGTTTTGGTTTGGTTTGTGTGTTGGGTGAGAGAGATCCTTGTTTAAAAAAAATAAAAAATAAAAAAGGAAGAAGGCTGTGGTAAGGATCCCCCGGCTGGGGGCCAACTTGCCAGTGCTGCCACAGCCACTGCCACTCAAGGAGGAGGAGGTGGCCGAGGCGGATGCCCTGGTGGTGGCTACGGCGGCGGCTAGGGCTACTGCTGAAGCTGGTGCTGCTAGTCCTGCACTGGTGGCTTACTCCTCAGATGAGGAGGAAGCGACGGGCTCTGGAGCTGCTGCCAGGTTCGTAAAAAATTTTTTTACTTTGAGGACAAGAAAGGCTCTATCTGTTGGAGAGAGCTCACTGGCGTGCGTGTGGGTGCGTGGGCAGTGGGCATCAGTCGGGCACAAACAGTGGGCATCAGCGGGTGGCAGCGGATGTCTGCAACAGTGAGGGAGGGTAGGGTACTGTAGTGCGGTGGGCTTTGGCACGAGCAGCACCCCCACCCAAACATGTGCCAGGCTAGCAAGGGTTCCACTCTCCAGTTGCCTTGCCATCCCATTCCCTATGCATATGCACCCCCAAATAAGGGCAGGCTCTTTCCTCCAGCCAGGGTTGTTGTTGTTGTTGTTATTATTATTATTATAATTAACAAACATTTATATAGCGCCAGCAGTGTACCTGTGGCATCATCTTTACAAAGTAATAAAATACAGACACGGTCCCTGCCCCTAGGGCTTACAATCTGAGAGACATAGGAAGGGGAACAGAGGGAGAGACAGACAAGGGGTCTAACATTCATGAAGATGCGAGGTCTCAGGTGCACGTGCTTGGCTTGGTTACGATGAGAATGAGGGTTACGATGACGGTTCTATCTCCTGTCGCCATCCCTAGCACCCCAAGGAGGGCAGGATTTGCACATGCCAGCCAGGGCCTTCCTAGTTGTAATCCCAAGCACCACAAGGAGGGCAGGGCAGGGCAGGGTTTGGTTTGCACGTGCCAGCCAGGGCCTTCCAGTTCCTAGTTGCACTCCCTCCTAGCATGAGCATCCCCGGAGGGCAGGAATAGCACACAATTAAATTTCTAGTTGCAATCCCTAGTACTAGCACCCCGAGGAGGGAGGACTAGAGAGCCATCATCATAAATGCCTGATATTTATTTGGTGTTCTTATTTGTTCATATTTCAGAGAGGAATCGGATTCCAGCCTCAGCAGCCCTACTGCCAGGAGGACCAGGCCAAGGAGGACGACTCGGAGTCGGCAGAGTCAGACCCCTAGGGAGAGCTCGCCAGCGACACCCCCAGACATTCGGCGCCCATCGTCGGATGTCTGGAGGTTTTATCAGAAGGGCGACACAACCGCCACATGCAAGGTATGGCACGGGGACTGGTACAACAGGGAATGAATTGCCCTATGACCTGTTAGGAATGGAAGTCCCCTGCAGAGAGAGATTGGATGGCCACCCAGTCCACCCACTTGTGGAGACAGAATGCAGGCAGGGCTTGTTGACAGACCATTGGTCTGACACAGTATGACCCTTCTTATGTTCTTTTCTTTTTCTTCTCTTTTTAGATCTGCAAAAAATCATTCCGCCGGCAGAGGGAGGGGACCACGTCGGGGCTCATCAGCCACGTGGAGAAGACCCACGGCAGGAGAGTGATGCGGGCGGGCGAGGCCGCAGAGGACTCTGAGGTGGTGCCCGTGCCCGCACTGCCCGTGGTCAAGCCTCAGCACCAGAGGAAGGGGGGGAAGGCCACCCAGAAAAGGCAGCATACAGGCCCTTCCCCTCCACCCCCCTCCAGCCCCGACGTGGAGACCCCCGATCCCCTGGAGGATGCAGAGGTGAAGGCCCTTCGGGCCAGGATGCAGCGGTGCACCCTGGCCCATATGGAGGTGGTCCATCAGTCCTCTGGCGAACTGGAGAAGGCCCTGGTGAAGGAGCTGCAGGCGGTCCAGGCGGAGCGGCAGAAGGCGGTGGCATACGCCCAGTATGTCTCTGCCGAGCTCCGCCGCGTGCAGCTCTACCACCAGGAGCTCTCCAGTTGGCATGAGGCGATGAAGGAGGGCCTGGATTACTGCGTCCTCAATGGCGTGCTGAGCGAGCACGAAGTCGCCGGCCCTGAGGCCTGCAAGGTGCCACAACCTCTCCTGCCCTTGGACCGATTCCCGGGGGATAGGCCGGGGCCCAGTGGCAGAGAAAAAGACTCTTAGGTTTTTGTAATAAGTTTCATTTTCATGTTTTGTTTTGTTTTCTTTAATGTTGTTGTTTTTGTTGTTGTTGCTTTGTTAAACTTATTGTTGAATTGTTCATTCTTATAATAAAAGTAAAGTAGTTTAATGTATTTCTTGTTACGAGCTTCATTTGACCTGTCCAATATTTTATTTATCCCTTTGTGCTGCTGAAGTTCTGGCTGGCAGGTGGCAGAATCGCATACAGCTTGTCGATCCCTTCCAGCAGCACCTCCTCCCAGCTCATGTACCGTAGTTCTGAACCCAAAGATGTGCTGTGCCAGCAGCAGGGTCTCAACTAGCGGAAATCCCCCCAGGAGGTGCAGGGCCAGTGTGTGTGTGTGTGTGTGTGTGTGTGTGTGTGTGTGTGTAGGTGTGACAGAGAGAAAGAGAGAGGAGAGAGAGACAGGCTCCTCGGCAGCAGGCAGTACTGGCGTCGGGAGGTGGGGGTCGGAGGGGCTGTTAGTTTCAGCAGCCAGCTTCAGCGGGCATCCGCGGGTGGGTGCAGAGAGGAGTAGGCTTTTGGGGAGGGGGGCAGCTTGTACTTCTCCACAGCCCTCCCCACGAGTGAAAACTCAAGAGACACAAACTTCAGGAGTTCTGCAGATGGTAGGTCAGGTCCCCAGTTTACAAAGAGAAACTCGATAGTGACACAGATGTACAGACATCTCAGGAGGTGCAGGGCCTCTGTGTGTGTGTGTGTGTGTGTGTGTGTGTGTGTGTGTGTAGGTGTGAGAGAGGAGAGAGAGACAGGCTCTATAATTAATAATAATCCTACTCTAAATGAATCAAAAAGGGGAAGGGAAGGGAATCAGTGGGGAGGGAATATATTCAATGGAGCGGGGGGGAGGGAGGAAGGAAGATTGAACACAGGGAGGGATAAAAACAAAAAACAACAACTAAATCTATCAAACCTAATGTAAATAAATGAGAATATGGGGGTAGATGAGGGTTTGATGGGTGAAATAGGAGGAGGATGGCAGCAATGGATTGCGAAGCTGGAGTGGAAAATGCTGGGTGAAGAGGAGCCTTCTGAAACGCCTGCTGTTGGGAACAGTGACTAGCTCAGAAGGTATTGGGAATGGGGGAGGCAGAAAGTTTTGTTTCTTGCTGCGCCCGCCTCAAATCAAGCCCCATTGGCTCCGTGAAGCCTAGCCCATGGCCAATTGCAGACTGCCAAGCCAGTGGTCTGAGGCGAAAAGAGATGGTGATTCGGCAGGCTGGCTGCTACTCGAAGCCACTCTCTCCACCCTCCACCCCTGGAAGTCTGCTCCTAGCTGAGTCAAATGACTTCCCCCTACATTTGGCCTTCCAGTGACCTGACAGACCATGTTTTAGCCACCCGAACACAACCGAACGTGATCCAAACTTAACGAACTGGTCGGCCATTTCATCGTTCGGTGTTTGGATCTGTTCGGTGTGTTTGCCATTTTACCGTTTGGTGTTCGGTTCCGTTCGGTATGTTCGCGTTTGGGTTCGTGTTCGTGTTCGGTTGTCCGAACAGGTTGAGTTTGGGCCGAACACCGAACTACCAAACCGCGTTCGCCCATTTCTAGTCACTACACTGGCTCCCCATCCTCTTCCATGTACAATTCAAATGTCTTCTACTCACCTATAAATGTCTTCACTCTGCAGCTCCTCACTATTTCTCCTCTCAACTCCCCCTACCCCTCTTCTTGTGACCTCTGTTCATCCGGTATGATGCTCTTATCTGTGCCCTTATCGTCCATTGCCAGCTTCCAGCTCCATGCCTTTCACCTTACTGCACCGTATGCCTGGAAAAATATTCCTGAGGTGATGTGTCAGGAGCCCACCCTTTTAATTCATAAATTCAGGCTATATACATAGCATAGCATTGTAGATTTTAACTAAAATATCATAGTTGGAATAAATTAATTACTGAATAAACTGCATACCATAGTCCATGATGCATATAATTTATTTAACTCTGTGTGCCTTAACTAGATTATAAGATCCTTGGAGTAGGGACCATCCCTGATATTATGTGTATGCAACACTGTGCAGATACAACTGGTAGCACTATAGAAATTAGTAGTAGTAGGCAGCATTGTGGGAAGCAGAATTGATGCAAAAAATAATTTTATAATCTGAGTCAGAAAGGCACTTGGACCTTGAGGCAATTGAGGCAAATAACAATAAATCTGTGTTTGCCGCCACTGCTCAGAGGTGAATGCACAGCTGTGGTCTGAGAAAGGAATAGGAGGTTAACCCAATCTGGAAGCTCTAGATTTAGTTTAGGCTTCAGTCGGTGGCAGTGATTTATTTCTAGCCATCTCAGTGAGAGAAATGACAATGCTGGCTCATGGCAAAACCATAAATTACTGGCCTTCCTGTTTACTATTTTTGCCTTCGGTCTTGTTCCAAAATGTCATCTCTGTGGTCAGTACCAGAGCAAAGCTATGAACCACAAAATGGAATTGGATAAGAAGAATATAACAGAAATACATGAGAAAGGGAGAGCCCATTTAGAAAGACATACATTACAGTGGCAAGCTGCTTTTCTTTAAGATTTAAAGACACATGCAAACAAAGGAAGGGAAAAACCAATGTGCGTAGAATATGAGTGAGAAAATATCAAAGGGGACTTGTTTGTATAGTGCTCTCTGCTATTCAAGATAAAGGAAATTAAAAAAAACAACCCAGTAATTGGCCACTTGGGATATATGGCAAGAGTAAATACTCTAATAAAAAGCAGATTATTCTAGTAGCAGATCACTTGTCTTACTGTTTGTTTAGTAAACGGACATACATCTTCAAACGTTCCCCCACTTTCATGCTTAATTGCTATTGCCTTCTATAATTACATCAGGTCGACTGAGCAAATCAGTTCCCTAAGAGAAGCAGCCTGCATCTTATGGAGTTGGGCTTCCCATTAGCTCCAGATGTCAGAGAATTTACTGTGTTATTCGGATCTGTAAGCAGAAACATAAAAGAAGTTTTATAACTTTTAAAGTGAGTTCCTTACCTCTGAGGATACAGACTTTTATAGTTGAATAGAAAAGACAAGATAACTGTGGATAGGGCAAAAATCTCCTCTGATAGTAGACTCTTACTCTAATAATCTGTTCTCTCTTCATGCACAGATTTCTCCTCGATACAGAACATAGGAAGTGCTATATCAAAGGGAAGATCAGTCATGCAGATCTGAAAGGGGAACTTTGCTCCTGCACTATACAACTTAAACATGAAATGGGGGGAAAAGACTTAAATAACTTAAACAGAATGGTGTGTGGGGGGGCGGGGGGGAGGGGAATAAAATATTTAATTACCAGGGCAAAAGAAGGGGCTTCAAGTGGGTATAGTAGTGCAAGGCACTGCAGCGAATGCTAAAATCAGTGTACACAGATTCCAAGTTTGTTTCACAAATTTGGGAGGATTGGACAAAGTGCACTCAAGGCTAAAAACAGACATGCAGACGGCATGGCAACTCCCCAGCCTGGTTCGGGGTGGGAAACTGCAGCCAACATGGCCCAGGTTGGGGCACTGAACAAATGTGCATGCAGCCGGAGAGCCATCCGGCCACCTGCACAGCCTGGGTAGGGAGCTAAAAAAATGTACGAGCTGGCTCCACCCTGCCATGATCCCTATGCCCCACACTCACCATGACAGCCAGCCATGTTGGACCATGCTCCGAGGTGGGCATGGTGGGGCTGAACACGTGTGCTAGCCTGCATTGTACCATGTGGATGGCCCTTAGTCTGGGCTGCATTCTCGGACTTTTCCAACGATGCAGCCTGGGCTAGCTGCCTACCCGCTGCAGGGCAGTCGCAGGCTAACAACTGGCAGTGCACAAACAGTTGTGCCAGTGGCAGGGTGACAGGCCACAGCAGGCCAAAGTAGGCCACCGTCACATCTCTTTTTTTTACCAATAGTCTGAGTCTCCTTCCATTGAAGAGAATGAGAATTTTTCTAATGGATATAGAGGAAACAGATTTAAGTATGTGACCTTGGAAGGCGGTAGTCACCCTCAACTCTCAAAAGCTTCAGTGAAAACTGCAACTGCTCAGTAGGGGTGTGCACTTCGTTTTTGTTATTACAATAATGAAAATGAAACCAACAACAAAATCAATAATGAATTATGTTCTTACCTGGCAGTTATTTTTGGAGGGAAAATGTGAAGAGGGGAGGAGGGAGCAGACATCTCTGAGCCATTTGTGAGGGAAACAGTGTTGAACTTTTGAATTGGGTCTGTGATGGGAGGGGTGAGCAGACAGTGAGGATCTGATGGATGTAATAACTGACCAATGAGCAGCACAAGCAGGTCCCAGGCAATCACATGGCCTCCTGTGATTGCTCAATGCCTCCTGCCTCCCAGAACCAATCAGGGGGCTCTGGTGAGGGCACTGAAACCCTTTATATTGTCAGGGCCAGGTTGTTTGGCTCTTGTTATGTGTTAGCTCTTGCTGTGTCAGGTTGCATTTACAGAACTCTGGTGACTGCACTAAAAATCTTCCCCAGCCCTCAGAGTACATTATCACCTATACATATCATATACCTTTCCTTATACCCTTTACATTTTATCTTTACATGTCTGTTTCCCCCCTGTAGATTAGATATATTATACATTAGGGCTGCTTTTAGATGAGTGGGTCACCACTGCACAACACGCACGAGCGATATTTCAAAATCCTGCAAGGTGGGATTAGACGAGACGGAAGATTGGGATCATGCATGTGGAAGGTGGTCGCGCATTGTTTGCTGACCGCGAATTAAATACCTCGTCTAAAAGTGCCCCTTGATTAGATATATACTTCATTGGTTTTTTTCATTTTCCCTTCCCCTGTCTGTCTCCCTTGTCCTTATTATATATAATAGATATATAGATCTATATATCTATTATATATAGATATAGATATTAGTTATAGATATTATATAGGTATTACTAGAGTCTAATCTATTATAATATTAGATATTATATAGATATTACTAGATACTAGGCTGTTTTATTATATATATATATATATATATATATATATATATATATATATATATATATA
>QEPC01005577.1:244460-278757 GCA_003113815.1 Sphenodon punctatus | reverse complement strand
TTTTTTCCTTCCGTGAGCTTAGGTTACGTAAGCTACGTTTTACTGATGCAGAACTATAAACCACAGTACAAAGGATTCAGTAAAGTACATGGTATGCAACTACAATATAAACATAACAACGACCAAAATTGTCTTCAGACATACATAAAATTAAAATTAAAATACATGGCCCCATGCTCCCTTGGTGTCAATCTGACTCACCCTGCCCAGGATTCATAAATTTTCAGCATTCATCCAGGCCCAAATAGGGCCTGATTCTTCCTGAATGGGAAGCAAATATAGATATAATTCTTCTCCCACCCCCATTTTCATAGGTACCATTCTCTTAACCTCCCTAAAATATTTTAAATTCTATAAGATCCAAAGGGATTTCTTCATTCAAATGGGGTTTAAACAATGGAATGCTCAAGGGCTGTTAGG
The DNA here is from genome assembly GCA_003113815.1 of Sphenodon punctatus. Classification (NCBI taxonomy): domain Eukaryota; kingdom Metazoa; phylum Chordata; class Lepidosauria; order Sphenodontia; family Sphenodontidae; genus Sphenodon; species Sphenodon punctatus. Next base: position 278,337 of record QEPC01005577.1, on the reverse strand, counting down.
TCCTTTGTGGATCCTTTACACAGGTCAAGACTTAATAAACACTTCCAAATTGAAAGAAGCTGCTCACTTTTAATTCCTTTCACAAAAATATTCCTTTTGCTCCAGGGGGAACTTCCCTTTTGGTTTTGTCTAACAGGGGCTGAATTTAGTTTTATCAGGGAGTTTGAGCTTTGGGGCTTAAAGATTCTCCCAAAGTCAAGGTCTTCATAGTCAACTCAAATGGCTCCCCTGGGACAAATTAACTTAAAATGCTTTAACCAAAAGGCACCAAAAGTATGTGTAAAGAGCATGTTCTCTTTTTTTTACCCATATACAAATAATTTTTTTGAATTTCTTGGGGGTACCTGCTTCTAAAAAGAGAGAGGGGTACCCATATTTATGTACCTTAGCAGACATGCTTTATCTCATTGCTTAATCAATTACTCAAAGGCTGTTTCAGTCTTTTATAAAGCCCTTTATAAAGGTCAAATTTAATAAACATTTCCCAAAGTAAAGGAGCTACTCACTCTTAATTCTTTTCTTAAAGATAGACCCTTGTGGCTCCTACTTCAGTCTTTCCCAGGGGGGATCTTCCCCCTTTGGTTTGTCTTGCAGGAGTTGCTGCTTGCTAGTTTCTACTTCAGCTGCAAGCATATGTCTAAAGTTCAAGCTCTTTATAGCCAACTCAAGCAACTCCCCTGGAACAGTTTAACTTGATTTCCTAAGCAAAAGGCCCTAAAGGATGGTTAAGGCATATTCCTTTCTTAAGCCCATACGCAAAAATTAAGATTTCTTGAAGGTACCTAATGCTGTACAAAGGATACCCATATTTATATATCCTAGCTAAAATAGGATATCAATAAGACTATCTCTGGGGAGAGAGATCCAAAGTCCTCAAGGAAGCATGGGGCACTGAAAGCCCCAATGTATCCAAAATTAACCATACACAAGAAGGTTACAGACCATTTTGAAGAGTTTAAACCACAATAGAAACTCAAGGAGTTTAAAAGATCATATCTACCTGATCATTAAGCCCTAAAGGATAAACTGTATCCAGTGTAATAATCCAGTAGGACTCTCTGTATGCAAAAAATGTAGGCTCTACAGGAGACTGACTTTCTCAAGTCCCCCAAAAGAAAACATATTCGTAGCCTTATGTACTTTGTTGTAATGATCAACTAGAGGTGCTGGGAGAGTTCTTGTTTTAAGCTTACTTCTGTGATCATTATATCATTTAGTTTCTAGAGGTTTTCCCCACATACATTTTATTGCAAGGGCATTGTATTGCATAAACAACTCCTATGGTACTACAGTTGATGAAGTCCTTGATAGTATGCTCTTTCCCTTTCTGATCCTTAAAGGTCTTTGTCTTCTTACTAAAGGGGCAATTTGACCATTGCCCACACGGGAAGTTACCAAAAATTTTCTTTTTATCTAGAGTTCTCTGCATCAACCCTGGGAGTCTGGCCCTAACCAGAAAGTTCCCTAAATTCCTTTCTCTTCTGAATGCGAAGGGTGTGTGTGTGTGTGTGTCTTACATCCTTTAATGTGGTCTACAGTGCCCCAATTTTTTATTTATTTTTTTTTAATTTGATCAGTACAGTTATTAAATGTAGTGACACAAACTAATTTATTCATGCCCTCTTTTTTCTGTGGGGGGGCTTGTAGGACAGGGTCCTTAGTGATGCTGGAGACCTTCTGTAGGCTCTCCTTAACTATGTGCTCTGGGTACCATCTGGCAATAAACCTATTACTCATGTCCTTTGCTTCCTTTTGAAAAACACTTGTTAAAATGCAATTCCTTTTAATATGCCTAAACTGGCCATTAGGTATATTTCGTACAAGATGCCTGGGATGGTGACTATTATAGAAAAGATACATATTCTGATCTGTTGGTTTAGTATATGTGGATGTAATGAAATTTCCCTCTTCCCAACAGACCCAAAGGTCCAAAAAACTAATTTTATTTTTATTATATTGCAAAGTAAATTGAATAGTATTATTATTATTATTATTATTATTAAACATTTATAAAGCGCCAGTAACAACCTGGCGCTGTACAGAACATATAATCAGCTGCGGTCCCTACCTGTGGCTTACAATCTAAAAGACAAGGAGGGGGAGACAAGGAGAGGGGACAGCGGGAGAGACATGGGAGAAGACAAACAAACATTCAGGCGGATGCGAAGTCTCAGGTGCGTGTACTTGGCTTGGTTACAAGGTGGTCGGTAGCAGCAGTCAGCAGAGGAGGGCTGACAGTAAGAGCAAGGGGAAAGACTAGAGGGCATTGGGAAAGGCAGCATGGAAAAGGTGGGTCTTGAGGAGGGATTTGAAGGAGCGGAGGGAGGAGGCGAGGCGGACGTCGGCAGGGAGGGAGTTCCAGGCATGCGGGGCAGCGAGGGAGAAGGGACGAAGGCGGTTGGGCGAGCAGGAGAAGCGAGGGAGAGCGAGGGAGGGGACAGCGGAAGAGCGGAGAGCGCGCGCAGGAGCGCGTAGGGCGATTAGGTCCGAGAGGTAAGGGGGAGCTTGGTCATGGAGCGATTTGAACGTGAAAACCAGGAGTTTGAACAGGATACGTTCAGGAAGGGGGAGCCAGTGAAGGGAGAGGAGGAGAGGCGTCACATGGTCGAAGCGACGGGCAGAGTGAATGACCTTGGCGGCAGAGTTTTGGATCGCCACAAGGGGGGACAGGTGGGAGCGAGGGAGGCCAGCAAGGAGGAGGTTGCAGTAGTCGAGGCGAGAGATAACCATGGCATGAACAAGGATTTTGGCCGAGGAGACAGATAGAAAGGGGCGTATGCGGGCAATGTTGAGGAGAGCGAATCGGCAGGATTTGGCCACAGAGTCAATGTAAGGTTTAAAGGAGAGGTGCGTGTCAAAAATGAAGCCCAAGCTGCGGGCACGGAGAACAGGACGGATGGTGACCCCATCAATGCAGATGGTCAGGTCAGAGGGAGAGGAGGGGGATGGAGGAAAAATGAGGAGTTCAGTCTTGGCCATGTTCAGTTTGAGTTGGCGTCGGGACATCCAGGCGGAGATATCAGAGAGGCAGTCGACGAGGCGTGAGCGGATAGAGGAGGAGAGAGAGGGGGTAGAGAGATAGAGTTGGGTGTCATCAGCATAGAGATGGTATTGGAATCCGTGGGAGGCAATAATTTCGCCAAGGGACAGGGTGTAGATAGAGAAGAGGAGAGGGCCAAGGACAGAACCTTGGGGAACCCCAACCGAGAGGGGAAGGGAGGGGGAGGTCGACTCGGGGAGGGAGACATTAAAGGAGCGGTCAGAGAGGTAGGAGGAGAACCAGTCAAAGACAGAGCCACGGAAGCCCAAAGAGTAAAGCGAGTCCAAGAGGAGCGAGTGGTCGACAGTGTCAAAGGCAGCAGAGAGGTCAAGGAGGACAAGAACGGAGTAGTGGCGCTTCGATTTAGCGACAAGTAGATCATTGGTGATCTTGGCCAGGGCAGTTTCAGTAGAGTGGAGGGGGCGGAAGCCGGACTGGAGAGGGTCCAGGGAGGAGTTGGCAGAGAGGAGGTTCAGGCAGCGGGAGTAGACGACACGTTCCAGGAGCTTCGAAGCAAAGGGAAGGAGGGAGACTGGCCGGTAACTAGAGGGATCGAAAGGGTCCAGGGTAGGCTTTTTGAGGATGGGGGAGACAGTGGCATGTTTGAAGGCAGAGGGGAAGGAGCCTGTGGAGAGGGAGAGATTGATGACATGCAGAAGGGGGGGAGCGACAGTGGGAGCAATAGAGGTCAGGAGGCGGGAGGGGATCGGATCAAGGGGGCAGGTGGAGGGGTTCGATGAAGAGAGAAGAGCGGAGATTTCCTGGAGAGAGGCAGGAGGGAAGGATGTGAGGAGGGAGGGGGGCGGGGGAGGGGGTGGGACGGGAGCGGGGGGCGGAGGAGGGTGGGAGGCAATATCCCGACGGATCTTGTCAATCTTGGAGGTGAAGAACGATGCAAGATCCTGAGCAGCAAGGGAAGAGGGCGGAGGAGGGCAGGGGGGTTTGAGAAGGGAGTCGAAAGTAGAGAAAAGGCGGCGAGGGTCGCGGGAGAAAGATTCGATCCTAGAGGCATAATAGCGATGCCTAGCTAGGGAGATAGCCGAGGAGAGGGAGGAGAGGGAGAATTTGTAATGGAGGAAGTCAGGGATGGAGCGGGATTTGCGCCAGAGGTATTTATCCACGTATGAAATTCTAAAAGCAATTCTGCACTACCAATCCAAATGACAAAGACATCATCAATGAAACGCCTCCACAGAAAAATATATTTGTAAAATGGATTAATCTGTACATCATAAATATATCTTTTTTCCCATTCGTGCATGTAGATTATTGCCAGATCAGCTGATAAATAACTCCCCATGCTAACACCCTTAATTTGCAGATAGAATTGTTTATTAAATTCAAAATAATTCATTTTGAGGGCAAGTTCACTTAAAGTTAACAGAAGATTTGTTGGAGGACTCCTACTTTCTCCTAGGTCAAAATATTTATGGAGTATGTCCAAGGCTTCACTATGAGGGATATTTGTATATAGGGCTTTGACGTCCATTGTTACCAATATTGGGTCTATCCCTGTACTGTCCACTTCTGCAATGATGTTTATAAAATGTGTTGTATCCTTAATATAAGATGGTATTTTATCCACAAATGGCTTTAAATAGAAAGCCAAAAACTTTGAAATTGGCTCTAGTATTGATCTGATCCCTGAGACTATAGGCCTGAATTGGAGAGGGGTAGTACCCTTGTACATTTTAGGCAGACCATAAAAGGCTGGTATCCTAGGAGAGTTATTTAATAAATATTTATACTCCTTATCTCCAATGCTATTTCTTTCTAAACCCTCTTTCAAAATAACCTATATCTTCTCTTGGATGGATTTTGTGGGGTCAGTCTTTAAAGGTCTATAATCTACTTTAATGTCCAACAGACAGCTTCATCCCTCAATATAGTCAGTCAAATTCATGACGACTATGCCTCCTCCTTTGTCCGCTCTTTTAATAACTATTGACCTGTCCTTGGAGAGTGTGTTTAAAGCAGCCCATTCTCTCCTTGAAAGATTTAAAAAACCTCTTTTATTTCCCATTTCCTCCATTTTCCTAATGTCCTGCAGGACCTTATTTTCAAAAACTCAGATAGCTTTATCAATCCCAATTTTGGGGAAAAAAATCAGACTTCACTTGACATGGACCCAATGTGGGTGTAAACGCTTGATCCTCAAAAAAGCTATTCAGCCGAATCTTCCTAAATAAATCATTTAATTCTTTACAAATTTGAAATCTATTATGCATATTCGTAGGTACAAAGGTTAATCCTTTAGACAGGACACTACCTTCAATATCAGATAGATTTCTATGGGATAGATTGTATATTTTTAAGTCAAGTTTTTTCTCCATGGGTCCTTCCGGCCTTGATTTTTCCTTCCCCGGAAGGAAACTCCCTGCCTCTGATTTCTTAGGTAATATTCTCGTTGTGGTAAAAAAGACCTCTCTGTATTGTCTGATGAAGTCAAATTAGTGCTACTAGCAGATACATTAGTTCCGTGAGCTTAGGTTACGTAGCTTACATAACCTAAGCTCATGGAAGGAAAAAACAGAGAAGGAACCCTGAAGGAGCTTTGAAGAAGCGAAACGTTGGTTTATACATTGAAAATCATCCATGGGCAGGACTTTCCCCCCCCCCCCCTTCTTGATATATTGGGATCTTCTCCACCTAAGGATCCTTTTAGTCTAATGCAGTATGCTGGTTTATTTAAATAGTCTACTTAGATCTATCTATGTCTTGTCTCTCTCTTCTTGTTAAAGATATTCTGTATGTTTGTGCAGTTTCATTTACATAAAATATAGTAAGAACATGGAGTGCAGAGGTGTGATTAGTTGTGTTTTGTATTATGTAAGTGTATATCACACATGTATACCTCTCCTGTAGTTTATCCATCTCCTACCCTTACATGCATACTCTCATACTTGACACCTTCCCCTGAGCTCACTCTTTCAGTGTTTCAGGCAGGAAATGGATCCATGGGCTAGATTCTGTAGCTGGAGAGTGGCCAAATGGAAAAGATAGGTGGGCCACATTTCGCCTAAGGGCTTCCCCTTGATCTAGAACAGGGCCCCTGCTCTAGAAGGCATGACAGCTAGTTATTGACAGGAGGAAGGGGTCATTTTATTTCTGGCTACATTGAGCATGGGGGTAAGAAAAAGCTGGAAATATCTGGAAATATAGAACGAGGTGAATTTGCAGAAAAAGTTCTGTCTTACAAACGAACAATTTGAAACAACCCTAGATTTTAATTTAGTTATTGCACTTTGAAAAACGGAATGGAACATTTCTGAAATGTAGAAAGAAAACAACTTAGCTGCCTGTTAAACAGCAAGAGTAAGAAACAGAAAATCAGTCATAACCCAAATTGGCCATACTTGAAATTTCAGTCACTGAGCTGAACACCTGAGTATGTTGATGCTGATAAATTTGGTTGTTTCAAGTCATGCTTAGAGAAAATGCCAGCAGAGGCCTGTTTTCCTAGATGTCTTGAATACTATATTCAGGGGTGGAGGTGGGGAAGTGTTAGAGACTCATTCTGAAATAAATCAGTCACAGGGGCATCAAATTAATGAAATAAGGACAGGTAGGAAGAAACAGTGGATTATGTAGTTTGCTTTTGTTACACCGGGAGATATTTGCAGGACTCCATCAAATGTTAAATGCCTTGCCTCTGACAATAGAGAGAGCAATACATCAAAGGGACCTGCAGGAAATGATCCCAGGAAGAGCTCAGACTTTTCTCAGACCCCATCTTCATCACCTCGTTCAGATCATGAGAGTCCAGGGATGGGCGAATGCAGTTTGGAAGATCAGAGTTCGGCCCGAACTCGGCATGTTCGGATGACCGAACCTGAATCTGAACATGAACTGACTGAACCGAACTAGATTCCAAACGTCGAAATGACAGAACAGTTCGGTCAGTTCAGATCACGTTCAGCTGAGTTCGGGTGGCAAAAACGTGTCACTGGAAGGCAAAACGTGACAGGGAGGGGGAGTCAGCTGAGGAGCAGACTTCCAGGCACCAGGGGTGGAGAGACTTGGAGTAGTAGCCAGCCTGCTGAATAACCATCCCTTTTCACCTCAGACCACAGGCTTCGCAGTCTGCAATTGGCCACGGGCTAGGCTGCATGGAGCCAATGGGGTTTGCGGTGAGGTGGGCACAGCAAGAAACAAAACTGATTGCCTCCCCCCTTCCCAACACCTTCTGAGCTAGTCACTGTTCCTGAACAGCAGGTGTTTCAGAAGGCTCCCTCTCCCAGCAGTTTTGTTCTCCTCAATCCATTGCCATCCTCCTCCTATTTCACCCATCCAACCCATTTACCTCCATATTATCATTTATTTTGATTATATTAGATAGATTTAGCTGTTATTTTTATTTTTTACCCATCCCTGTGTTCTCTCTCTCCCTACCGTCCATTGAATAGATTCCTTTGCGTCTCCCTGCATATTCCATCCCACATTCCGTTCCTATTTTTTTGATTTATTAGAGTAGGATTAGATTGATTTAGGTTTTATTTCAGTTTTTGTACCCCTCCCTGTGTTGTTGTGAGCTGTCTGTGTTCCCCCCCATCCCTGTGTAATATTGTATATTTATATATAGAGAGAGATTATAGTAGTTAGGTAGGAGTTAGTTATTAGTTAGTTAAGTTAGCTTAGTTATAGTTTATAGAGATCAGTGATTCAGTTTTAGAGTGTGTTTGTAGGACTAGGTGTTAGATATTCCATTATTTAGTTCCATTGGTTTTATAATAGTTAGATAGTTAATAGCAGTTAGATTTATAATATAGATATATATAATATTAGATTAAAAATTTTTTTAAAAATAAAAAAATGTTTTTATAAAATATTTGTGCATTCTTTTGGTGGGAGAAATGGAGAAGGGAGGTAGGAGAGGGCGAGGCCGGTCTGCTGCCCGCAAGCCAGGCAATGAGGCACGTGGCAGAGCTGGCAGGGGCCGTGCCAGCAGAGTGCCAGCAGGCAGAAGCAGCAGCCCATCACCACGCCCCAAGCTGCGCAGGCCTGATTGTGGGTCTTCCTCTCCCAGCACTAGTGGCACTAGTGCTCCCAGTGGCACTAGGGGCCAGGGGGTTAGGCGTCGCCTCCTGGCAGTGTCCTCCACTGCCACGCAGGGCACTGTAATGTCTGCATTGCAGGCGGCTGAGGCTGTCTCATCTTCGGCTGCAGGTGCAGGCGACTCAGTGCCTGAAGCTCCTCAGGGGTCACCATTGTCCCCCGACTCCCCCATAATTATAGAGGCAATCCCCCAAAGCAGTCCAGGGCTGATGGATCTCACCCCGGCTGCTAGAGGCAGGGCCCGATCCCCGGGCAATGGAAGAAGGGAGCGTAGCAGCAGCAGCAGCAACAGCAGCTATAGGGGGCAGGGGGAGAGTGCTGCTCAGAGTGGGAGCAGCATGGGGAGTCCAGCAGCCTCCGTCACTCTGTTTGGGGATGGGGACAGCGATGCAGAGATTTCTGTGGAGGAGGTCTCTGTATCTGGTGCTGCTGAGGTGATGGCTGTCCCTCAACGAGCTGTGTCGCCAGTGCCACCATGTCCTGCCCCTCCCAGGAGTGCGTCACCCGGTGCAGGCCAGAAGGCAGGAGGGGCTAAAAAATCATGGGTCTGGGAGCATTTTAAGGTGCAGGCAGATGATCCGCGGGAGGTGCAGTGCACTTTGTGCAATAAGGTGGTGAAGCGTGGGCAGGTGCTCACCAACCTGGGGACAACCGCCATGTCGAGGCACCTGAAATCGTGCCACAGTGCTGCACTGCTAAGCGGGGAGGCAGGGTCAGTGGATCGTAGCGGGTTCCCGACCCAAGCGGCTAGTCATCCGCCTCCTTCATTGGGCAACCGTCCTGCTCCAGCAGCTGCATCTAGCAGCAGGAGCAGTATCGCTGCTAGGGGGGAGCAGCAGGAGCAGCAGCCTCACCAGCAGCGTCAGCCCACAATGGAGGAGCTGGGATGGGGGCAGCTGCCAAGGCCATCGGCAGCTGGAGGGCGGCGTGGCTTTCAAGAGAAAGCCACGCGCCTGTTGGGTGAGATGATCGCTGTCAATGGCCAGCCCTTCTCCATTGTCGGGGACACCGGGTTTAAGCGGCTGATGGGGTTCCTGGCCCCACAGTTTAAGCTGCCGTCCTGCACCACCCTGAGTCATATGGTGGTGCCAGCTCTGTACGGGGCTTTGAAGGAGAGGGTGAAGGAGCAGCTGGCAGGGGATGGGGGTGCCACTGTCCATTTCACCACTGACCTGTGGTCCAGCTAAAATGCCCAGCATGGGTACCTGGTGGTGATGGCGCACTGGTAGCAGGACCCAGAGTTGGCATTTGACAGTGGCATGAGGGGTCCTGAAGCAGGGTATAGGTGGATCCTGCTTCAGGCGAAAGTTATTGACTGCCCCCACACTGCCAGGAACATAGAGGCAGCCCTTAATGCTGTGGTGGGCGAGTGGGTCACGCCAGATGCACCGTTCACCCTGGGGTGTGTGGTGACCAATAGTGCGGTCAATATACTCAAGGCAGTCCGCGATGGGGGCTTAACGAGCATTCCTTGCACCGCACACACCCTCCACCTCCGCCACTGCGAAAATAGCTTGATAGTGGTCCTGCGCAACCTGAGCTGGAATCCCCGAGTCCCTCCCTGATCGCCCCTCTTGGAAACCCTTTTTAACCAGACCCCCAAAAGCAGCACCATCTTTCTGCACCAGCGCCCTTCCTACTTTTTCCCATTGGGTCCGCTGGTAAGACTTTTTAAATTCCCTTATCCTTTTCCTAAAAGCGGCCCTAACAAGCCTCACTTTTCCCAAGTTCTGCCTGCTAGGGTTGCATTTTGTCATATGGGCTGCCTGGTTAACCCTCCGCTTGAGGAATTGCAGTCTTTATCAAACCATGCAGCCCTGCTATCTCTGTCCCTTTTTTGTGGAATAATGCCCAGATTGTTTCGGAGGTCACAGATAATATTATTAAACAAAACTAGGATCCCATCCTCAGCTATTTGGGCACTGGCCATTAAGGTCTTTATTTCAGAGCATACCTTGTCCTCAAGTCTAGTCAACACTTAATCTGCCATTTCCGAACTCCATTTAAGGATTTTTTTTTCCCCACAGGATTTTGGCTGCATATTACTAGGGTGGTTAGCAATAGATGAGCGGGCTGGCCCTCCTATGGTAAATTTGATTGATATCGGGTAATGATTGCTCACTCCAGTGGGTATAACTGTAAATTCAAAGACATTTTCTATATATTTTTCAGGGATGCATATATAATCTATAACACTAGCCCCTAACTCCCCCAAGAAAGTAAAGGAGCCAAATCTATCTGATTCTTCTCTCCCATTTAGAATACACCAATTTAATCTAAAGAGACATTTCAAAAACGGAAGTCCTTGGGAATTACAGACAGGGTCCCTAGAAGTATGACTCAATCCTGGAAAATAGTCGTCTGATCTAACCCTAACCCCTCCAAAATTTTGCGCTCGGAATTCCCTGACCTGGCATTTACATCACCAGCCAAGACCAGGATATATTTTGGATACTTTCCAGCACATTCCTCAATGAAAATTTCCAATGCATGACAAATTTCAGATCTCTCTGTGGCATCCTTGAAACATGGAATATAAACATTTATAATTATTACCCCTCCATGGCAGTCCTGTGTAAACTTGATTGCCATGGTGTTAGGAAGGGAGTTAGCAACCTCGTCCCCTTCCAATTCCAGCTCTTACTGAGCAAAAATGGCGAGGCCCCCTACAGCTCTTCCGTACTTAGCCTTCCTAGAAGCAGGGAAACTCCAAACTCTATACCCGAGAATATACAGGCATGAGCAATCTTCAGTCCATGTTTCCTGGATACATTTATTGTATTTTGACAAAATACACCAACCTCCGCTATCCACACATGTCCTCCAACCATGTACGTTCCAAGATGCCAGCCCCATAACCTGTGGCTGGTCCTTATGTCACTGGCGACAACCCACAGCCTTAGCCCTAGAGCTAACCGCAGTTGTTCCAGGTGAAAAGGGGGCATGTAATAAGGGTAGCACCAACATATCATTCAAAATTCCTAGCTCATCTCTCAGGATGATCTTATCAACTGCAATCCCTTTTGCCCCTGACTCCAAGTCCAGACCTTGGGTCACCTTGGTGCTAGGAGTGGAACAGCTTGCCCTTTCTTGAGCTAAGTCACTCCTAGATGTCACTAGCCACCTGCTGCTATCTCCTGTAATTGCTGGGCTCCCTTTTTATGACCCAGAGACTCGCACTTCAATTATAGTTTCTCTATGTGAAGATTGAAACAAAAAGGAATCTCTAGCTGTAAGATCCAGTACAGAATTGTTTACTTGCTCCTGTTCCAAGCTAATTATTTCCTTACAGCAGGTGTTCTCCCTGCCCAGTGAGGAGCCCTGGGTTTGGAGCCAAGGGTTCTGTACCCTGGCAACCAATGTCTTCTGCTGCTGCCAATGCCGCCCATACTGTCTGTGCCGTGGGTTCTGGGGCCCATCATTCCTTGCACAGAGGTGATGTCATTCCACTGCATCAAGAAACAGTCACACCATCCCCAGGACCCACTGCCAGGGTTCTGGGGCCAAGTTACAGGCAGGGAGGGCTGTGCCCAATACCTAGAAGCTGCCACTCTAGCCCCAGACCCACCATCATGGGTCTGGGGCCATCATTCCTCGCACAGAGGTGATGCGATGCCACCACATCAAGAAACAGCCACTCCAGCCCCAGGACCCACCTTCCAGGTTCTGGGGCCAAGTTACAGGCAGGGAGGGCTGTGTCCAAAATCCAGAAGCTGTCACTCTAGCCCCAGGACCCACCATCATGAGTCTGGGGCCATCGTTCCTTGCACAGAGGCGATGTCATTCCACCGCATCAAAAAACAGCCACTCCAGCCCCAGGACTCGCCATTTGGGTTTTGGGACCAAGTTACAGGCAGGGAGGGCTGTGGCCAATACCTAGAAGTTGCCATTCTAGCCCCAGGACCCACTGTCATGGGTCTCGGACCATCATTTCTCGCACGAAGGCGATGTCTTTTCACTATATCAAGAAACAGCCACTCCAGCCCCAGGACCCTCCGCCAGGGTTCTGGGACCTATGTTACTGGCAGGGAGGGCTGTGGCCAATATCTAGAAGCTGCCACTCTAGGTCCAGGACCCACCATCATGGGTCTCGGGCCATCATTCCTCGCATGGAGGTGATGTCATTCCACTGCGTCAAGAAACAGCCACTCCAGCCCCAGGACCCACCATCAGGGTTCTGGGACCAAGTTACAGGCATGGAGGGCTGTGACCAATACCTAGAAGCTGCCACTCAAGCCCCAGAACCCACCATCATGGGTCTGGGGCCATCATTCCTCGTACAGGGTGCTGTCATTCCACAGCATGAAGAAAAAAACACTCCAGCCCCAGAACCCACCATCAGGGTTCTGGGGACAAGTTACAGGCAGGGAGGGATGTGGCCAATATTTATCTAGAAGCTGCCACTCTAGCCCCAGGACCCACCATCATGGATCTGGGGCCATCATTCCTTGCACATGGCGCTGTCATTCCACAGCATCAAGAAACAAAAAGCCACTCCAGCCCCAGGATCTGCCGTCAGGGTTCTGGGGCCAAGGTACCAGCAGTGAGGGCTGTGGCCAATATCTAGAAGCTGCCTCTCTAGCCCCAGGACCCACCATCATGAGTCTGGGCCATCATTCCTCGGACATCCTAAAATAATCTGAAATTTCTCCTTCAGGTCAGGATCCTTGTTCTGTGGCTTTGCCATGGTTAGCTAAAAAGTGCCAGGGAACTTAGACCCTCTCCAGCCAGCTGGCACCTGCCCCTGCCCAGCCCCCTTAGCCCTGTCCCCTCATCATTCTTAGCCTGGACCTCAATGCTCTTGGACTTTAAGGTGCTGATGGCTCCTGTGCATGGGGCCATCAATAAAGTATGTCACGCAAGGCATGCAGATTATTAGCAAAGTCGTGCCAATGGGTGTCAATTGGGGGTGAGGAGGATTGATCACATGACATTATACTCTTATGTTTGTGTCTCTGTCACAGTTATTTTGTATGTGGGTATTTAGGTAGGTGTGGGTGGGGAGTTTTACTTGCTTTCCTGTCTCACCTCAGTCTCTAGACCTCCTCCCAGTTGCCATCATTCCGCTAACAGAGATGGCCCCCAGGCCTTGGCCTCTTTGCTGTCTGTGCCAAGGGTTTTGTACCATGGCCACCAATGTCTGCTGCTTCCAGTGCCAATGGTCCCCAGGCCAGGCCTATACACTGTCTGTGCCATGATGCTGTTCTGTACCATGGAGAACAACGGTTCTTTACCCTGGCAACTCACTGTCTGCTGCTGTCTGTGCCAAGGGTTCTGTACCCCAGCTTGTCGCCAAGCTCAAAGCCTGCCTCAGCCCGCCTTCCCGCCTCTCATGCCAAGCTTCCTGTCTGCCCACCCATGTTGAGAAATAAGAGAGAGAGAGAAAGGCTCCCCACTGCTAGAAGGAGAGACAGACTCGATCCCACCCATGCTGTCACCTGCACTATATGGCCAGAGAGAGAGAGGGAGAGAGAGAGAGGCTCCCCACTAGAATGAGAGAGATGGGGTAGAGGGGAGGTCAGCTCAAGCTGTCACCTGCCAGAACCAGGAAGAACCCCACATCTGTGCTCATGCGCCCGATGCCCACATCCAGCAGCAAACCTACCAGAATGAGATGGAATATAACACAACGTATTATATGTGCCTGCCCGCCTGTGTGCATTCCTGTACCGGCTGCTACCACCTATCGTTTGATTGAATGAAGTGTGACCAACCATGGACTAATTCTAGGGACATAATTATCATTAAACTCACATAGGCTGTCATTCCATTGTACCTGAATCAGTCATGCCCGCACATCCCAGGAACCATCAACGAGATTCTGGGACCATCATTCCAGTCACTGGGGGCTGCATTCCATTCCACTGTATCCAGAAGCCCTGTGCCCGCATGCCAGCCTGCCCCCACCCCCAACAGCCTACTCATCTGCACCCACCCGTGGATGCCCGTTGAAGCTTCTGGAAATACAAGCCCCTACAACCACCAGCTCCCGCCACTTGCTGCACGCTGCCAAGGAGCCTGTCTCTCTTTCTCTCTGGCACACCCACACAGATACAAGCGCTGCCCCTTCTGGGGGGCTGTCTGCAAGTTGAGACGCTGCTGCTGCCTGGCACATCTTTGGATTAATACCTTAACTACGCTACATGTGGAGCCAGCCAGATGCTGCTGGTAGGGATCGACAAGCTGTATGCAATTCTGCCACATGCCAGCCAGAACTTCAGCACATAGGGATAAAAGATTAGAAAGGTCAAACGAAGCTCATAACAACAAATATAACAACTTTTATTAAAACTATATTTCAACAACAACAACAGAACAACAACAACAAGATATGAAACCAAAACCAAACATTGAAAGGAAACTTAATAAGGGAAACTATTAGTCTCTGGGCCTGTCTCCCGGGACTTGAGGGAAAGGCAAAATGCGTTGGGGTGCAGCACAGGGCTGATGGGCGGCCACCCTGTGCTTTCCCAATTCATAGCTGTGGACAATGGCAACCTCCAGGGCCCCTTCCATGTCTTGATGCCACCTGGAGACCGCCTGGTGGTACAGTTCCATCTTGGCAGAGATGTACTGGCCGTACGCCTCCACCTTCTTTTTCTCCACCTCTACCAGCTGGAACTGTTCCATCAGGCAGTTCTTGAAGCAGCATACACCCATCATCATTTGGCATCCAGGCCTCTCAGGTTCAGTCCGAAAGGCCTTGGATGCAGCAGACTCCCGGGGCCTGGGGAACTCCACATCGGGGCTGGAGGAGGGGGGAAGGGCTTACATGCCGTCGCTTCTGGGTTGCTTCCCCCCCCTTCTTCAGGCGCTATTGCTCGGGCTCCATGGCCACACCAGAGTTCTCCTGTCGCCTCACCGTCCAGTCATGGAGCTTTTCAATATGGAAGATTAGCCCCGATGTGGTCCACTCTCTCTGCCTCCTTAATCTTTTGCCACAGATCTAAAGAGCATAAAAAGATAGGAACATAATAAGTGCCATACTGCATCAGGCCAATGGTCTGTGTCAAGCCCTGTCTGAATTCTGTCTCCACAAGTGGGTGGGTGGCCAATCTCTCTCTGCAGGGGACTTCCATTCCTAACAGGTCATAGAGCAATCCATTCCCTGTTGTTCCAGCCCCTGTGCCTTACCTTGCAGATGGTGATTCCATCACCCTTGTCATAAAACCTCCAGACATCAGAGTGTTTTCTCTGCCGACTGTCTGGGGGGTGGCCCTGGTGAGTCCGACCTCTGCCAGCATGTCCTGCGTGGCAGAGCACCACCGCTGGCAATGATTCCTCTCTGAAACAAGAACACATAAACAACACCTAAGTAATATCATGCATTTATGATGATGCCTCTAGTCCTCCCTTCTTGGGGTACTAGGGATGGCAACGGGAGATGGTGACCCTGACTGGCACGTGCAAATCTTGCCCTCCTTGGGATGCTAGGGATGACAACTAGAATGACCCTTGCTTGCACGTGCAAATCTTGCCCTCCTTGGGATGCTGCTAGGGAGGAATGGCAAATGGAGAGACCCTGACTGGCTGGCATGTGCAAATTCTGCCCTCCTTGGGGTGCTTGGCATGAAAATGGAGAGACCCTGGATGGCACATGCAAATCCTGCCCTCCTTGGGGTGCTGCTAGGGAGGGATGGCAATGGAGAGACCCTGGCTGGCACGTGCCAATCCTGCCCTCCTTGGGGTGCTGCTAGGGAGGGATGGCAATGGAGAGACCCTGGCTGGCATGTGCAAATCCTGCCCTTATTTGGGGGTGCGTAGGGATGGCAACTGGAGAGTGGAGACCCTTACCAGGGATGACTGGCAGGCACATGTTTAGGTGGGGGTGCTGTTCGTGCTCGTGCCTGACTACTGGAAGAGCCCCGCACACTACAGTACCCTCTCTCTCTGTGGCAGACAGTCACTGCTACCCACTGATGCCCACTGTTTGTGCCTGACTGATGCCCACGCACCCATCTGCACGCCCGTGAGCTCGCTCTAATGGATAGAGCCTTAAGTTTCTTCTCCTCAAAGTAAAAAAAAAAATTACAAACCTGGCAGCAGTGGCAGCAGCCCCTCCTGTGCCCGACAGCTCTGGCTCCTCCTCCACTACCGAAGGTCCAGCAGCGGCTGGAGGAACCTCTTCCTCCACCACCGGTTCTGCCACCTTGGCCTTCCCCCAGGCCTGGCCTTAATAGTGGTGGCACTGGTCACCTTCTTCTCTATTTTTTTTTTTAAACACACAGCACCCACCAACACTCACCAACCAGCCAAACCAAAACCAACACACACCACACAGCCAAAACACACAAATCACAACTGAACACCCAGCCAGCCACAACACACACGCTCTCATCCACACAAGCTCTGCACGCACTCAAATTTCCAGTTTCTGGTGTGATCATGGGCTCTCACGATACTTTTTCCGAACACCCGAACCAAACCGAACATGACCAAACCAAACGGCTGAACCTGAACACGGCGACCAAACCAAACGGCCGAACCGAACCAGACCGAACCGAACGATGGAACACGAACCGCGATCTGTTCGCGCATCCCTATGAGAGTCCCTCAGAGAACGTACAGCCATTTTCATCACACCTGCATAGAGCCAGAGGAAGCTGGCTTTAATCTGGACTAGGCTGTGAAAGAAGACAGTTCTCTAATCTCTGAGCCAAAGCTCCCATTCGCCACTGGCCAGGGTCCTGAAGCTAAGGGTTCTGAAGGATAGCCTAGAACTGTTTCTGTGAGCTGGAGGAGAGCTACTGCAAGGAGTCTATGGGAAGAACAGAGGTAAAGAAACCCCACCCAGAGAAAAGAGTTGCCAGGGTTCGGAGGGAGGTATTGCCTCAGTATGACTATTAGAAAGGACATTTTACTTGTAAATATCTACATGTACATGGTGAATGAATAAGCTGGGTGTGGAGTGTATTGTGTCTGCTGGTCCCTGCTGAGCTGGTGCCTGGTCCTGATCCAGCCAAGAATTAGCCCAGGCAATGGGGTGTGAACCACAAGGCACTTTGAATCCTGTCTCAGTGCAGGGGGCAAGACTATGGGAAGCAATTTTAGACACACGTTAAAGTTCCAGATGTTTCAATCTTCTGGGTTTACAAGTCCACAAGTAAGTTCCAGATTCATTATTCACACAAACACTGCCCTGAGACAGCCTAAAGTAGCTGCAGCTGTAAACGTGACAGGCTGCCATGGAAACCAAGTGACCACAGCTACCTGGAGCAAACCAGTTTACCCAGAGAACCTTTTACACACAAACATTCTGGGAGAAGTTCTACGCAGAAGTTCAAAGATCTGGATGTTTAATATCTGGATGAGTGATTTAGACACACAGAAAGTTCTCGATGTTACAGCAAACATGCAGGAGAAATGTGTGTCTAAAAATACCTTTTGTGACCTTGGAGACCGCTTCCAGTCCTATAATTTCAGTTTGATGCTGGAATTATTGAGTAAACCTTTAAGGCCTGTTCCAGGCGTGAGCAAACTGCAGCTCTTGGGCAGTTCAAGTGTGAGTCTTGGCCATTCTCAGACCCCTGCTACCTTATTGGTCCTGTGCCTTAGTTCACTGCACCTGAGTCTCAATAGCTGAATTGCAGCTGCTCCTCAGAATCTCAGCAGCCAGGACTATGATCACTGACTCTGCCAGCCAATCATGAAGCAGGAGGGGCTCAGCCTGGGAAATGCTGCAAAGGGGCACAAACATGTGTATTGAGGCTCTCAGCTGTATGAAGATTTTGGTACGTGGCTCTTGGGGTTGGAAAGTTTGTTGACCCCTGGCCAATACTGCATCTATGAAGTCTAGAGTGAGGTCCCGAATTGTGATATTGGTCCCAAATATGAGAGAGATGAGAGACATAGTAGTTAAGACGTCTTTAACTGGGCCAACTTCCATTGTGTAGAGTATGAAAACTTTAGAGCTTCACAGAGTGCTTGCCTGATGATCTCTGCGAAGTCTGAAAGCCTGCATGCTCTCACCAACAGAAGTCAAGTCCAGTGAAAGGTATCATTTAAATACCTTGTCCTTCATACTTATGAAATGAAATGATCATAATGGTTCCATCTAGACTCACCAGCAATGAAATCTATGGAATCTCATTTTTGCTTACCTACAGATTCCCTTTGGAGTACATATAGTATATTGGACCTGGATAGTGTCTCCTCTTGTGAGTGTTCTGCTGGGCTCTTAAGATGGCAACCTGACTGCCTACAGAGGCAGCAGCAAGTAAATAGCTGGGCTTTGGTTGCTTACTAACGTTCAGTAAATGCAGTTATTCAGACTAGCCTCTGTCTGTGGTTTCCTTTCTCTTTTATTGTGCAAGGAGCAACTAAACAATAGGACAGTTAATGTGTCTCATTATTTCAATGTAATTCTGTATAAGAATAATTCATAATCAATTGTCTAATCAATGAATTTCACCTCTCTTTCTGTTCCTAAATTGTTGATTTTCTGGTATGTAATGTACTTATTGTTTGAAAGCATAGAATGAAATCATTTCTGCAGATAATTCTTGGTCTTGTAGCTCGTTCACAAGCAGCCCATGCCAACATTTGATATTCAGAGTGAGAATGCTGAGCTGTTAAAATATGGACAAGTAAGTCACAGGGTACATGTCTGTTCCCTGTTTGGAGGAGAGTGGCTCTTAGAACCAGGTTTCTGGTGCAAATATTTGTGATAATCTTAAAATTTGCTGCTCCAGCAAACCTTGCTGCCATTAATTTTGGTAAAATGAATATTAATGGAAAGCAAGTACAAAAGCTCCAACAGCCCAGCTGAAGCAAATTCAGGTAAACATTTGAATTTTCAGACAATGATAGTGTTATTCATTGATCTCTATTCAGTATCACCTGTTTCACATCACTTTACTCTGACATACTCAAAGCAAGGCTTTTGGACTTTGGCAAGTGCAGTGTGTTGGTTCCCCCTCTGTCTTCAGCGTCATTCTGCCTGCCACTCTAGAGAAAATGCATTGCATAGGCACTTGTGGAGATGATGACCAGCCAGCTCACTCAGGTGATTGTCTACAGGTGACAAACATAATTTTGAGTAAGAAATAGAGCTTGGTGTTGAGGAGTGCTGGCTTCAAGCCAGTTACAGAAAAGGATTCATTTTATAATTAACCTTTGTAGAAGCTGCCATGTAAAGAATCATAGAAAGGGTGGATTTCTTCTAACACTGAATAAGGAACTCTGGCCATTTTTCTGATACCCTCTCCTCTCCCCCTGCTCGGTGTTCGGGTGGGTGTTGGGGGGGGGCGTCTCTTCAAATGACCAGTGGTGGGTGGGGGGATGGGTGTCCGCTTGGTGTTCACCCGTGTGAACACTGAGCGGGATGGGTGGAGGCGCGTGCAGAAAACCGGAGGAGGTTCGTGAGTGGAGGTGGGTTAGGTGGGTGGGTGTCCATGTAAACAGGGACACACACACACCTCCACCCACTGTGGCCAAGCACCCATCCCCCCACCCACCTCCATCTGTGTAAATTGGACCTCTAGAATGGAGGGTTTTGGTGCCCCCTGTCTTGGAATGTGTCACCTAGTCAAAACTATGAAGCATATCTCCAACACAATCAGGGTGGGACAGAATAAGGTTGGAGCTTGGCTGAGCAAGAGGCAAGCTGGAAACCTGGGGGAAAGGCAAGAGGACTTTTTGAGGGAATCTCTAGAATGTTGAACTTTGAGGATCCAGTGCGTCTGCCTGAAGGACTATGTGCAGGAGCTGTTAGCTGTTTCCTTTCCACTTCCCCTTAACTTGTAAATCAGTAAATAAATGGAATTCTATACACATCTTAAACCTCCAGTCTGTTATGCTTTCCTAAAAAGGGACACATGTACCCAGAATATGCCACCCTGGAACTTCACACTGCTTGGGGAAAAGGGTGAGACCAAACAGTATTTTATCCCTACTGTGAATGTCTTTCACCTAAGGCTTCTGCTTAGAAGTAACCTTCCTCATCAACACTGTGTGTGATGTTTGGAGGTTTTTATGAGTCTTCTTGAGACAGATTCTTTATTTGAACATTTACCCAGACTCTGGATCTAGAGTCTGTCCCTCTTGATGCCAGGTAGAAAATACTGCTTGCAGGGTAAATGTAACAACATGTAAGTCTGCAAGACTAGCCAGAAAATTACAAACAAGCAGGAGTTTAAAAGGATACCATTCTCACAAATGATTGCCTAATCCATCCCCTCCCCCTCTCCCCCCCAGCTACTGTTTAAAGACTAGTATTGGGTGCCCAAGGCTAATGTTTTTCAGAGGCCTCCTTTCCCACAAACACACTATTAATGAAAGCATAGAACTACCCAGCGTACGAAAGCTTAAGAAACTGGGGCACAATCGGTGTCAGCGGGTGGCATAAATGATTCCTTTGTTCTTTTCTTTTTTAGTATTAGCAGGAAGATGATCAAAATCTCCCTTAGAGAAAGTGTATATTTCAAGGATCAGAGGCTCCCCAGGAAAGCAAAGGCCTGGGGCTGCTTTTCCCGTTCTTCTTAAGTGAGCAAGGTATCCTCATATATAGCATCTGTCATTCAGTGAAAGAATGATGAGTGATGGAAAGAGAACACCTCTTTCTCTGTTACCCTCTTGGTGCCAGCTTCACCACAGTTTAGGGGAATTTGCTCTTCTCTGTGCTGGAGGCACCTCCCTGGGCTGTCCCTTTCAGCACTGTGGACAGCTCCCAGTGAGCGCTGTTTCACTAGAGTTCCTACCTCTTTTATAGGGTGTAAACAGATGGACACAGAGACTGCCTGCCCCCAGAGGTGCTCCAGGGATGCACCCCCACATACATACACTTCCAGCCTCACATGGGTCTGCTTTAGAAAGACCTGGTGCTTGGTTTCCCCGGCCCATGATCCACTCGCACAGCATTCCCCTGCCCTCCGCCCCATAGAGTTACAGGTGATCGCCTGATGCTTTAGACTGGCACACACAATTCTATTGTACTCTCAGGGGCAATGGCTGGCCAGGCATGGAACTGAAGCATGGGTCTGCCTAGCAGATGGACAGCAGCTCGGGTACCCTGGCTTTGGCTAGCCCACTTTGCTGGCAGTGCTCTGGAATGTTCTGGAGCTCCACCAGCGGGGCTGCCCCAGAGCAGTGCTTGCACATCTGGCATGGCACTTTTAAATGGACCAGCCCACTTGGAAGTGAAGTGTGCAGGCACGGGCAGAACTCGAGCTGCCATCCATCTAAAAGCACCCACAGTAGCCCCCAGCAGAGTGCCTGGAGTTCTAGCTTTGGGTGACAACAACTGAGACAGTTGCCCACAGTAGCCTGCAGTAGCCCGCAAATCACCTGCTCATCAGTTCGGTAGCCGCCAGTTGTTCACCCACATCCACTTCATGGCAGGCAGCTGGCTGCTACTGGACATGTCATCTGGAGAAGGTTGGAAACACAGCCTGGGCTAAGACTCACCCAGCCAGGCTAAGACACGCTAATGTGCTCCCTCCTGTCTATTAAACCCTGCCCAGTGTTGCCATGAGGCAACCTCCAAGGATCGGGCCCAGAGGAGTATGCTCACCCCAACTACCAAACAGCTGATTTGGAGGGCCTTGAGGCCCATAGGAGCACCCTCACCCAACCCAGGAATATGCATCAAACAGCTGTTCAGGAGTGATCTGCCAACCCCGCCCCCTGATTAGCTATTTCGAAGACCAGGTGAGCACGCTCCTCCAGGCCCCCAGATCAGCTGTTTGGCAGACTGGGTGAGCATGCTCCTTGACTCCCCCATCGGCCATTTGGTGGCAGCTCCTCCTGGGGGCTTGATCCTGCTGGGAAGC
Organism: Sphenodon punctatus; assembly: GCA_003113815.1. Lineage (NCBI taxonomy): Eukaryota > Metazoa > Chordata > Lepidosauria > Sphenodontia > Sphenodontidae > Sphenodon > Sphenodon punctatus. The sequence goes on along the minus strand of QEPC01005577.1, from coordinate 256,473 downwards.
AGGGGTCCGGGAGTCCTGTCCCTTGTAGACAGTTCCTTGGCTGACTGTGGTGTGATGGGACTTGTGAAAGCAGTCCCCCAGTCAGATTCCCCAGGGGAGGCTGCTCATTTGAACTGCCCTCCCCACCAACCTGAGGAGTGATGACTGCAGTGGCCCTTTCCAGGGTAGTAGTAGTATTTATTATAGTTGTAAGGCACTGGCTCTCGCCATGGCCTAAGAAAAAACAATACCCCTTCCCAGGGATCCAGCTCGTCCCCGTCTCATTTGTTTTCACCCCTTGTTAGTTTTCTGGCACCAGATGGGGGCAGGGTCAAGAGTGCTGAAGTAGACTATCCAAGAGTCAGTCCCTGCTACACTGCCATGATCCTAACCTTCCAGGTCTCTATTTGTCTAACTATAAACTGAGTCTGCAACTGCTCCTCCTCCCCACCCCACAGACATTTACATATTCACTGCCTCACATTCCAGTTGTTTAAGTTCAAAAGGGTTAAGCATGGTACCTTTGGACAGAGAAAGAGAACATTCACATCAAAGGCAAAGAACTCTTAAAATTCACTGCACATCTTGCATTTCTAGATGTGTCTCTCACTCATGCTTTAATAGTGATGCTACTGTAAATCTCAGCTAAGCTAACATTGCAGTCCTCTAGCTCCTTAATGCTGGTGCTTTTCCCTTGTGCCTGCACAAGTTCCCTTCACTTGCATGGATAACTCACATAGTACCCCTGGCACCAAACAACCAGAGGATTGTTCCCTAACACTGCTATAATCATTAATATAGCATTTTGCACATTTTGCCTCAGAGGATCCCAAGCATTTTACACACTTGAAGTGATATGTGAACTCTGGACTTTATTTTTCTTCCATTTACTTCTGCGTAAATCAGGGTTAGAGTAAATCAGTAGAGTTTCACTTATGCAAAATCACTGCAAAGACAGAAGTCTCCAACTCTATGTCTTATACATACATATGAAATACAAAAATGAAATTAGAGCAGGAGAATTATAATTAGATTGTAAACGGTCTTAGTTTTGAATTTCAACACAGTCTTAACGTGGCCTTTGTGACTGTGTTCACCTCACTCATTGGGAACATAAGCCAGCTCTGGGCTTTGCATTTGGGGCCAAAGGGCTTGAGGCCAAGTTACCAGACTGCCTGTAGGTTGCTGTTGAATAGGAATCTTTTCTGATTTTGGTAGTACTTTCCTTGTTCTTGGAGCACCCTGATCTAGTCTATCTTCCTTTATGTGTCACAGAAATATTAAAGGACTCTAGATGCTCATTCTTACAAATGCCAGTTAAAGGCAGCAAATAGATTTCCCCATTAAACCAGCCATGCTCCATTGTAAAAGAAAACAGCTGATCTGTAAGTTCCATTGTTGAAAAGGACGATCAATGAACTGAACTACTTGTCTTTGCATGTTATCTCCAATCTGGCATTGGCATGAGGTCATTTCCAAAAGTATTCTCTGCATTCTGCTGCTATGTTATAATGGCCTCTAAAAATACACTCTCCCCTACATTCCACAAGCTTCTTGAACCATATGCTTTTAAGTTTGATTTCTTCCTGTCAGCACTCCAGCCTTATAGTCATTGACATTTATTTCCCTGTTTTTATCTGAATAAACACAATAGATTGAGAGCAGCTACACTATCAAATCAATAAGATGTATGGTACCAGGCTCAACAGAAATGAAGTTGTATCTCTAACTATTCCTTTGAGATTTCAAAGCTACACTCCCCTGAAAGTGTAGGTAGAAAGAGGGAATAAAAAATACAGTATCTGTGAAGAATGTCATGTAGAGTCAAGGATTAGAATAGACAACAGTTGTCCTCTGGTTTTCAAAAATAACTAACCACTTGATATAATTCCCCAGACTATAAACTATCCATGGGCATTAATTTATTTATTTTTTAAAAAGTAAATGCCTATATTAGGTGACTGAAGCCGGCCATAGTCCTTTCAGACCAATATCTTCCCAAAGTTCTTTAAACACACAAGTATTTTCTTTGTGCTTTATTTACAGTGCAACACACATTACCTTTGTCAGACCCGCCCAATCCCATTCTTGTGTCTGGTTTAGTCCTCTCTAACCAAGCCAGCTGCAGGGTTTCCATTAATGTGTTCAGACTACATGCAATCTGGCGCTGAAATGGGTAGTGGGGTAATTATTCATGGGTATTAGTTGCATTTTTGGGCAGCTCTTCAAACCCAACTGGTGGGACCGACCTGATGGCCTATGGATTCTGCCCATGTGCACACATGTGGGAACCTCGCACACCTCCATTGCTGGCACACTGTGCCATGCAGAAACAATGTATGTATCAGAGGATGTGCAGACCATTGGATTGGCCCCACTGTCTGCAACCAAACAAAGTACGTGCAATATCCATGGTTTTGGGTATTCCATTTAGGCTTCTTCGGTTTTTCAGTTCAGTTATTATGGTTAGTCATTTTGGTATTTTGGTTACATCATTTTTGGCATTGGCATGTGTCAGTAGTGCTAATATTGCCAAAATGACTTAACCAGAATGCCTTAATCAAAATGACCAAACAACTGGGTGGGAAAAGTGAAAAAGCAAAAACCATAGAAAAACAAAAACAGAACAACCAAAATGGAATATCAGTTATTATCCAAACCACCCTTTTTGTTTTGTGTAAGGCATAGTCAATGGGTATTTTCAGATGTTAGGTGATCATGGTCAACCACAGTGAATCCCCACATGGTGATCGCAATCACGGAACGTCTGTTGGGAGGAACGGACGTTCCTCCCCAGATGCTCATTCTAGTGAATCACAGGGGGGAATCACATTCACCATGTGAACAGTGGTCCTGGCGGGACTGGCAACATTTATGTGGTGAATGTGATTTCCGCCCCCCCCCCGTGATGAAGGGGACCGTAACGTCTGTCCCCAGACCATGGCCCGGAATCCGCAGCGGGATTCCGGGCCATGGTCAATATGGAAGGGCATGACAGCTGCATTGACCGCAGTGCCCGCCTGTCTCCTGGAGGGAGGGCGGCCGGGGCAGCATGGGGGGGGCGGGGCTGTGCAGCCGCGTGTTGCGCCATGCATCCCCACCCCCCCTGGATTCCCTGCCAGGATCGGCCACAGCATCTATTGGCCCGTAACATGGTGGCCCAGGCGAGGAATCAAAGGGGTGATTCTGTGCCAGGACCAATCGGCCCCGTCACGGCTGAAAATATCCAATGAGTACCCATTTTAAAAATACTTGTTTCAGCTCTAATTCTGTGGATATAAAATAATTTTAAGTCTTGGGCCAGATTGTGGTACCTTGACTTACACTTGACTTCCAAATTAGTCCTCAAGAAGATGTATGAAAATCAACAAAACTGACTGCTGGGAAGTAATGTTCTACTCGGTATGAAAAAGAGGTACTGCAAACCAAGCACTTTTGGGAAGCACTTGGGGAAAGGATTTGTCTTTCATATCACCAGAAACTCCAGACCCATTCTAATTTTTCCAAGAGTTCAGTCTTCATTCCACTTGCACTGGGAGACAAGGGGTATTTTCAGATGTTACGAGATCACAGACAACCACAGTGAACCACGGTCAATCTCGCGGCGGGGCCAAAGCGCCCTAAACGTCTGTTTCGTGGGCACCAGATGTTCACCACAGTCAATCCCCAACAGGGGCCAAAATCAACCATGCTTCTGGAGCTCCAGCCCGGACAATCTCCGAAAGCGTGGTCAATGCGATTCCCAATGGGAAACAAAAAAAAGTAACATCTGAATGGCAATCACTGACTGCAATCAACCAAAATGATTCCCAACAGGGGACAAAGCATGCAGCATCGCTGCCAGACAACCAGCAACAACACAGGCCAGGGAGGGAGATTTAAAGGGCACACAGCAGCAGGGGGATATGGCGGGATGGAGCGAGGCAGAAGGGAGAGGAGAGTGGTGGGAGAGAAAGCAAGGGAGGAGGAGGAGGTGGTGGCGGTGCAGGCAGAGGAGGGCGTTATGCTGCACCTGCAGGAGGTGGAGGGGCAGCAGCAGCAGCAGCAACCAGGACAGGCAGCCCCGGAGACGGCAACCAGACTGAGGGACGAGGCACCCCAGAAATGGGTAAGGAGACTGAAGGGGGGGACTTGGAAGTACAGGGGCACCAAGGGGGGCAGCCCGGGCAGCAGGAGGGGGGAAGGGGTGGGGCCATGGGACAAGGGCAAAGCAACACCTAACACACACACCCCATGTCCTACAGACACAGAAGCGGGCCTGGGAGCCTGAACCCCTGGAGGAGACGGGCACTGGCCAGGCGGCAGCGGTGGCAGAGGACCTGGGGGGCCCATGTGGGAGAAGGCCCTACCATCGAGGGGGGCAATGGGAGCACAGGGGCAACTGGAGCTCGCAGTCAATTAGCGGAATGAGCATGTCTTCCAGGAGATCGAGCGGGACATCGAGGCAGCGGGCCATCACAGGACCATGACCCAGTGCCGCTCAAAGGCAAAGGAACTAAAAAGGGGGTACAAGGCCATCTGGGACAACAACCAGCGGTCCGGACATGGAGCCTGGACCACCCCCACTTTGACACCCTGGAATGCATACTCTATATGAAGGGCTTCATCATCGCCCCACGCCTCGTGGGGAGCGCCATGGTCCAGGCCAGGGAACGGGCTGAGGTTCCCCCTCCTCTTGCCACCTCAAGGAAGGACACCGGCTCCAGGGCCCCTGCCCCCCAAGAGTAATGCCCAGGGACCTCAGGGACCTGAAGGACCCCACAAGCTCCAGCAGCCCCCATCCCCTTTCTGGACCAGGAGACTCTGAGGCCAAGCACACTGGTCACCCTCAGCCAGTGGACACAGGGGGATCCCATCAACACAGAGGGACTGGCCTTGGAGGGCTCCAAGATGGACATCAAGGGTAAGCACGTGGGTGGGAGGGGGGCCAGACCTGGGGGAAGGGGTGAGGGGTAGAGGGGGACACACTGGGCATGCCCCCCAGTCACCCCGGAACCCCAGAACATGGGAAGGGGACCCAGGGGGTCACTGGGGGACAAGGGCAGCCCACCCCCACACAACCCCCCCACAGGGCATGGCACGCCCCAGCCCCGGTGACAGATGGGGGATGAGGATGCTGGAGAGCAGCCCCGGGAGCAGCCAGCTGTCCCCAGTGAGGCACACCACAAGTGGGGGGGAGGAAGGGTGCCGGGGAGGGCACTGGTTGCTAATCCGAGGTGGGGGCTAGACCCCCCAGCCGTGCCACGGGACAGGGGGTGGCTAGCCAGGGTGCCTAAAGAGCACCTATTGTGTACCCAACAGGGCAACCCAACAGGCCCCAGAAAGCTGGGCCAGTGCTCCCAGTGCAACGGATGAGAAATCACCGGGCACAGGTATGGTGCCGGAGGGAGGAGCAGGCGGAGGACATTGTCTTCTCTACCACTGAGCAGGGCGAGCGGATGATCGCGGCCATTGATCAGATGGACGCGGCCATGGAACACTCCCTGCAACAGGTGGAGGCAAGGGACCGGAGGCTCCAAGCAGAGGTGTGGCTGGAGTGGAGGCGAGACTGCTGGGAGCATAACAGGCAGGTAGAGGTGTTGGGGCAGCTGGAGCAGGCCATTGACAGAATGGTGCGGGAGCATTCAGCAAAGATGGACCACTCTCATGACATCGGCACCTCCCTGCTCCTGCACGCTGGTATCATGAATGCATACGTGATGGCAGCCACCCCGCTGGGCACCCTGTCTGCCCAGGCCCTGATGCTGGGCCCCTCGGCACCCCCACCACTGCCTCCACTGCCCCAGCCACCGGCCTGCCTGCTCAGCCTGCGCATCCGCCTCCCAGTCCCTGTAGACCTCCAGAGGGAGCAGCCACCCAGGGGGACCCATCCGGCCCCAGGCCCGCCTGCCCTACCACCACTGCCTGCCCCTCAGGATGTCAAGGCCTCCCAGGACACAGTTGGGGACATGAACAGTGGGGGGAGGAAGGGGAGCTCCCAGAGCTCCACGACACCCACAGGGCAGCCGAGGGGAGGTCCCGGAGATGTGGGGGACAGAGGGGAAAGGGGAGAAGGGGGAGAGCGGTCTGAGGGGGGTGAGCACAGCACAGGGAGGTGGGTGGTGATGCTGGTGGTGGTGAAACATGTAACTGTGTGTGGAAATAAAGGTTTGGGCATGTCTTTTGCCTCCTTGGGTCAGTTCATGGGCCTTGGGCTGTGGGCGGGTGGGTGGCTGTACAGGGGCACGCCCAGGGCACTGGTGGGGGCCCCAGGGTGGTGGAGATGGGTGTGTGCACCTCACGGCTCAGCCTCACGGCTGATCCACCTGACCAGGGCAGCACAGATGCATTTTGCTTATCAGTACTCCTGTGGGTTCTCTGTGTTCACATACAGGGACACAGGGCCGGGAAGGCGCTGGGGAATGGGGTATTTGAGGGCAGCCCCATCGGTCTCGTACATGTTGTGCATCCCACCACAGGCCCTGATAACCAGGGCTGAGGTCTCCACTGTGTAGTCCAGGCAACCCGCGAGGCTCCTCCAGCACTGCTTGAAGGCCCTGAAGGCCCTCTCAACCACTGGCCTGCTTGCACACCGACGGGTATTGTAGAGAGCCTCCACAGGGTTCTGGGCGACCGGGTATGCCTTCATCAGCCACCTGGTGAGGGGTAGGCCAGGTCCCCCAGGATACAGGGGGGCATCATCACCCCCTCAATCCCAGTCATGTCCATGTCTGCAAAGTCCCCGCGGTACATCTGGGCATAGAAGGGGGAGATGGTCAGGATCCGGGCATCATGGCTGTGCCCAGAGTTGCCCATGAAGATGTCTATGAACTGCCCCTGGTGGTCCACCACAGCCTGCAGCTGCAGGGAGTGGTAGCCATTTCTGTTAACATATTCCGCGGCCTTCCCAGCGGAGGAGCAGAGGATCTCTATGTGGGTGCCGTCCATGGTGCCCATGCAGTTGGGGAACCCTCCAGCCGTGAAGCTGGCCATCACGGCCACCTGGTCCACCAGCTGGATCGCTCAGTCCAGGAACACTCCTTCCATAGTCTCACAGACATCCCGCAGGATCCCAGTGACAGTGCTCACCCCGACGCCAAAGTGCTGTGAGATGGACCGCCAGGAGTCATGAGTTACTAGTGCCCAGACCCCGATGGCTACCCGCTGCACCATGGGGATAGGGGTCTGCATGGGGGTGTGCTGCCGCTCCATCCAGGGTGTTAACAGGTCCACTAGTCTCAGTAGGGTGCGCCTGTCCATTCGAAAGTGCACCCTCTAGGCTGACTCATCCCACTGAGTCAGTGCCCAGGACCACCATATCCTGTGCCCGCTCTGTGACCCATACTCACCGGTCAATGGGCATAGCGAGCAGGGCTTCATGCCCCATAGTCTCCCTCTGCCATTGGAGGTGCCCAGCTGCCTCGCGAGCCATGCGACCCTATCCTGGCTGCGGAGGAGAGCCTGCCAGACCACCCCAGACACCCACGGGGCCCTGAGCTGTGCCAAGGAGAGCCTGCAGGCGTGGTGGGATCTCTGGGCCCTAGCAGTGCTCCAGGCAATGGTAACCCACAGGCAGGCGCCCAGGTGCACCTCAGCAGTCTGGATGCGCAAGAGAACAGTGTATGAGTGGTACCACTCTGTGCAGAGGGCTAAGTGCATTCCGCAGGTGCCCAACTGGCCTAGCTCCATGGTGCATATTGCCCCGGGTGGGGGAAGCAGGCCCAGTTATAGGCCGGGGTCCATGTAGCCCTGCCCCGGGGTCGTTTATGGGCGGTCCCCCTCCTGGCTGCCCAGGCAGGCCCCTGCAGGGCGGGGGTGCTGGAGAGCTGGGGGCGGTCCATTGAGTGCACCTGCTGTCCCTGCAAAGGTCCTGGCACATGGTCCAGCCTGCACCCGGGTGCATGCAGGCTGCTGCTGCATTGCTGCTGTCATCAACCTCCCACCTCTCAGTGTAGCCAGCCTGTTGTCCTTGCCACCCTGATTAGTATGTAGGCTTTCCTGTGTGTGAGCTCTGTTCCAGCAGCTGTGCTGTGTCCGCACCCCATGCCTCGCTCGCTTACCATGCCATGTTGTGGCTGGTGGCTTTATCGGCTGGCCTTGAGGCCCCCCTGCATCTTCTCCCATCCCTCCAGGGATTGTGGGGCCCCTCTGTCCTTGGAATTAGTCTCCTTTGTTCCCTGGACCATGGCGGGCTGTGCTTCCACCGGGTTCCCAGCTCCCATCGCCCATGGGGCCCCCCATCACCGGACCTTCCGTGAGACCATGGCCCTGTGTGACCTGTGGTATTCCCTGGCCATGCAATTGCTCCTGAGCTTCCTGGACAGCCCGTCCAGAGCCTATGCAAGTCTGAGCTTGGGGCTGCAGTACTTTGGCTATGAGGCGAGTGCCCATGATTGCTGGCTGCATGTGGAGACCCTGGTCCTGATTCCCTTTCCCAATGGGCATGTCCCAGAGATGAGGTGCTTGCATGTGGGGTGGTCAGCAGCAGAGACCATGTCTGCTCTGTCTGTGTGCAGCCTGGCTGCCTACACGACCTGTCTGACTGAGGTGGGCCCTGCCCTGGCTGTGTCCTACTTTGGCTGTGTTCACAGGGCCCGTGGGTACCAGCGATCATGTGGGGGGGGAGGGGTGTATCACCGGCTGTTGGAGCTCAGTCACCTTCTGTGGCCTCCAACAGCTGAATATGGCTTGTCCGAGCCCACTGAGGTGGAGCTGGTGGCGCTGTCCGGTGTGTGGTCCCGTTCCGATGTGCAGTTAGGGTTCACCGCACAGGATCCCTTCGAGGCATACTACCTGGTCGCCAACCACATGTCTGTGCTGGGCTACCCTTTGTGGCCCCCTGCAGCTGACTGTGAGGCCCCCTGTGCCTACCGTGCCCCGGCTGGTGGCCCCGCAGAGAGCTCTTGTCCTGTTCCTGCTGCCGCAGGCTGGTTCCTGCTTCCTCCATGATGTCCCAGCCTTGCACCTGTGCTGCCTCTTTCCTGGGGTTCCACTGCCTCTGCCTGTGGCTCTGAGCCCCCTCCAGTCCCCTCCCCCCCGTTCACCTCTTCAACCGGTGCGCCCCTCCGTGGCTGCCTTCTCCTGTGGCCGTGTCCTGCTCTCCATGCCTCCACCCAGCTCCCTGGGTTGATGCTGACCTTCCTCATCCACCATCGCTGCCTCCTGTGCCCGTGACCCACCCCCCTTGAGTGCCTATGTGACCACGGGGTTCTGGGGTGCCTGGTCTTTGCCTCCTGGCATCCTCCCGGGGGTGTGTGTGCATCTGTGGACCACCTGCACTGCTCTGGGTCTCCTGCACCCCCTCCATGGCACCCTCGCCGGTGCTTTGGGTGCCTGTATGCCTCCTGGACTATTCCCGGGCTGCTGCCTGTTCCATGTGGTCTCCCCCTGTGTCTGTGGCCCGACCTTTTGGGGCCCCCCTGTTTCGGGACTGCCTGCGTAGCTGTAGGGGTGCCCGTGTGGACTGTGCTGTTGTGGGGGTTCTGGATGCTGTTTCCCGTGTACTGCCCTGTCCCTGGGCTGACTCCCCCCTCCCCCCTGTGCCCATTGTGCCATGTGTGTGTTGTCTGTCCCGCTGTGTCCCACCTTCCTTTCCTTTTCTGTGTGGGTGTGAGTGCGCCCGGGCATGTGTGTGTGCTGTTTGTTCCACTGTGCCCTCGTTGTCTCTGTGCCTGCTGTGTGTATTGCCTCGGCGGCTCTTCTTCCTCTTCCCCCTCCCTTCCCATTTCCCTTGTGTTCCCTGTAGGTGCTTTTGGCATCCTCTGGCCTCAGTTGGCCATGTCTGCCTTCTGCCCCTACCTGGTGCCTTCTGGGTGTTTTGACCATGGCTGGGAATCGGCGTCACATCTATTGCAGTGCACTGCCCCAGCCTGTGGTCTGATGGCCTGATTGCCTGCCATGGTCCCGCTCCCATCACGTCTGTTTGGGGCCTTCCTGAACCATGGGGGGTGGTTGATCAGTTCACCACTGCAGGGAATCCACTGTGGTGAACTGGCACCATGTAACATCTCAAATTACCCAAGGAAGCTGTGCACACCAGAAGAATACATAAGAAGGGTATATCTCTCACATGGGACCTTGAAAACTTAACATCTTTCAGAACTACAGATTAGGTGTGTGCACTTGGTTTTTGTTATATTGGGTGATTTCAGACATTACGGGCGGGCAGTTCACCACAGTGAACCCCCAGGGGGGGTGAACAGAACAACCGCACCCCGGGGTGAATATAAGCCCCAAACAGACGTGACAGGACCGGGACCACGGCCGGGAACCGGGCCGACCCATCACGGACTGGGGCAGCACAACAGACGTGCCGCCGATCCCCAACCATGGTCAAAACTCCCAGAAGGCACCGGGCAGGGGCGGGACACAGACATGGCCACCTACGGGCAAACAAAGCCAAAAGGCACACAAGGGAACGCCCACACAAGGGAAATGGGAAGGGAGGGGGGAAGAGGGAGAACAGGCTGACAGGTACCACACACACAGCATGCACACACAAAGTGGACCCACAGCGGGACACACAGCAAGACCACATGCCTGGGCATGCACACACACACACACACACACACACACACACACACACGGGAAAGGTCAGGAAGAGGGGAGAGGGGCCCCTGGAAAACAGCACAAGGAACAACGGGAGGGATGAGGGGGGGCACCCCGAAGGGGCAGGGCACAGGCTGCAGCAACCCCCACCCCCACAGCACCCCAGTCCACAGAGGCACCCCCACAGCAACAGAGCAAGTCTCGGAAAGGGTGGGCCGGGACCCCCGGAACAAGGCACGCTGGGGGCCCGCACTGCAGAGTGGCCTGACGGTGAGGATCCCGGAGGATAACGGTGGCCCCAAAGTCACAGAGGGGAAGATGGAGGGCAGCCAGGTCCGGAGGAGCCCTGCTGCAGGTTCAGCGACACTCCCCCACCTGGGGAAGGAACACGGTCCAGTCTGGGAGTGCCCGAACCCCCAGTTCACACAGGCACCCAGGAGGGGGGTGCAGCAGGTGCCAGGGGCGGTGGTAGCGGACCGGTAGCTGCACACAGGCGGGTCGCGAGCCACACAGAGAGGCGCACCCAGCCACCAGGATGGGCAACAGGGGGGGGGACCGGAGGTGGCCTGGGGCCACAGGCAGGGGCAGCAGCACCCCATGAAGCATGCGGGAGTACACCACCGTGGAGACAACAGTGCGGGAGCAGGCAGCGGGGACCGGTCCCACCCCCCGGACCGGGACAGGAGCCCAAACAGGGGCACGACACCGGGGGGGGCGGGAGGAGCAGTAGGTGTCACAGGATGCCGCTGGGGGGCCCCGTGGGCCCAGGGCCCGGGTGCCCTGCCCGGTGAACCAGGTGGGGCCAATGCAGCAAGACCCGGTGGTACCCCTGCAAGGACATGTGGTGGGCGATCAGGTAGTAGGCCTTGAAGGGATCATGCATGGTGAGAGCCAGCTGGACGTCCACATGGGACCACACCCCCAACAGGGCCGACATCTCCACCGCGGAAGGCTCCGGCACACAACAGGCAGCAGAAGGGGGCCAAGGAAGATGTCCAAGCTCCAGCAGCCGATGGTACACCGCCCCACGGGTTCGCTGGTACCCACAGGCCCCGTGAACACAGGAAAAGTAGGACATGGCCAAGGCAGGGCCACCCTCAGCAAGGCACTCCATGTAGGCACTCAGGCCGCACACCACCAGTACAGACACGGTCTCTGACCCGGTCCAGGGCACATGAGAGCACAGCTTCTCCGGGATGCGCCCCTCAGGGAAACGAACCAGCCCCAGGGCCTCCGTGTGCATCCGGCAATCATGAGCGCTCGCCTCATAGCCGAAGTAACGGAGTCCAGAGCTCAGGCTCTCGAAGGCACCCGCACAGCTTCCCGGGGTGCCCAGCAGCAGCTGCATGGTTGGGGTATGCCACAGGTCGCACAGAGACATGGTCTCACGGAAGGCCCAGATATGGGGGGCCCCTAGGGGGCCTGGGAGAGGGAGCCCCGTGGATGGGCAGCCAGCCATGGTCCAGCACGACAGGGAGAATAACACAGAGCCCTGCGGGCACACACA
>QEPC01005577.1:202934-241919 GCA_003113815.1 Sphenodon punctatus | reverse complement strand
TGCCTTGTCCCTGGCTGGGGCTCGTTTCCTTTGGTTCCGCCCGGGGATTGGCGTCCAGATGTTACTTTTTGTTGGTTCCCGGTGGGGGTCTGTTTGACCACGCTTCCCGGGATATTCCCCCGGCTAGCCCGGGAAGCATGGTTGAAATTGACCCCATGTGGGTATTGAGCATGATGAACATCTGGCGCGCACCGAACAGACGTTCAGGGCTCTTTGGCCCCGCCACGGGATTGAGCGTGGTTCACTGTGGTTCAGCGTGATCTCGTAACGTCTGAAAATACCCATTGATAATGATACGGACATTCTTCATTTTTGTTATCATTTTTGCAACAAGGATAATCAAGATAAATAATAACAAAATCAATATCGATAATGACAGTCATTATTGATATTGTTATTGCCCGGTAGGCGGTTTTTGAAGGGAAATGTGGAGAGGGGAGGAGGGAGCAGACATCTCAGAGTCAGAAACTCTTGAACTGGGCCTGTGATGGGAGGGGAAGGATGTAATTGCTGGCCAATGAGCAGGGCAAGCAGATCCTAGGCAGTTGAATGGCACCCTGTGATTGCTCAATGCTTCCTGCCTCCCAGAACCAATCATGTGGGCTCTGGGGAGGACATTACTACCTGTTATGTTATAGGACTAGGCTGGTATATGTTAGATTAGATAGATGGATGTAGATTACAGATATAGTTAATATAGAGATTAGATAGATATACCCTATCGTTTTTTCTTTCCCCTTCCCATCTCCCCCTGTCCACATTAAATATAGATATATTAGATATAAATATATTAGTTGTAGATATATTTGACAGATTAGATATATAGATATTAGCAGATACTAGGCTTTTATTATATATATTAGCATTATAAGATAGATAGATAGATAGATAGATAGATAGATTGCATAGTATAGGCTATTGCATATAGTAATAGGTTTAGGTTAGCCATACATATTGGTCATTTTTCATATTGTCATTGTGCACTTATCACTAATGCATTATAATGAGAAAGGGAGGAAGGAGTTAAACTTCTGAGAAGTCTGGGGCAGGTGTTTTCTGGTGCTTCTGCCACTGGTACCAGGTCACAATGGAAATTATACCAAAAAGAAAATCTTCATTGTCGCTCAAAATCGATACCGTTAATGACATTGATAACGAATAACGAAACTTCATTATTAACAATAACGAAAATGACAGTGTTTAATAACAAAAAACAAAAATTAAAAAACCATGGGTCCCTGGTGCACGCCTCTACTAAAGATACATTGAGTCCATTAAATCTCGGCAAAAGTTTGCAGGCAAAACAGCAGAATGTTATTATCACAACCATGCAGTGTGGTTGTAGCAAAACAGAAATAAGAAAATAATATAAAAGGAGCACTCATTTAAGGATTTGAAAAGGAATTTCATAATAATTTCCTCCAAAACAGAGCAATCTGCATTGTTCTGTGATAAGGAAAATGAATGATGAGTAGCACCATTTAAATTTTCACGTATTACACTTTGTAAAGCTATATTATGGAAATTGTGAATTTCATTTTAAAAAAATTCAGAGCTTAATTTGACAAGTTGTTGAATAATTGGAGGCAGAGACAAGATAGTGTGGCCTGACACATAATATGGTGTACACTTCATTAAAGTGCAATTGTCAACTCGGAGGGAAAAATCATCTTCTTGCCAAGTTAAAGTAATCCACTCAAATGCCACTGAACAAAAAAAAATGGATGGAACAGAAACAATGTATAATTTAACGGAATGCTTTCCACTCTGACTTCCAAGGCACTAAAACAAAAACCAACAACACAACAGTGCAGTGTTAGCCTGCTATTACCTGAGCAACTTGCCCCACAAAAGAAAAGAGACTGAACACAAAGTTGGTGGATGTCAACCAGCAGTGATTATTGTATAAATTCTTCATTGCTTTTTTGAATTCACAGTCCCAAAATAAGTCTGACCAACACAATATCTGGCTCATAAATTCTTAACTGCAGAAGACAGAGACAAGCACTTTGAGACCTTGCCAATAATGACATTTTTTAGAGAAAGGCAAAGCAAAAGTAAATGGCTGTCATCACTCTCTTAGAGAGAAATGTCAGTAATTTTCTTTGTATTTTTAATGTTCTGATGAGGTAGCGAATAATGCTTTCCTAACACTGCTGAGGCCTAGTGGTTTTGACTCCTGGACTCAGCGAGATTGCTGAGTCCAGGAGAAATTCTCTGTGGCCTAGGTGATCACAATACCTGACCTCAATCATACAGATGCTATATACGTGCCTCCAGATATTAATTTTGACTTATCTCTAGCTTGGTGAATATTCTTTGGAGTTCCAAAACTACTAGAGATGTGCACCAGGAGCCCATGTCATTTTCATTTTAGTTTTTCATTTTTGTTATTTAAATCTGTCATTTTTGTTTTCATAAATATCGAATTGTCATTTTTGTTTTTGCTTTCGTTTTTGGTTTCGATTGGTTTCAATGGAAAACACATTTTCGGTTGTAACTATTCTTTAAAATTATATTTGGCTGACACTTGGAGGGATTATACCACCAATGGAAGGCATTAAGTGTACCAAATAAAAAATATATTGGATAAAGGAATCCAATTTTAGAAGCAGTTGAATTATATTATTTTGCAAAAATCTTCATATACATTCTTAACTGTAACTTCTTTGTACCACATTTAACGTAGATGAAACTTTGCAGGTTTATACCCCTTCTTATATTTACTATTTCTGCCAACTTTCAGAAGCATTAGATAAAGGGTCCTGGTGGCATAAGCAATTAAACTTATAAAGATATATCTGAGTGTAACATGTTTGTATTCCAACCTGTGTTCATGAAATTTGGGAGAGCTATATATAACACTTTCATGATCATCTCTGACAAATATCAGAATGATGTAATAAAGGGTCCCAATTTATATGCCTGCACAGCATATGAAGAGAAGGAGCCTATGTCAGGGATTCTCTTACGTGTCACTGTGGTGTCCCTTAGATGAAGTGGAATCTGTGGAGCACTTCTTATGTAGATGTGCCTATTATGACGACCTTAGAGAAGTTTGGCTTCGGCCACTTGTGGATACCCACACGGGTCTGTTTACCCATGAAATGTATAAAACCCTCCTTTCCTTACATACACAGGATGAGCTTATCCAAGTCACTTCTTTTATTTGGCTTGTCTCTAAGTGACGTATGGAATCTGATTGCAAGTTGGGGTAGTCATTATGGCTGGGGGCCTCCATTAACAATGTTGTAATCATCTGAAACCTGCACGGATATGTATTGGTTTCAGTTTACTCTGAGATAAAAACGACTTTTAGGTCTACTGTTTATACAGTAATTGTTTAAACATAGTTTTATTTTTGTTAAAATTTTAAAACAAAAATAAAACTATGTTTAAACTCTGTTGTATTTGTTGGGCTATAGCGATGCCTGATGCCCTAATAAAATCGTATCGTATAAGATCGGTTTGTGATGTCAATTGGCCAGAAGAAATGTCAACCAAATATTCTCATTCTGTGCTGTGACCATCACAACTTCTCTCCTCTACTTTTTACTGGGAACTCAGAAGCATTTGTTTAGGAAAGAGCCAATAGAGATTCTCTTATGTCCTCTGTCACAGTGCTGCAGGATGTGATTGTGATGATAACTGGCCAGCCTGGATGTGTAAACTATGTGTCCTGATTTTTGGGATGCTATCCCTAAAGTCCCAGTTATGTCCCTTCTAGCTCGCCTGAGGGCCGCCCCCTATGCCCGCCTCAAAACCACTACCCATTGGTCCTGTAAAGCTAGCAGCATGCAGTAATTGGCCAGTGAATGTGTCTGTCAGTCTATTGGGTTGCTCCACATTCTCCCTCCTACAGCCTCCCTCCCCCTGCCATGCCAGGTGCCTGCCTCTGACTGGCACTGCATGTGCTGCTATTTATCTGAATAATGGTGTTCAAGGGGACAATATAAATTGCTTATAAAATTATTTACCTTTATAAAATTGTCCTGTAGTTTGGCAGATATGACAGGGAAGGTATATGATATATTCCTGCCAAATATACTGTAAACAGGATAGAATATAAACATATTGAGCTGGAAATGTATTTGCAAGTTAATGTCTTATTCCATCAGGACCCTTTATTCAATCCTTCTGAAAATTAGCATGTGTATTAAGCTTCTGGAGGGACATAATATTCACAGTTTTCATGCAAATTGAATGGAAGATAAAGATTTAGATTTTAGATATACATTTATTAGGCACAGCTTTCGCCTTATGCCAAAAAAAAACCCCCAGTAACAAACAAACAACAAATCAAACAACAAGTACTAATTTACACCAACCCCATCCTCCTTATCATTTACAAAAACTTTAACATAAATAAAAACAAGGTTTAAACGAGCAAAGTTAATAAAAATAGTATTAAAATCTAACATAAAATCCAATGTCCAATCTATTGCCCATAGCCCCTTGGCTTAACTTAAATCCCCATAGGGGATAAAATAGGGAATAAGAAGAGGAATAACCTTTCCCAACAAACTAATTTAACCTGAAAGGCTACCACCATCCCTCTATTCCAGCGAGACTAGTTACCAGTACACCTGGCCTGTATTGCACACCGCTTCTTTGATGCCAGATATGTGTATACAGCGAGAGCAATTATTGCCTCCTTTTGTGTCAATGCCATCAACTCATAAAAACTACCCTCTAGCTCTCCCCTGAAACCCTTTGGCAACAGGGGAACTATCCATACTGCCCGCAGAGCATCAAAATTGGGGCACCGCAATAGAAAATGGCAAATGTCCTCAACTTCCCCCTTATAACAAGAGCAAAGTCTAGAAGCCTTTGGAGTGGAGGTATACCTACCCTCCACATTTGCCGTTTTGACCAGCTGCTAATGTAATAGAGTATAAGCTCGCCTTAATTTCGAGCTGGTCAAAATATCCAAATAAGGCTCCAATAGGATCTGGTTCTTGTAATGGGCCAAAACCGGAGCCACTCTCCATTCCCTCAGCTGAGCCATGTCTTCCTGTCATGCTATATCCTGGATCCACCCCAGAAATTGCATCTTAATAGCCACTATTGATTTCCTGAAGAAATGTTGCAAAGAGAAACCACTCTCATAGAGCCAAGAAATGAAAGCCAGGGGTAACCACATAGGCCCGAATACTCCAGTTCTTCCTTCAAGCATTTAGCTGGGATAGCCATATCCTGTTGAAGTAGCAACCTCAGCCAAAACTGTACGAAAACCATCTTAGCCAAGGAGGCTATTGAGAGAACAGCCACTTCTGCCCTCAGGACAGCCCCCGGTACACCAGAGGGAACCACCAGGAAGATAAAGAAGATGTAGCCATGAATGTGTATGGAGCTTTATATAAAATCACAATATTCAATTGCTTCTTAAATCAGTTTCCATTATCAAATCATTTTGGAACTTAGTACAAATAGTTCCATCCATTGGGGTCACAGCCTTCCCAAGTTTCAGTAGAATTAAATAAGAAACAAAAAAGTTATAGCTGGAAATACGTTTTTCAGTTTTTTCCCTTTATTTAAAAAACAAAATATTGTTTTCATTTCTATTTTCATTATTATTATTTGTCAGTTTTATTATTGCAATAACAATAATGAAAATGACAATTTTCATTATCATTATTGTAATAACAAAAATGACATGCACACCCCTACATACATGGTATTTTTTTTGTCCTACACCCGCACCACCAAAACTCATCTGTGTAGGGGGTAGTTCCAGGAAAAAGTGAAAGACTTTGGGAAATAACTCCTGCTTCATACAGGAAATACCAGGTGACATTTTGTGGCCTTTGTTTCCCAAGAGCTAAAATGATGGCTGCAACCAGTAGTGTATTTTGTAGGGGTGGGAAGTTCGGTACATCCGGTTTCCGATACTGCCGGTATTTTGCTGTACCATCAGTATTGGATTACTCTGGTATTTGGGGGTACCGGTACTGGTTCCCCATGCCAGATTTTTTTACATTGCGGCCATTGAAATGAATGGCCTCAATGTAAAAAAAGAAACAAAAAAAAGCCAACCACTTTCCCTCCCCAGTCCAGGCTGCGCTGGTGGAAGGGGGAACAACCAAAACACCCTGCCCAGCCTGGATTAAAAAATATTTTTTTTCCCCGAAGTCCCTGCTAGTGCGGGCTCTGGGCCACCACCAGCAACCCAGAGTCCGCACCAGCAGTTAGGTACTGTGGTACTAGAGTGATCCCTGGGGTGGGGGGTGGTTTAACACACACCCCACCCCAGGAATCACCCTACCCCCCCACCTAGGGATCGCCTACCTTTGGCGCTCTGGGCGGCAGCGGCGGTGGCAGCATGGCGGTCTGGCGGCTTCAGCGCTGGCTGGTGGCTTCAGTGCTTACTAGGCCTTCTGGGGAACTTCTGGGTTTCCACGGAAGGCCTAGAAAGCGCTAAAGCCACCAGCCAGCGCTGAAGCCGCTGGACTGCTTTGCTGCCGCCGCCGCCTCTACCGCCGACACCCGAAGCGCCAAAGGTAGGCGATCCCTGGGTGGGGAGGTAGGGTGATCCCTGTGGCGGGGTGTGTGTTAAACCACCCCCACCCCAGGGATCACCTTACTACCTGCTTGTGCGGGCTCCAGGTCGCTGGCGGGGGCCCAGAGCCCACACAAGGACTTAGGGTAAAAAAAATAATAATAATTAAATCCAGGCTGGGCAGGGTGGGTGGGGGGTACCCCCCCCTTCCACCTGCACAGCCTGGGAGTGGGAGGGTGGAGGTATTGTTTTTTCCCCCCATTGATTTCAATGGGGACAGTTCCCCATTGAAATCAATGCAATAAATCCAGTACCAGTATACCGGTTTTAATCCAGTAAACCGGGTTTTTGTAAACCGGTAACCAGTAAAACCGGTAACTGGTTTTTTGCCAGATGTCCCACCCCTATTTTGTAGTTGCTGATATTATTCACATTTTTGGATAGTAATCCAAATATCTAAAATATATCCTCAACAGAAGTGAAAATTTGCATATCTGGTTTTTCCAGTGGTTTGGTAATTGGGTTATTCAGCTATTCAGTCATTTGGTTGTTTAGTTTCATCATTTCAGCTAATGTGCATGCACAATAATGCTAGTCATACCAAAATAACTAACCAATATCTGAAAATTGATATCCGGCAAAGATGTAGTAATAACCACTACAAAGAAATAACCACTATAAAGAGTCGTGGTTATTACTGCTTTCAGTGGATATGATTAGGTGAAATCACTAGTTAACATATTTCCCACAGATATTCATTTTACTGCTCTGGCTAAGACTAGATGGACACAGTAGTCCTTTCTGCAAAATGTATGATCTGTTTATAGTTTCTCCTGACTGCCACCACTACATATGTGATAAAAACAGATGTATTTATTTCCCATCTCTTTAAATTACTTTCCATATTTCACCCCCTGCCTCTTCACTTGCTAAAATCTTGAATCTTCAGATGAATATGGGGGGGGGGAAGGGGGGAGAGAGAGTGAGGATGGGAAGCTATTTTATTCATTTCTCTCAGTTTATACTTCCTGGGATTCACAAAAGCTGTTGTAGCCTCTGCATTCTATCCTTGAGTCAAAATGAAATCTCTATTAAGCATGTTACAGAGGGAAACAGTTTCTAGAGCTCCATGTAAAGAATGGAGGAGTGGAAGCAACTTCCAGTGCAAAGCAAGAAGTTTTATTCATCTGAGAAAAGTCAGAAACTATGGTTGACATTTTCCAGTACCATTTACTGGTCTATTCAGTGTTACATATAGGCAGACATAGGGCATTTTCACACGTACTGACGAAAGCAGGAAAACTTGTGCAATTGTAATCACAACTCTGTTATTACGGGGATTAGTGCATGTGAGAATGCACTAATCCTCTTTCATCCTGCTAGAACACTCGTTTTTGGAAGAGCTACGTTTGGAGAGCTAGTAATGCAGAAGTGTTCTCGTGGGATAAAAGGGGTTTAGTACTTTCTCACATGTGCTAATCTCTGCAATAACAGAGCCACGATTGCAATTGCACGAGTTTTCCTGTCTCCTCCCAGTATGTGTGAAAGTGCCCATAGACTTCCTACTTCTGTTACATAGATCAGGGGTGAGGAACATCAGAACTGGGGGCCACACGTGGCCCAAAGCTAGTTTTTATTTTTCCTGTTTCCAATTCCTGGATCCAGTTCCTAGCCCCAAGCACTGAAAGAGTGAGTTCAGAGTCAGGTAAAACAGGGAGCAGTGATGAGGGCAAGCACACAAGGATAGGGGACAGATCCATAGCACAGATTCATGATCAGGCCCCTCCAGTGGTGTAGCAAGACTGTGGTGGGCCAGGGCTCATGTCCCAATCATGGATCCCCCTATGGGCAATTCCCCCCCCATATCGGGGGTGGAGGGAGGACCTCCAGGGCAGGGAGGCAGGGCTTCCCCATGAAAGCCCCCAGTAGGCCATCTGGAGCAGCAGCAATATTGCCACAAAGGTGGGCAGAGGTGGCGGCAGCACTTCACCCTCCACCCACTTCTAACAACTCTTTCTTGGTGGAGTCCTTTGTAAATGTCCAAAGTACCACTGGGAAATGTTAAGAGTCGGTGGAGGGTGGAGCACTTGCCCCACTCCCTCCCCTGCCCAGTCTGAAAATTTCCTAGTGGTGCTGAGGCCACTTGCAAAGGGCCCCCTCAGAGTCTGGGGCCTGGGCTCAATGGTACCCCCTTGCTCCATAGTAGCTATGCCCCCTGGGCCCCTCCTCTTTCTGAGTGCACCCCTCAAGGACTCTCACTCTCAACTTCTATGAGGCCCTCAGAGCTTGTACTAATTTTCAAAGTGGCTCCACCTCCTGACCTAGAAGTACAGAATAAAACTACTGGAGACTCTAAAAAGCACAAAAAAGAGCTGTCTACTTAAAAGGGTGTCCAAGCTGATACGCAAAGATAGTGGGAGTACTTTTGTGAGTAACACTGAGGATGTACATAAGTGTTTTCAGACTTTTGCATGATCCGCCCATACACAATGCACTGACTAAGGTCACTCCACATGCATGGTACTGTCACTAATGTTCACTGCTGCCTGACTACACTGCCACATGAGTCCTCTAATGCAGTCCTGACCCTCTCTGCTAAGCCACCTAGCCGCAGCCACATTCAAAGACCTCCTCCACTTGAGACTGTCTTGGCAGAGGGAGATGCAGAGCTGCATCAGTGGACTTGGGATGGTGGCACAGTCAGGCAGCGGCAGACTCGAGCAGCAGCACCGTGCATGCACACAGTGGGGCTGATCCAATGCTCCACATGCTCTGCCATGTGGTTTGCACAAACACCATAGCTGCTGTGCTGTGGGTGCACATGCACTGTTTGTGCTCCACTTCAGGGCATGGGATCGACCCCAGTGTGAGTGCACACAATGTGGGTTTGGTTTGCGTACCACCCACAGACCATGGCTTGGAGCACTGGTGCCTAAATTTTCCGAAGCCATCGCCTGCTTACTGATATTCCTTGACCAAAAGAGGTTAAGTGATTTATTGGGGAAATGTTATTGGAAATTATTCACTAAGCTCCCTCACCTACAGTACATTTCATTATGCTGCTTGCATTAACCTTTAGACACTGAAATCCAGTCGATATGGGAAAATGACTTGTTTGACTTAGTAGATGATCTTTGCATAAATAAAAATGTAATCAAATAACGTCTTTGAAATGAAATAAAAACAAACCATTTGCAATGACACCTCAGTGATTGCCTGGTTCCTAATGAATTGTGGAAGAATCCGTATTTAATTTTAGAAACTTCCTCTAAATCAGTGTTTGACTTGAGTCCTGGTTCAACTGTTGAAAGCATTAAGGTTAATGGAGTTGAACATCCTAGAAAGTTCCACTTCTTTAAAACTAACCCAACTTCTTGCATATTTTACATTTAATTAATAAGTTGCTGAAACAAGATAGAAAAGATATTTCTGAAATTCAGGAAATTAAAATATAATTAAGTTTAAATGATGTGGTATTAATGTTAGATTCTTATCTGCCATCAAAAATGTCTTCCCTGTTGGCTTTTGTAATACAAAAGAGTAAACTTCAGCAATAGTTACAGAATATTCTAAATGCATATGAATTCTTTTAAAATGTTTTAGTATCAAAAGCAAACTCGGTTGTCAGTAGGACTTTACAAATTACCTAGTAGTTTTCTTTTGTATCCAAAGTCTGAGATCTCCCATAAAATATCATCAAATGGAAAGTAACTTGCAATCATAAATACGGCTAACTTTCCAGATAATTCACCGAACATATGCTTATTATAGTAGTTATTGAAATTACCAGTTTATTCATTGGATTTAAGTCACCAGTTTCATAAACAAAATCTAATTTTTACAGTGTTCTTCTCTGTTCAAAATTGTCTAATAAATACATTTTAGAAAAACATTTGGACTAAGAGCTTTTCATAAACTTTCTATAGCAAGCATGTCTTTAAGTATTTGGCATTTGCTCATTGCAAATGATGACCATTTGCAAATTGTTTTATGGGTTACATGATGCTTATGTCATTTCTCCTCCCCAGCTGAGACCTTAGTCTGGCCAAAGGCCTGATTCAAATTGGAGAAATGCACTTGGAATTCTCCTCAAGCTAGTTATCACTGGCTGAAGTCATTGTGGCAAAATGCTGAGCGTATTAATTAAACATTGAGTTGGGTATATTAAAGGGACTATGTCGTAGAGGGAAGACAAGAGGGGATAAGGTCATCAGAAGAGTAGGGCTAAGCCAATAGAATTTAAGCGAGCAGAAGAATGTTGAGGAGGACTCAAGGCATTTGGGAGCAGTTAGCCTGAGATGGTGATGTGACAAAGGCCATTTTCACATGGACTACAGTGCGTGGGTGGGATGGGTGGGCGGTGAGTGGGGGTGCGTTCCCACAGACCCCCACCCACCTCCATGCACAGAGCATCGACGCCAGTTGCTCCATGCGTGGGTGGTGGGTGGAGCGCAGGAGCGCACATGCACACCCACCCACCACCCGCGGTGTTCCCATAGGCACCCACCCTTCCTCCCCGCGCCCGCCACAGTGTTCGTACGGGTGCCCATATGAAAAGGGGCAGAGAGAGAAGTAAGGACAGATGCCTGGAATAAAGATATGGAGTTATGCCATACTGTAAGTGGATAATGGTTGCCTTGAAGACATCTGAACTTCTTTCACTTGTGTTATAATAACTAGAACTTTTCATTATTATTATCAACTTAAGAACATTGTAGCATTTGTTATCTTCAGTTCATCTGCTTGAAGTAAATAAATGAAACATTTTTTTCTATTTCAATAAGAAAGACTACAATGTGTTCCTCTGCAAAAAAAAACCATGTGTAAGCTACCTTAGTAACTGTAACATACAACAGGAGCATGTGGTCCATATTGATTTGAAACAAGGTAGCAAGGGTGTAAAGAGTTCAAAGTCTACTGTGGATAACAGTATCCAAAGCTCTGGGTTAAGATGACTGCCTCCCAATAGTGGCAGTAAACCCAGAGAAACTTCAGACAGAAGCTTGTGAGCGGAGCTAAGAAGGTTTTGTCACGTCACATTGAAATGAATTAGATTTATGCTGTTACTAAGGACTAGCATAGGTATCAAATGGCTTCAGGATGACACTGCCTCACCAGAAATGTGTCCCATCCTGAGAAGCTCATCCTTGTGTTATATAGTGTAACTGATAGGAATGTGCGAACACGGTTCGGAAGTTCGGAGTTTGGACCGAACTCGAATAGTTCGGTCGACCGAACCGAACTTTTGAACCGAACTCAAATTCAACCAAACTGTTCAGTCGAATTCAAACCAGTTCAGAAGGCCAAAAAACCAGGTTTTGAATGTACAAACTCAGTTTGGAAGTTCGGAATTTGACCGAACTCAAATAGTTCGGTTGACCGAACCGAACTCGATTTTCGAACCAAACCGAATTTCTGAACTCAGGTCTGTTCGCACATCCCTAGTAACTGAAGAGCTTATATTGGCCCAGAGTTGTGGCATATCTTGGAAACGTATCCTGACTAGCAGTTTAAACCAGTAGAGGAGCATACTCTATTCTTAGAACCATTAATAGATTTCAGTTGAGAACTCACTTCCATTTGCAGAGAATGCAGCCACCCTCCTCTTGTTTGCACGGATGAGAAATCGTGATGAAAACTGGGATCAGTTCAATATCGTATCAACCCAAATTTAATATGATTTTAGATCATATTGATTGTAATCAGTTTGAAACCTCCCCTCACCCTTCCCAACCCAGCTTCCTCTGCCTCCTAGCACCTAATTGAGTGCTAGGAGGCAGGGGAAAAAGAACTGGGTCTCCCTGAAAGCTCCTTAGAGCAACCCCAGCACTGCTCCAAGGAGCTTTGATAGACCCTGCCAGGAGAACCAATCCTTTTGGATCACATCCCTCGGCAGGTTCGAATTCATTAGACCAATAGAAATTGCCCCCAAATTGAGCAAATCGTATTGAATTGATACCAATATTCCCATCCCTATGTCATTTGACAAACTGCCTCCCTGTTCTGCAAGGCATCTGAGAAGGGAATTTGGGGGAGCTGTTGTGTATCTCCTAATCTGATTCCAGACACAGCAGACTTTATGCACCTGTTGAATTTGTATGGACAGACTCATTTTTCATCATGTTGTCACAATTTCTCCATTGATCCTGGGTGCACTGCTGCCAGGAATATCCCATCATCAGAAGCACTTGCCTTCAAAAGCCACTACCACTCTTTCTCCAAAACGGTCTTCCTCCCCACAAGACATGTTTCCTTGTCTCATATTGTCAAGTTGGAGGGATGAGGAGTATTCTGCCACCTCCCTCCATGGGCTGAAAGGAACTCAAAACAAAAATGCAGAAGCAAACGGTATGGTTGTTTCATTTTGGCTGTCATAGCAGGCCAGTGGTTTATGACTTTGAATCCAAAACTGCTTATTGAAAAGCATTTTTAACAACCATTTCCCACCATTTGTATTTCACCTGCTGATTTACTCTTTAAATAACACCTAATCTTTGTGTTTTGAAATGAGTCTGTCAGTAATTGGATATAGGGATGTGCAAACAGATCATGGTTCAGTTGTTCAGTCATTCAGTTGTTAGGTTTGGGAGCTGAGTTCGGGTTCGGGTTTGGTTGTTCGGTCTGGGAACCGAGTTCGGGTTCAGTCAAAGTGTCTAGGCAGTGGTACTGTGTCAGCTCCCTCCAGAGACAATTAAGGGCTAGAAAACAGCTTTGTTTATAGGGTCTAATGGGGCAAGATTTGCCTATGGGGTGTGCCCCTATTATCACCTATGGATGATCCACCCCTGGTGCAGAAATGTGCATAAACTAATTAGGTAAAGTTAAGAACCTTACTATTTTCCAGAAAATCCCATTTGAGCTCTCAAAACAGGTCTTTCTTAGCCTCACTTCTTTCCTCCTCCATACCAGTAAGGGTTTTTCCAGCATTTTCATCCTATTTGGGTTATTCAGTCACAATGTTACAGGTTTACCAGCACAGTACAAGCTTTATTACTTTAGTATGTCACAGCCAGCACATTAAACATCATACTGGGTGGTTTGTAAGTAGGTCACCATAATGCATGCTCATAATCAATTCACACCTCTCTCATAGTTACAGTCCTACACAGTTCACAATATGTTGGAGGATTTCAGGTTTTCTTCAATGTGATGTTTAATAATTCATACCATTTCCCCCACTACTTTGTCTCAATGAAATTCATTTCTAAAAGCTTTAATCGGTTAGAAATTTGAGTAAAGATTTCTCTCTCTGCATTATTTTGGGGGTATTGGTACTTTTAGGCCATGCTGTTACTATTTGGCTAAGGAGAAACCCTAAACCCATATGTCAGTATATTACAGGGCTTTCCTCACTGCTTTTCTTTCACAATAAGGTCTCTGTTTTATAACCTGAAGTTCAAAATCCCTTCTAGAATAAAGCCACCTTTGTCGCTCTCAGTAGGTGCTCCAACCACCATAGAAAGGTACCTGAGGACCTAATCTTTGGGAGTGCATTTAAGGAAAGAAACCAGGCACAGAAACTTGATCATATCCATAAAGGTCCCCACCCACCCATTCCTTCAGTTCTTTACAACCCAATTGCCCTCAAGGGATACTCACTACAGAACCTCTCAGATAGACAATATCCAATCATTCGTACTTGGCTGTGGTGTGCATGCCTACTGCCTCACATTTCTGCGTACTGATGGAAGTGAAGGTGTATAGGTGTATCTAGGTTGGAATAGGCCCAAGTGCAGGTGATGGAGTGTGCCCCTCCCCCTCTTGCCCCTCTCTCAGCAGCAGAGGACACAGCAGCACTACAGAGCATGGTCCAAGTGTACTGGCACCATCGGTTCCCATTATGCCTGCAGACTTGGAAGGGTAACTCCATGTTTTGACCCAACGTCTCCAGGCTTCAGGAAAACTTCAAATTATATGGGTCAGCCAGGGGCACCAGCAGTAACCTAGAGAAATTGGGGCTTCTGGAGATGCAGTGGCCAGCCCTGGCAGAAACTTTCCCGATGCTTTCTAATGTGGCCCACCCCTACTGAGTGTCATGACATCATGACTCCCTGCAGGGAGTTGGGTTGTGCCAGAAAGGGTTGCAACAGCCCCTTTCCCCTGCTCTTGTTGATGTGACCCCACCTCCTCCTGGTGAGAGTCATGGACTTCTCCCTGTGAAGTGGGCCTCAGTGATAATGAAGCTTTATTAACCCCTGGCTGTTGTCACTTTCATCCAAGACCATAAGTTACCACACAAAGCTACTTTTACAAGCTCCCATTTCTTTAGTGTAGAACTGGTGCAGGTACCTGGTTAAATGGGTAAATTGTTGTATTTGTGGTAACTGAACTGCCTCTCATGTGTTCAGTTGCTGCAAAGTGCCAACAGGCATTAGCCTTGCCTGGAACCATGGAAGGGGTGACAAGACATGGTAGCAGAAGATTGGTAAGCAGGGGTGGAGGTGCATGGTGGTAATCGAGGGGTGTATGGTGGCAGCCTGTGGCAGTCTCCTGGGTATCTAGGCCAACCAGCACACAGAGATATGTGCTTGAGCACCAGTCCAAGGATGTGCCCATACACCTAGGCCCTAGGTTCTCAAACTGGGGGACAGCCCCCACCCCACCCCACCCCACCCCAAGGGAATGCAAAAGATATTCTGGGGAGGCATGAGAAGGATGCCGTCTAGCAAAGGTCTAGCTCCACATTCTCATTGATCTAGGTGGGATCTCCAAAATAATAGGGTGGCAAGGAAGAGAAAGAGTCAAAGGGCAAGGGTAAGGAGAGGGGAAGCAATAGAAAGGTGAAAAAGTGAGAGGAAAAGAGGAAGAAAGATGTATGTATGTGTGTTGTATGGGGGTGGGCTCAAACATGGCAGACAAGTGGAAGGGGAATGCAGTTCAAAAAGGTTTGGGAAACACTAACCTAGGGCGGATTCAGATGTGTCTTTAAATCGCACAGAAGCCTCGGCGGCAAAGTGCGATTTAAAAAACCCCGCACTTCCGAGCTGGTGTGAATGCGCTGAGCGCGCACATTTCCACCTAGCCCGAATGTTTGGAGCGCGGTTTGAAAAGCTGCTCGGAGCAACTTTTCAATCCGCACTCCAAACATTCGGGCTAAGTGGAAATGTGCACGCTCAGCGCATTCACACCAGCCCGGAAGTGCGGAGTTTTTTAAATCGCACTATGCCGCCGAGGATTCTGTGCGATTTAAACGCACGTGTGAATCCCCCCCTAGACTCACTTGAGGCTCTGATGGCCCATTCATATGTGGAAATTACTGGTATATATAGGTAACCCCCACCCCAGGTATGTATGTACCCACTGGATACCCAAAAGGGTACCCACCTCCTTGTGGGTGTGCTACATGGTATTAATTCCACTTCCCGATTCAGCTCTACTTGAGTGCCTCTAAATACTTGCTCTTACCATGTACCTATGACTAGGGAAGCAATATTAGCCTCCTTTTCAGATGAGGAACTGGGTCAGAGAGAGAGACAATGATTTGTCCAGCATCACACAGGAAATCTGTGGCACAGCGAAGAACTGAAACTGGATTGGGTGAGTGCCCTAAATTCTGGACCATGCTTCCTCTCTTTGCCTATTGCCTCTTTATTACAAATGTTGCTAATCTTTATTCAGTAATTTCCTCTTTCCAGTGCATGCTACCCTGGGCATCCAATCTGTTAAACTATTCTGTGTGTTTGGCTGGGATTTCCCAGAAATAAAACTGGCAAAAAATGATAATTGTATTTTCATACTTAATTAGAATAGGTTTTGCTTAAACATGCTGCAGAAGATGATGCTGAAAGATACACACATATATAACCTTAAAAGGTTGGGATTCTATTTAAATATTAGCCCTACAGAAGCACCGTATTTACTGAAGATAAATGGGCTCATCTAGGTTCAAATCTTCATTAAAATTAGCTTTGTTATTTCAGTGGTGGTGCCCAATAATTCCGCTATTAGAGCTAAGGGTCTGACAGCATTTCCATTTACCAACTCTGTTTTTTAGGGTTTATTATCTTTTCTGTTCTGAATTTCATTAGGCTGCAAATTAGCTGTCAGCATGAATATGAATTATGGTCCAGATCGCTCCCTCCCTAATCAAAACCTGCAGAAGGCAGGGCTGGGGGAGGGGAAGATTCCCTCCCCTAAGCTGTGCGTAATGTTTCTGTGGTTGGTATGATTTCCCCCTTGAAGAAGCAGCAGAGAGTCAGGCCCCCAGGACGCAGTGGTTTGTCAGAGGAACTGGGTACTTCTGCAGCCTTATCAGACCAGAGATTCCTGTTGTGATGACCTGTTCCATGGCATCGAATTGCCCGGTAGGGTAGCCACCTCTCCAAGGGGATAAAACAAAGCAGCACTAGTTTGCATACATTTACATCCATTTGGTTTATGTAAAATTATGCAAATTTAAAAGAACATTTAAGTTGGTCTAATAAAAAAGGATAAGGTTGGGATAGATGAGGCAGGGGCTGTATGAAGAGGAATGGGGGAATGTGCAAGGGTAGATGACCTGTCCTATAGACTATGGGTGTTTTTAGACAAATGCCTTCCCACCCATTACTCACCCATCATGGATGTTGCAGGGCCACATTGGTGCCCTATGCCCTCCAACATGAATGATAGGTGCGTGATGGGTGGACAATGGGTGGGCGCTTGTCTAGCCTCCCCACCCCTAGATAGAAAAGCTCCCTATACTAGAAGTCTCAGCCTGCTCCTCCCAGCCACCCTTCATGAACGAGATCTCCTGCACATTTTGCTTCTGCCTCTTGCAATTCTGCCACTTCAGTACCTTGCAGTTCCTGCTTCTTCCAGCAGGACGGCAGTGCTGCTGACTTGCACTGGATCCTCAGTCTCTGGTGGATGGTTCTGTCCTCCTCTCTCCTTTTATGGGACATGGGGATCCACAGTTGAGGCAGCAACACAGTGAAGGAGGAGCAGAGCTGGGCAGTGCAATTGCTACCAGATCATCTCTCCCCTCTTACTTTCAAATTCCTCTCCTTTCCCATTCTTTCTCTGATGGCACACAAAGCAGGCATTTCCCCTGGCAGTCTCATGTCTAGCTAACACCATGCACCCCCCACGTCCTTGGCCCCTTCTAAATACACATGCAAAGTCAGGTAAAATTTAAAGTGGTAGCTGACTAATCCTGAGAATTATCAGCTTAATCCAAAGAAGCCTGGAGATGATATTTGAAAACCCTGAGACTCAGGGTCAAAACCTTAAGCTAATGACAACCCTGCCAGGAATTCCATGGTTTTCTCTTGAATTCTCTCTGTGAAGATGGCATTGAGTTTGCTGTGGAATCCCTCAGAGGTTTAGGGAAAGATGTACATCCCTTTTAATTTGCCCTCCCCTCCTGGGCAAATGGGCCCTCTGCAGAATCCAGGGATAGGGGGGAAAGGGCGGGGGGGGGGAGCAGAGACAGGGCTTAGAGTGTGAACAGGAAGAAATCCATGCATGACAATCCTCTCCTCCATACAGAGATTTAGGAGCATGAACCTAGAGAATCAGATAGCAGGTTTTCTACCTGCAGGCAGTTCCCACAATATCAGGCAGCCTATCGGGTAACAACGAAGGGTTGCTCACACACTAGGGATGGGCGAACTGATCGCAGTTCAGGTTTGGTCGTTCGGTTTGGTCCGCTTTGGTTCGCCCATTCGGTTCGGTCGCCGTGTTCTGCCGTTCAGTTTAGTTGTGTTTGGTTCGGTTCGGGCATTCGGAAAAAGTATTGCGAGAGCCTGTGATCACCCCAGAAACAGGAAATTCGAGTGTGTGCGGCGCTTGTGTGGGTGAGAGCGTGTGTTGTGGCTGCCTGTGTGTTCGTTTTTGATTCATGTGTGTTTTGGCTGTGTGGTGTGTGTTGGTTTTGCTTTGACTGGTTGGTGAGTGTTGGTGGGTGCTGTGTGTGTTGTGGTGTATGTTTAAAAAAAAATGGAGAAGAAGGTGACTAGTGCCACCACAATTAAATGCTGGGCCTGGGCAAAGGCCAAGGTGGTGGAGCCGGTGGTGGAGGAAGAGTTTCCTCTGGCCGCTGCTGGACCTTCGGTGGTGGAGGAGGACCCAGAGACAGCAGGCACAGGAGGTGCTGCTGCCACTGCTGCCAGGCTTGTACTTTTACTTTGAGGACAAGAAACTTAAGGCTCTACCCGTTAGAGCGAGCTCACTGGCATGCACGTGGGTGGTGGGCATCATTCAGACACAAACAGGCACAATCAGTGGGTAGCTGCAGATGTCTGCCACAGAGAGAGAGGGTACTGTACTGTGGGGGGCTCTTCCAGAAGTCAGGCACGAGCACGAGCAGCACCCCCACCCAAACATGTGCCTGAGAGCCATCGCCACTCTCGAGTTGCCTTCCCTACCAAGCACTCCCAAATAAGGGCAGGATTTGCACATGCCAGCGAGGGTGTCTCCATTGCCATCCCTCCCTAGCAGCACCCCAGGGAGGGAAGGATTGGCACGTGCCAGCCAGGGTCTCTCCATTGCCATCCCTCCCTAGCAGCACCCCAGGGAGGGCAGGATTGGCACATGCCATCCAGGGTCTCTCAATTGCCATTCCTCCCTAGCAGCCAGCACCCCAAGGAGGGTAGGATTGGCACATGCCATCCAGGGTCTCTCCTGTGCCATCCTTCCCTAGAAGCACCCCAGGGAGGGCAGGATTGGCACATGCCAGCCAGGGTCTCTCCAATGCCATCCCTCCCTAGCAGCACCCCATGGAGGGCAGGATTGGCATGTGCGAGCCATGGTCACCATCTACCACCCCAAGGAGAGAGGACAAGAGGCATCATCATAAATGCATGATATTACTTAGGTGTTGTTTATCTGTTCCTGTTTCATAGAGGAATTGGATGCCGGTGCTAGTGCCCCGCCACGCAGGACACCCTGGCGGACGTTGAACTCTCCAGTGCCACCCCCAGACAGTCGACAGACAAAACGCTCCAATGTCTGGAGGTTTCATGACAAGGGTGATGGAATCACTATCTGCAATATAAGGCATGGGGGCTGGAACAACAGGGAATGGATTGCTCCGTCGCAAGATTGCCCCTGGCATGGGATGGTGTGTACCACTGCAACATCACTCCTTCTCCAGGGGCAGATCGGGGAATCCCAGGAGCGGAAGGTTCACATTCAGGAACAGCAACTGCTCCACCAACTTGGCCACCAGTCTCAGGCGGTGTGGAGAGCAAATGTCCCCCGCCATGGAGAACACCTTCTCGCTGGGGCACTGGTTAGTGGCCAGGACAGGATACCCTTGGCCACTTTTGACAGGGCCAGCCACACATTGGCCTTGCTGGCCCAGTAGGCCAAGGGATCGCTGCTGGGATCAATGCATGGGTCCTCCTCCAGGTAGGTCTCCACTGCTGCTGAGGTGCCATCATACTCCCTCGGGTAGCTCTGGGTGGGCACCACCTGCCCCAATGCTCTCAGTGACGCTGCTTGCCCTTTTGTGCCTGGCCCCATGCTCCCCAGAGTGGCCTGCATACAGGAGGAGCTGCTGTTGATGATGGCCTCGGTTTTCCCTAAAATGGGTACAACCCCCCCTCTGCTGTATGACGAAGGGCCAACAAACGTGGACCCAGAGGGCTTGAAAGGACATCCCCCAGATGTGGCCAAGGGCTGGCAAATGTGGGGGAAAGGGATTGAGAGCATAGACCCCCATTATGAGCAAGAGGGGGGCTTGTAAGACAGAGTAAGGATCGGGCCCAGCCACCATGGAACCCAGCAGAAAGTAGGTCGCTCATGTGAAATACCAGCCTGAACCTGGGGGAAGAGAGGAAAAAGGAAAATGCCTAGAGTAAAGTATGGGGCCATTAAGAGGCATTCTTCCTATTCAGTAGAGCACCGATGACTGGAACTTGGAGCAGCAACCCCCCCTCAGGAATAAAGAAATCCAGGGGCTCCCTTTGTGTCCCAGGAAGCCGATCGTTAGCCCTCTCCTCCTCTCCTTAACTACCCTCCAGCCACTGTTGTTTACTCTTTCCCCTGTGTCAAAGGTATCTTATGCATCTTGTATGGCCCTTTTTGTGATGGAAGTGGAAGTTGGGTTTCTCCCCTCGTTAGCTCATTGTGTTCCTCAAACAACCCATCGTAGCCTTCCCAAATCCTTTGTTCAGTACCCTATAACTGCCCTTGGTTTTCCCATCAACCTCGGAGAAACCTTGGACCCCAGATACATGCCGGTCTTCCTGCACATGACTGGGCTAATGGATCCCCCAGACTTCGGCCTTCCCCTCCCCTTTTTGGACCCCAACATCACTGGATCCTGGGCTGCTGATCCTGTTCAATCAGCTAGGAGAGGTAAACTATAGGTCCAGTCTCTTGATTTTTCTTCCCCTCTGCAGAGCCTAACCCCTCCCCCCTCTGTTCTTCAGTGCACTTTCACTTTCCCAGCCGCAGTCTGTGTTTTCTTTGTAGTCTTTATTTGTACCCCTGGAGCCTTTGTTTGTACCCCTGTACTCAGGGGAACCCCAGCTTAAGGCCCTTAAGTCATTCCTCCCTGAAGTTAAGGAACGGAGGATATTGGGTGGCTCTGTCCCCAGTAGCTATGAGGGGGAGGGGTTTCCTATACTTTCCCAGCCACAGTCTGTGTTTTCAAGCTTACTTTCCCTTCCTTTGCATTTGTTTGCATTTTTGTCCTTCATGTTCCATCAGCCAGACCTGGACGATGTTGTAGTATTAGCCTGTATGTGTTTCTGTACCTTATTTGGATTCTTTCTTTTTTATTGTATAACCCAATAAACCTCGTTTAGTTTTATTGGAGCATTTGTGTCTTTTTCTTTCTATTTGAGGAGGGTACGTAAACTGCTGTAGCATGTACTGTCCTCAGCTTGATCCCTTTGAACACGGGGACCCCCACCAATTTTGACTAAACTTGGCTAATTACCCTAAATTTAAAGATAGAGCAGATATTGGGGAACCAACCCCCCAATAATCTCACGTGGCAGGGGGTCTCATGTTAACACTGCTGCTGCTCATCCTGCTGCACATCATCCAGGGTCCTAGTAGGGATGCTGCTGCTGCTGCTCATTCTGCTTCTGGTGCACCTGCTACCACTAGGGCTGGGGGCAGGGGTAGACCCAGACGGCTGGAAGGGGTTGCTGCTCCCACTCCCACCATCCCCAGGGGTGTCTTGCTCCATGCCCCGCTCTCCCTGTTAGACCTTCTACATGAGCGTACCCTTCCAGAGGCCATAGACCACTGTCTCGCATGCCATGCTGCCCTTGATCCTGGGGTCCAGCATGGTTGCCAGGACATATTCCTCTTGGTGCAGGAGCTCATCAAAGCGCGCACTCAGCCCTGCCTTCAGCTTCTGTGCCAGGTTAAGCATCTCATTGGAGAGTTTCCTGCCCAGAGGGCCACAATCCCACCCCCTGAGAATCTCGTCCAGACTCCTCTTGAGACTATGGACCAGCGGGGTCACCTGGCTGAGGTTGGCGGTGGAGCTGCTTATGGTCTCCATCATGGCCAGGAATGGTCTGAGGACAAAGACTGTGTGAGCCAGAATCTCCCATTCCTCCCTGTTGTACCCTGGAGGGCCCTCATTGTCTGTCTCCAGTTCCACATGATGTAGGGTGGCTTTCTGCTCAAGAAGCCGCTCAAGCATCACGAAGGTGGTATTCCACCTGGTGGAGACATGCTGGATGAGTGTGTACACCGGGTACCTTTGCTCAGCCTGTTTCTCCCGGAGGAGCTCACTGCCCTTCATGCTGCGGTTGAAGAACCCCGCCAGTTTCCTCCCCCATTCAACCAGGGAGCTAAGGGTGCCTGGACCAATCCCCTTCTCCCCCAAGCCCAGAGCATCCTTCAACACAAGATTGAGGGTGTGTGCGGTGCAAGGGATGCTTGTGAAGCCCCCTTCACGGACTTCCTTTATGATATTTGTTGCATTGTCAGTGACCACACACCCCTTGGTGAAGGCCATGCCTGGCGTGACCCACTCCCTCACCATGGTGGCCAGGGATGCCTTGAAGTTCCTTGAGGTGTGAGAGCTGTCCATGACTTGGGCCTGAGGCAGGGCCCACCTATACCCTGCTTCAGGACCCCTCCTGCCACTGCCAAGCACTGTCTCTGGGTCCTGCCACCAGTGTGAAGTCACTGCCAGGTAGGCATGCTGGGCATTTCTGGCAGACCACAGGTCAGTGGTGAAGTAGACCGTGCCCCCCCCCAGCCCCTACCAGCTGCTGCCTCACCCGCTCCTTCAAAACTCTTTAGAGCTCTGGCACCACAGGGTGGAGCAGGAAGGCAGCTTAAAGTTGGGGGCCAGGAACCCAATCAGCTGCTGGAAGTCCTTGTCCTCCACAATTGACAAGGACTGGTCATCCAGGGCAATAATTTCTGCCAACAGGCACGTCGCTTTATCTTGGAAGCCAGTGCCACGGTGCCCTGCCGATGACCTTGACAGATCCCCCCACCACAGCTCCTCCATGGTGGACTGACGGCGCTGCTGGCAAGGCTCCTGCTGCTGATCTGCCCCCATACTGCTCCTGCTGCTAGAGGCAGCAGCAGTTGGTGCAGGATGCTGGCTTGCTGAAGGAGTCAGGTGACCAGATGCTGCAGTCGGAAGCCCACTGGCATCCACTTCCCGTGCCTTCCAGCTGAGCACCAGAGCACTGTGGCATGACTTCAGGTGCCTCACCGTTGCAGTTGTCCCAACATAGGCGAGCACCTGCCCACGCTTCACCAGCTTTACCTCTCTGGGATCATCTGCCCGCACCTGCTTAAAATGATCCCAGATTTAGGATCCCCCCCCCTGTCTTCTTGCCCGCCCCAGCTAACGCACTGCTGCCAGTGCTGCTGGGAGGAGGAGAACTTGGTGGCTCTGGTGACACAGCTCTGGGAGGAGGCTCAGCCATCGCCTCAGCTCCAGACTTCTCCAGACTTCTCCACTAGTGTCTGCCTCTGACTCACTTTCCGCGTTCACAGTGATGTCCTGTGAAGGGGAATACTGGAACCCTGAGGCTAGACTGTCCGTGCCCGCCATGTTGCTGGCACTCTCCCTGTGCCGCTCTCTGTAGCTGCTAGTGCTGCTGCTGCTGCTGCTGCTACTCCTTTCCCTACTGACATTGCCTGGAGATCGGTCCCTGCCTCTAGTAGCCGGGGTGGGATCCACCACCTCTGGACTGCTAGGGATTGCTTCAACAGTGGGGGACATTGGTGGCCCTGGAAGAACATTGGAAGCAGTACCAGCACCTGCTCCAGCACCACCAGCAGCAGAGACAGACGCAGCCTCAAGTCCTGCAGGCCTTCCAGTGCCCTGCTTGGCAGCGGAGGAGGGTGTTGCCAGGAGGTGATGCTGAGCCACTAAAGCCTGTTGCCCTAATGCAGGCCTTCTGAGTTTGGGGTGGGGTGGGGTGATGTGCTCTGCCTCTGACTACTGCTGCTGCCTGCTGTCACTCCCCTTGTACAGCCCCGCTGGCCTCTGCCATGTGCCTTGTTGACTTCCCTACAGGCAGCAGACCAGCCTCTCCTTCCCTTCTCCATTTCTCCCTCCAGAATAATGTTTTTATATATTTTTATTATTATTATTATTTTATTTAATTTTTTATCTAATATTATATCTATCTTTCTACACTAAATCTAACTGCTATTAACTATTCTAAATGCTATTAACTAAATGGATTATCTAATAAGTACAAAGGCCTACTCCTACAAACACTAAATCAAAATCACTAAACACTATCTCTATCACTTAGCTAACTCCTACAACTGTCTACTATCTCTAATCTCTCTCTCCCTCTCTCTCTCTCCCTCTCTCTCTCTATATATATATATATGGAATGGGGGGGAATCAGAAACAACACAAGGAGGGGTACAAACCTGAAATGAAACCTAAATCAATCTAACAATAATCCTACTGTAAATGAATAAAAAAACAGGGGACGGGAAGGGATCAGGGATGGAACATATGGGAGAGGGAAAGGATTCAATGGAGGGAGGAGGGAGGAAGGAAGATTGAACACAGGGAACACAGGGAGGGATAAAAACAAAAAATAACAACTAAATCTATCTAAGCTAAGCTAAATAAATGAGAATATAGAGGTAAATGGGTTGGATAGGAGGAGAATGGCAATGGATTAGGAATAGGAAGGAACAAAAACTGCTGGGAGAGAGGGAGCCTTCTGAAACGCCTGCTGTTCAGGAACAGTGACTAGCTCAGAAGGTGTTGGGAAGGGGGGAGGCAATCAGTTTTGTTTCTTGCTGTGCCTGCCTCACCGCAAGCCCCATTGGCTCCGTCGAGCCTAGCCCGTGGCCAATCGCAGACTGCGAAGCCAGTGGTCTGAATCAAAAAGGGATGGTTGGTGATTGGGCAGGCTGGCTGCTACTCCAAGCCTCTCCACCCTCCACTGCTGGTGCCTGGAAGTCTGCTCCTCAGCTGACTCCCCCTCCCTGCCACGTTTGGCCTTCCAGTGACACCACGTTTTAGCCACCTGAACTCACCCAAACGCAATCCAAACTGTCTGAACTGTTCGGTCATTTCGGTGTTGGGAACTGAGTTTGGTTCGGTCGGTTCGGGTTCGGGTTCGGTTTCAGGTTTGGGTTCGGTCGTCTGAAAAGGCCGAGTTTGGGCCGAACTCTGAACTTCCGAACTGCGTTCTCCCATCCCTATCACACACATGTGAAGGGCTGCCCAAATTGTGGAAATTACCAGCAGGTATAAAATCACACACACGCACACACACACACACACACACACACACACATCAATTACTTGGTGGCAGTGGGGGCTCTCCAGGCAGCAGTGCAGCAAAAGGGAGTGGAAACCCACTCCTTTTGCCACACTATTGGCAAGAGACCCACCCCTGTTGTTGCGCAGAACCACTGCACCACTGCCTGGAGGCCCACTGCTGTCTTCTGAGCCTGCTTCCTACCACTGCCGATTCCCTGCACCACTGCCTTAGCCAGATACCATGGAGTTGCCAGGGTTCACCATGGATCTGACACCATAATTTTCCTGGGTTTTATCCAATTACTCAAGTGCTCATTTCACCTCTACATGATCCACATCTGTATTACCTAATTGTGTATACATATGGGGCCAGATTATGGCCTAGCTGTCTGTGATTAAGGAGGAGTGGATTCCCCCCCCCCGTTCCTGTGGTTGGCTTTCCCCTCTGCATGTAGGTGCCAGATCAGAATCCACACAATTGTGACTATCTCACGTGTAGGCGAATGAAGATTGGCAGAGAGTTGACCAATTTAATATTCTTTCCCAACCAATAGCAGGTTAATAATCCTCCTCTAATCACATATAAGGCTAAGACTAGAGCAAGTGTTCCCATTCTGTAGGGAAATACTGACCTTTCAAGGGCACTTGCAAGTGTTCATTGGTACTTCGTCAGTCTCCAGTGATTCCATGGTTTCACCATTATTGGTATTAGTGCCCGTGAGTTTTCATCATTTCCCACTGATTTAATTACTTTCTGGTATTTTTTGTCATTTTTCTCACTGTCCGCCATTTTTTCATCTTTTTTTCTCATTTTCATCACATTTCATCACTTTCTGGGACTTTGGGGAACTTTCATGACAGTTTTACAGCACTTTTACAGCAATTTCCAGCACTTCACCGGCACTTATAAATGACCTGTTCCTGATGGAAATGGTATTCACCACAATTTGTCATTTCAGGCCTAGTCACATAGCTCAGAGGCAAATTTGCTGTTGGTTGGGAGAAGAATATTTATCCCATGTAGGAAGTTGGGGTGCAGAGAGGGAACTGTTACAGCCTGAGGTCTTGCAGCTTAAGACTAAGGGTTTGTGCACACAACCCTCCACCATTTAGATTGCAGTGTGAAATCCTTGTAATTTCCTCTGCCGCTTGATGACCTGGGGTTTGCTTGCAAGGAGCTGACTTGATCAAGCAGCAAGCAAGTTGTGTGATTTCATTATCCTGGAGCAAACATCACTCTCTAACACACCATTTCCTGTTTGTCATTTCCTCTATCTGAGTGACCTCAGAGCAGTTGCCATAGAGTTCTAAAGCAGGATGTCCCTCCCGGAATCCACGCTCCAACCCCTCCAAGAAAGTGCAAGGGAATCAGCAGCTGTGTGAATGCATTGCTACAGAATAAAAGAAACACAAACACGTGGTGTATTTGCAAAAGGGGGAGGATGTTTTGAGAAAGAGGCCTGAAGATATAATAGGTTCCTAAAGCAGTCAAGCTGAATGTAAAATCCAGTAAAAACATTCATCCCCTCTCAACACCTAAAAGGCGTCCCATGCAAATTGCTAAGCACTTGACCAAAACTGAACAAAAACTCTTTTCTTTCTTTCTTTCTTTTTTTTAAAAAGGGGGGGAAAGGGAATTTGGAGAAGATGAAGATGATCCCATATACTGTCTTATAATTATATATAATTCTCCCTTGTGAGAGAAAAAATAGTTCAGAAGTTCATGGATGGAAGCTCCCTTCACAACTTTTTCTTCAAAGCATCACTGCCAGGTGTAACCTTGTAATTAAGGCCCTGCTGAGAGAGGTTCAACTTCACAGTGAAAGCAAAGCCAAAGGTTTCTGCATTTTTGACGGCTTCACGAAAAGGCTAAAGCAAATGATTTTATTTTATTTTTTGCTGCTGCTGCTGCTATGGTTTTACTCATTCCACCAATGTAAAAGATATTTTTCTTCACTTTAATTGACACAGAAGTGGAAATTGTAGAAGGCAGGGAAAACAAGAGCAAATGCAGTGACATGAGGTGTCATTTTCTTTCCCCGTTAGTATTATTACTATTATTAATTAGATTCTTTAACTGATGTGTGTGGCATGTTATAGCTTCTCCTCCCCCAAAGACCTCTACCCCCTTAAAAGATTTAGGATTTCCTTTCCCACCTATACACCTTCTTTCTTAAATTCCTCATGGGTGGCACTTCAAAAATACACCATGACTGTAATGATCCTAGGACTCATTAAGCACAGACATTCATGAAGGAGAAAGGAATAGCACCTTAAACCTAGAAACAGTCAGTCAGTGTTCCAGTATATTTTATTTATTTATTTATTTATTTATTTTCATTATTTGTATCCCGTCTCTCCTGCTTAGGCAGTTCAGCTCACTTCCTCATTTTCAGGAACCATCTCCCAATTCCTATCTTCCTAACACTGTCCCATGTAAGGGAGTGTTTCTAAATAACAATGTACCTCTACAATGACCACATTTCTGGTTTTTTAGACAGTCCAAGAACTCCAGATCTTTGCCAGTGTCCTGGCTGATGTGTGACCCCGGCGCCAAATGTTAGGAAATCAGTGTTGTGTGCTGGCATTAGAAGTTATAGAGATTTTTTTAGTCCATGTTTAGTGTTAGGCCATTGGCTGTTTAAAATTAGCATCATTGTTCATAAGTAAACAGATATTACTGGATTCTGGGAAATATTTGCCCCTATGTGAAACTGTGGTGTGGGCTAACATGCTTTGCAGACACATGCTGATTCATCTATTGGGAAAACAAAATTGTTATCATAATTAATTTTCAATGTTCTATTCAACATAAGAACCTGTTTATGGCTCGAAGCTCTCTGTGTTGCAGGTCTTACGTTATGAAAATGTTATTGTCTCTACTTTATTCTTATCCCCCCCATAGTTAGGAGCCAAGGGGATGCAATCCACAGACCAGAGCTCCCTATCTGTGGGCCCGTAACTTCCACCAGTGCTTTTCAAACTCATGTTAACATTTTAAGTTTATTTGTGGAAGCCTAGCAATGCCCACATGGGGCCTGTGCGGTCACAAAGGGTAATTTCAGACATTACGATACCACAGTAAACCACAGTGAACCCCCTGTGGTGGCCGCGGTACCGTGACATCTATAGGGATCCCCGCCAGATGTTCACCCCCATGAACCCCCAGCAGGAATCCTTTTGACCATGCTTTTGGAACTCCAACCACCCGAAGGTCCAGAAGTGTGATAAGATTGGCCACGGGCCAGAATTGGCAAAAGGTAATGTCTGTTACCTTCCGTCGATCCTGGGTCGCGTCCCGACCACGGGAGGGGATCGGGCGCAGCGGGCAGATTGTCCGCTGCACCTGCCAGTCTCCCAGAGGGCGGGTGGCCAGGGGAGTGAGGGGGGCAGGGCTGTGCAGCCACACGTCACACCGTGCCGCGCAGCCCCGACCCCTCCCAGACCCCCACAGGGAATTAGGCCGGCACGTCTGAAGGACGGCCGGTCTGATTCCTCACCGGGATCTGAAATGCATGGTTGGACGTGCCCTGTGAATGTCTGAAATCACCTAAAGTGTATTAGCATACGTGATGATGGAGCACCACCATCACAAACTGATCCATACTGGGAAGCTGCTTGCTTCCTGGTCAGGATCGGATTTGGCCACAGAACAAATGTTCACATGGCCGGGCTCAGGGGACAGGAAACAGCACAAATGTGCGACCAGACTTCCCTTCCCCTGTGCTTCACCCAGCATTCTGCTTCCCCCACATGATGGGTGGCCAATGGTGACCATAATGGCTATGGCCGCCCATCATGGGGGCCACACTGGACTGGGCTGGGAACACTGGGCTACCACACATGATAGTCTACTGTAACCTGGTTGGGTAGGCTATTCCCTGGGTATGTTGGCAGCTAGCATGGGCTGTGACTCGGGAGGTCTTTGGGGTCACAACACCAGGTTAGCTGCCAACATGCCCCAGGAAACTCCAGGCCAAACATCTGAATGGTCCTTAATGAGTGTTATGGTGGCCCGCAGGCCAAAGCAAGTTCAAGAGGGCTACA
Source organism: Sphenodon punctatus (assembly GCA_003113815.1). Taxonomy (NCBI): domain Eukaryota; kingdom Metazoa; phylum Chordata; class Lepidosauria; order Sphenodontia; family Sphenodontidae; genus Sphenodon; species Sphenodon punctatus. The sequence goes on along the minus strand of QEPC01005577.1, from coordinate 212,721 downwards.
GTGGGTCACTGTCATGTTTACTAACACCCACAGTCTGCATCGGCCTGGATTCATCCTTGAAAACACTGAAGACTTATGCAAATGATCTTTGCCTCCATTTTCTTCCTTGGGGTAGGCGACTGCCCTCCCTGGAGATGAACCCTGGTAATTTTTCCTCAGACAAGATTAATGCAGGGTTACCATTTGTCCATGCTGTTCTTCCTTCCTTCCTTTCTTTTTTCCTCTTATCCAAGTTAATAAAAATGTGGTTGGGAAGTGACCATTAGGTCACTGCTATTCAGCTTCACACTGCAGGGCACAGCAAGGTCACCCCCTTTAGTCTAGTAGTCTCCTCATGGGGTGTTTTCTGATATGGGAAGCCAGACCCTGAACTAGGGGTGTGCATTTAGTTTTCATTATTATGATAATGAAAACAAATATTTTTATTTTCATTTTCCTTATTTGAATAACAAAAATGACAAATAACAAAAACAAAAACAAAAGCAAATGTTTTTGAAATAATGGGGAAGAACTGAAAAACGTAATTACGGCTATAACTTTTTAGTTTCTTATTCAATTAAAATGAAACATGAGGAGATTGTACCCCAACTTAGGACACTAAGTGTACCAAATTTTGAAAAGATTGGACAAAGGAGACCAAATTTAGAAGCAATTGAATGTTGTGAGTTTAAGAAAAGTTCCATACACATTCCTGGCTATACCTTTCTTATCATCCATCAAATTTGTATGAAACCGTGTACCTGGTGCCGTGTACCTGGTGCTTTACAGAACAAAGATAAAGATGTGGTCCCTGCCTATGGCTTACAATCTAAAAAGACAAGGCGGGGGCAACAAGGAGGGGGGACAAAGGGAAGACAAGGCAGAAGCAAAGAAATATGCAAGCGGCTGCAAAGTCTCAGGTGCACGTGCTTGGCTTGGTTACAGTTAGGCAGGAGTCTGCAGAGGAGGGCAAATCATAAGTATTAGGGGAAATACAACTAGCAGGCATTGGGGAAAGTGGCACAGAAGAAGGTGTGGAGGGAGGAGGCGAGGCGGATGTAGGGATAGGGAGGGAGTTCCAGGCATGGGAGGCAGCAAGAGAGAAGGGACGAAGGTGGTTAGGGGAGCATAGGAGATGGGGGAGATTGAGGGAGGGGACAGAGGAGGAGCAGAGGGTGCGTGCAGGAGTGCATAAGGAGATTAGGGCTGAGAGATAGGGGGGGGAGCTTGGCTGTGAACTGTTTTATAGGTAAATACCAGGAGTTTAATCTGGATGCATTCGGGAAGGGGGAGCCAGTAGAGAGAGGAGAGGAGAGGCTGCACGTGGTCAAAGCAGCGGGCTGAGTGGATGACCTTGGCAGCGGAGTTTTGGATGGCGATAAGGCTTAAAGGAAAGATGAGTGTCAAAGATGAAGCCCAAGCTACAGACTTGGGGAACAGGATGGATGGTGGCTCCATCGATGCGGATTGACAGGGAAACGGGAGAGGAAGAGGGAGGTATAGGCAAGGCAAGGCAAGGAAGAGGGAGTTATAGGCAATATTCCCATTGTCATTATTGGTATCGGTAGCATTTCAAATGAAGATTTTATCTCTATATAGACAGGGGAAGGGAAAAGGAAAACTATCTCTTATCTAATCAATTATCTATATAACTATTCTAATCTAACCTATATGTCTATAATATATATCTATATCTAATCTATACTACCTATTTATGTATAATGTACAGCGGGGAGAAGGGCAGGGAAAGGGAGAAGGTAAAATGTAGGGTATAAGGAAGGAAAGGTATTGGTAATACAGTGAAGGCTAGGGAGGATTTTTTGTGTGCAAGCACCACAGTTCTGCAAATGCAACCTGGCAAGCAGAGCTCTCACAGAATGGAGAGAAAAAGCCTAGCCCTCCCATTATAAAGGGTTGCAGTACCCTCCCCCAGAGTTCCCCTGATTGATTGTGGGAGGCAGCAGGCATTGAGCAGTCACAGAGAGTTATGGGACTGCTGGGACCTGCTTGCGCTGTTCATTGGACAGTGATACATCCATCAGATACTGCTGAGCTGCTCACCCCTCCCAACACAGGTACAGTTCAAGAGTTCAACTCTGTTTGGGCTGCAAGATGTCTGCTCCCTCCTCCCCTCTCCACATTTTCCCTCCAAAACCCAACTGCCACAGCACTAATAAGAAAAACAATGATAACAACATTGTTGTTTTTGTTATCATTGTCGTTATCGATTCTCATTTTTGTTATTGCAATAACGATAACAGAAATCACATTTTTCATTATCATTACTGTAATAACGAAAACAGCATGCACATCCCTAAGAAAAACATAGGGTGATTTCAGACATTATGCGTCTGACATTCACCCTGGCTGAACCAGAGGCAAACATGTACCGCGTTTGGCTGTGGTGAACATCTGTTGGCTCACCGCCAGATGTGCACCAGAGTCAAACGCCGCCCGTGTTTGCATTCACCACACTTCTGGACCTCCGGATGCGAGGAGGTCGAGAAGTGTGGGGAAAGGCCACCACGGCCATGGTGAATGAAATGTAACATCTGGTTACTTACCGCTCACCGCGGTCAATGGGAGTCACCCCCCCATGGTTGTGGCAGCGGCCGGATTGGCCGCTACCGCTGCCCATCGGGAGGGGGGAGGGCCGCCAGGGAACGCAGGGGGTGGGGTCATGTGGCCCCGCCCCCTCCGGGGTGTGTGTGCTGCTTTAGACATGATGGGTGGGTGCTTTCACCATGGGCCGTGGGGTGGTTCGGACCATGGCCGGGGGCAATGGGGCGCACGTCTGTTGGCGCTCCCCTTCACCCCCGGCCGTGGTCTGAATCACCTCACGGCCCATGGTGAAAGCGCCCACCTGTCACATCTGAAATCACCCATACTCTTCTAAAACTCAATATACATATCAGCTTGCGTCTACTTATCATTCTTTCTTCCAGTTTACAAATAAGAATGTTTAAAAGTTCTGTTACTGAAACTCAAGTTTCAATGATCAACAGCCTATTAAGGCTTTCTTACTGCTGAATAACTTATATAGTTGGTGTATGATTTTTTTCAAAGGATTTTTAATAAGCAATGAGCTCAAATAGAAATGAACTGAATGTCTGAATCACTGATGTCAAAGTAACTTTACATAATAAGAATGTGCATTGATAGTGCAAAGAAATAAGAACATGGCTGATGCACTCATGTGATAAGATCTTCTTCATGTTAGCAGTTGAGGCTTGTGTCACTACCTATTATTTTTACTACAAGAAGTTCCATTCCTGCATATGGGAACTGAAATAGTAAAAAAAATATTAAAATTATGAGCACTTATAGTACATAGCGTTGTGTAGAAATGATACTTCATTATTTCCTGGTGTGTCTTATATAATAAAAGCATCTGTCACCATAGTCCAGAAATGTACAATGTGTCTTTTGTATGAATTATTAGGCATGTGCATTCATTGGATATTTTCAGTCGTGACACCCTGGCCCGTGGTCATGCTGGTCTGGGGTGTCACATCTGCTCCAGTCCTGCCAGATGTTCACCATGGGCCAGGGCAGATGTTACCCTGGACTGTGGTATGGCTAGCATGGAATGTGCACTGAGTTCCCAGTGCATCCCGTGGTGACCCTGAACTGTGGTAGAGCGGGCCTTCACATCTGATGGACTGCTCTACTTAACCCCAGTCTGGACCAGTTCACCAGAGCAGTTCCAGGCGGTTGTAGGGATGTGCAAACGCGGTTTGGAAGTTTGGAGTTCGGACCAAACTCGACCAGTTTGGTCAACCAAACTGAACTTCCAAACCAAACTCGATTTTTGAACCGAACCGAACCGAATTTCCGAACTCGGCTCTGTTTGCCCATCCCTAAAAGATAATATTCCATTTAGTTCAATGGGGTTTCAATTTCTGAACTTTGTTAGGAAGTTCGGAGTTCGGACCTAACTCGAATAGTTTGGTCGACCGAACCTAACTTCTGAACCAAACCGAATTTCCGAACTGAACCGAACCGAATTTCTGAACTCGGTTCTATTCTCCCATCCCTAGGCGGTTTCAGCCACCTGATAGGCTGCCACACACACGTCAGGGAGGAGGTGCTGCCACGCTGAGGAGCACGGAGTGTGGGGGTGTGCAGACTGTTGCCCAGGCCCCTGAGTTGATAGGTTCAGGCTTGAGACCTGGATAGCTATTTGCATATTTACACACATATTAATCATATATTATGTATTAATCATTAATCATTATTATTATTATTATTATTAACAAACATTTATATAGCGCAAGCAGTGTACCTGGCACTTTACAAAGTAATAAAACAGACACGGTCCCTGCCCCTAGGGCTTACAATCTGAGAGACAGGAGCTGGGGGAGAGACTTAGGAAGGGGAACAGAGGGAGAGACAAGGGGTCTAACATTCATGAAGATGCGAGGTCTCAAGTGCACGTACTTGGCTTGGTTACGATGAGAATGACAGCAGGCAGGTCCATGTTGCAAGGATAAGGGTAAACCGATCGTAGGTATAGGAATAGTGGCTCAGCAGGATAAAGAGTCAGAGCAGAGAGAAAGAGGTGAATTTTAAGGGGAGATTTGAAGGTATGAATCATGTATTCATTTATATAGTGCATAGTGGTTTGATAAGAAATAGTATGCTTTATATAGGAGTTTTTAGTTTACTTAAAAATAATTTTTGTTTTTAGTGTGTTAAAGTTTAAAGAGCATTCAAAGTGCTGATGGGAGGGCAGGAATGCTTAAGATTGAATTGGAACATAGAGCAGATGTTGCAGGCTTTGGGGGAACTTGACCTAACTGGCATATGCCCTTTTGGTGGTCAACAGGATGGATGAATAAGGGAAAATGAAGCCCAGTACCTAAAATGGTCTGGTTGTTGTTGAAGACTGGTAAACCGCAGCTTTTAGCAATGTTAGTGTAATTTTCCATTGACGTAAATTGAATTTGACTTTTTAATTGGTTAAAATTAATGGGTTTTTATTGGGACAGGTAATATTCTTGGGTGGATATGGGAGGAGAATGGAAGGTTTTGAAAGACATGGGTTGAATGGCAGAGACCACTTCTTTTCTTCTTTCTCTCTCTCTATACTCTACTTTTACTTACTTCCATCTTCTCTGGACCTGATCAACCGAGTCAACTTCGCATATCCAAACAGGAGCTTGGGTCGCTGAATGGAGGGTAAATATGTTTTAGCTTATTGAAGACATTCAGAGAAGGCCAAGCTTAGTTTATAGAGCAGTATCAGATAATAAACACGATTATTTCCAATAGTTGAATGAAAGATCATTGCTAGTGAGACTGTATGTTCTTCTAGTGTGTATCTCTGTAATCTTTATATTTGCATATGCAATTGTTGAATATTTTGGGGGACTATATTTGATGTTCACCTTGAATAAAACATCTGAATATTCAATTAACTTAGTTGTTTTCCAACAGGCGAACCCATTAATAATTCAGTAATAAAATCCCAAACATTCTAAACATAATTTAAGCCTCCAAAATAATCAATCAATAGTCCTGTTGGTAACAGGACCCACATCTGCATGTCCCCCACCCTTTCCCTGCCCCCTTCCCAGCCCCTGCTGCCTGAACGTTTGGTCATTGGCGGGGCTTACCCCACTCCAGGGTGAGGGTTCTCACCCCAGGCTGGATTTAGGCGTGGTAGGCGAAAAGCCCATTATGTCTGAACATACCCATTGTTGTTTTTTAGTTTCTAAAATGAACAGAGCCCATTCATTTTAATAATTGAACAATTCATTCCAAAATTGAATGAATAAGCTAATGACACATTTATTTTCATTCTTTTTTTATTTTAAAAAAAAAGTTATTTAAAAAAAAAATCCGGGGTGTGTACAAAATGGCTGCAGGGTTAATTTTGTGCATGCAGAGCCCTTTTCCAAAATGGCACCAACAACATTACTGCCATTTTGGAAAAGGAAGGCCAGTCTACACGTACACAAATGGCCACCGCACATGTGCAAATTAGCTTCCCTTTTCAAAAATGGAAGACAGTTTGCACATGTGTAATTATTTTGTAATAGTTTTTTTATTTTATTTTATTTTACAAATGAAAACATCAATGAAAATGAATGAGATTTTTACAAAACCATGGAAAAGGATGGGTTTTTAACTGATAAACAAAAACTAAAATGAAAGAGGAAAGTGCTTCACACCCCTATAAATTACAAAACTGAAATTAAATTTTGAAGAAATATGCAATTTCAACTGTCCCTAATAAAGCTGGGGTCCCCCCCCAGGTCCTCAAAAATAAACACAAAATTTCAAAGCTGGAGATTCCAGAAAGAAAAGAGAAAGAAAAAAAGAGAAAGAGAGAGAGAGAAAAACAAAAATAATTTCCCCTACATGAGATAGTTGTGGATAGGGATGGGTGAACAGAACGGAGTTCAGAAATTTGGTTTGGTTCGGTTTGGTTTGAAATTCAAGTTCGGACATTCGGTTCGGTTCGATTTGAAATTCGAGTTCAGTTCAGAAGTTCGGTTCGGTCGACTGAACAGACCAAGTTCGGTCAAATTCCAAACTTCCGAACCAAGTTTGGCCATTCAAAACCAAGTTTTTTGGTGTGTGTTGCCACTAGGGATGGGTGAACAGAACGGAGTTCGGAAATTTGGTTCGGTTTGAAATTCGAGTTCGGTTCGGAAGTTTGGTTTGGTCGACCGAACAGACCGAGTTCGGTCCAAACTCCGAACTTCCGAACTGCGTTTGCCCATCCCTAATTGTGGATATTTCTTTGCAATAAAGCATTTACCCCAAATTTTGCTGAACTTTCACCCATCCTAGGGATTGAAATTGTGAAAGAAATTGAATGAATGAAATGGTTGTAAAAATGACCCAGTCATTTCTGAACTGCTTTGTTGCAAATCCCTGACTTACCAAAGAGTTTCATGAAATTTAATTGCACTCTAGTATTCATTTCAGTGGCTCTTGAAAGTGCCCACTTAGAAACATGTGGTTTTGCAGTAACAGGAATACCAAATTTGTCGATGAATTATATAGAGCAATAATAATGTTCTCTGTAGCAACAGTATGACGTCAAAGTCAAAACACTACATTTCAGTTCATGGACTGCTGTACATTGGAGAATAAAGCACCCACTCACAGCTTGGGTTCTACTTTGGTCCTTATCACACGGTGTTATGCCCAAAGATTGCAATTTGATGTTCACTTAGTTTGAAAAATGAGAGACCCCTTATAAATTGGGTGACCATACATCCCGTTTAAAAGAGGATGCTTATGAAGAATACATGTTGCAGGGCTGCATTGGCTCTAGTGCAGCCCTGCACCATGCATTTTTGATAAGCATCCTCTTTCAAAGGCGAGGTATGGACACCCTACTTATAAAAGCTATGCATAACCAAAAGTGTGAATGTTTGGTGTGACAGCATTGGATTCCCATGATTTTCTGGTTTTAAATCATACCCTTTACGTTATTTTAATATACTTTACATTTAATTATCCAAAAGTACAGCCACATATTGTCTTTCCAAGAGCTCTTTATTATAAATATTCATATAAGTATTATATGTTTTCAAATTACACTACTCTCTTCTAATCTTGTTTTCATAAAGAAAATTATTTAAATGTAATATAGACAAAAAATAATGTATCTTCTGCACCTCAAAATGAATTTTAAGGCTGTAAATTCATTATTTTTTTTCTCCAGCAGATCTTCTTTTAAATCTCCACTGTATAGACATTAGTGTACTTTTTCCCTAAATACATTGATGAGGATCCAAAACTAATTTTCAGCAAAATGAAAGCTCTAAAAAAAAGGTCTTATCATATCCTGAGGCCCCTTTCACCTGTGCCAGTGCTCTTCACTTTAATCTCAGCCTTGATATATAGATGGCATTCTCATGATTGCCCATTGTTAAACGACTAAGGTCAATAGGTATCTTCTTGATTGTTTTTTGGCTGGTTAATTCCCGTCAGGATCCTGGTGAGTTTCCATGTTTTGAACACAGGGTTGCTGGCTTTAAGGGCAAATGCCTTAGAAATTATGCCACTGAGACTTGTGGACAAAGGATGTTAAGACTGTCTCTTATACACATCTAGATGTGTATAAGGGGGAGCCAGTAGAGAGAGGAGAGGAGAGGCTGNGATCCATTCCCTGTTGTTTTCCCCCAGCTCCCGTCATGTTCCCTGATCCTGTCTGGCTAATAGCTGCTAATGGACCTATCTTCTAGAAACTTGTCCAAACCTCTTTTAAACTCAGGTATAGTACTGGCCCTTACCACAGCCTCTGGCAGTAGATTCCACAACCCAATTATATGCTGAGTGAAAAAATATTTTCTTGTATCTGTTTTAAACTTGCCACCCATGAGTTTTGTGGAGTGTCCCCTAGTTCTAGTACTAGCTTTTCAAACTAGTGTTTTCAAATAAGCAAGCCAATGTGTGGTGCGTGGGTGGGTGGGTGATTTCAGACGTTACGCATCTGACATTCACCCTGGTTGAATAACAGTCAAACACGGGCCGCGTTTGACTCTGGTGAACGTCTGTTGGCTCACTGCCAGATGTGCACCACAGTCAAACGCGGCCCGTGTTTGCATTCACCAAACTTCTGGACCTCCAGATGTGAGGAGGTTGAGAAGTGTGGTGAAAGGCCACCCCGACTGTGGTGAACAGAAGGTAATATCTGGTTACTCACCGTTCACCGCTGTCAATGGGAGTCACCCCGCCTGTGTTTGCAGCAGGGGCCAGATTGACCGCTGCTGCTGCCCATCGGAAAGGGGGAGGGCCACTGGGGAATTCAGGGGGTGTGGCCGTGCGGCAGCACACTGTGTCATGCAGCCCCCACTCCGGGGGGGAGCCGCTTTAGGCGTGACGGCCGGCCGCTTTCACTATGGGCCGTGGGGTGGTTCAGAACATGGCCAGGGGCAATGGGGTGCACATCTGTTGGCGCGCCCCTTCACCCCCAGCCATGGTCCAAACCACCCCACAGCCCATGGTGAAAGCGGCCGGCCCTCACATCTGAAATCACCCTGTGTCTGTGGCTGCTACATGGCTCTCCTGCAGAGCACCCATGCAGGTGAAGAGCTTGGGGAATGATTCAAACAGGTGACTACCAACTTAGTTACCCCAGTCACAGAGGCAGTTGCCATGGGCTCACCCTGCCACGGACCACAGGAAGCATGCTGTGCTGGCGTTTAAAAGTGACATATCCTTGCACAGATTAGGAGCAGTAGGGGAAGAGTGCAAGGGGACGGAGGCCCCGTCCGGTCCATCTTTGTGGGCGGAGTTTCGGGAAGTGACGCCGGCTGATGCGGTGGATGTCCTGGGGTCGGTGAGGGCCACATGTTGTTAATTTGATCTGTGCCCATCCTGGTTAGTAAAAGCTATCAGGGAGACGTTGGGGGTGGTGCTGGCGAGGGTAGTGAACGCGTCCTTGCAGCAGGGGAGGCTGTCGCCCTGCCTCAAGCAGGCTGTGGTGCGCCCCCTGCTGAAAAAACCATTTTTGGACATGGACGCGCTCGCCAGCTACTGACCTGTCTGTAACCTCCCCTTTTTAGGGAAGGTTATTGAGCGGGCGGTGGCACTCCAGCTCCAGGTGCATCTGGACGGCATTGGTTTCCTAGACCCTTTTCAATCTGGGTTCCGCCCCGGCTATGGCACTGAGATGGCGTTGGTGGCCTTGGTAGACGACCTCTGCCAGGAGATGGACTCAGGATGTTCAACTTTTCTTATCCTGCTAGATCTCTTGGGCGCTTTTGATACCGTGGACCATGGGCTGCTGCTGAGGCGACTGCGTGACCTGGGGGGTCTGGACGGGACTGTTCTTGAATGGTTC
>QEPC01005577.1:161096-200388 GCA_003113815.1 Sphenodon punctatus | reverse complement strand
TTTAAAAAAACTTTACTTGTTCAGAATTAAGAGAGCCAATTAGAATCCAGTGTATTTCCTTGCTAACTGATGTCAGTGCTCAGAAATGTGAGCCTTCTGGCAAACTGCTTAAAAATAGAGGCACAGCCTGAGCTTTTTTAGACTGAAATTCCACACCTCATGTTGGAGTTTCTTTCTCACCAACATCTTGGCAGACAAAGGGAATAACTGGGAAGAATGTAAAGTATTACTCTTGATATCTTTGAACCAATGAATTGAGCATATGTTAAGCTTTTAGAAGCTTTTTTCTTGAAATAGAGATTTTTTAAGATCATGTAATTTTGATTGGCTATCCATGCTTTTCTATGTAAACTACGGATATTCTCTATTTATATTTAAGTAAACTATGCTTATATTTTTAATATATTCTAAAAGTCTCATGTTCCATTTATTTATAAATATATTGTCATTTTACAATACTTGCTTTGCTAGCCTGGCCTCAAAGTAAAGTGTAAAACTCATTTTATATAATTAGGAGAAAAAGGCCCAATCCAGTATGATTAGTTCTGCTGGAAAACTTAGCCTTCTTTCCTTTTATAAAAAGAGTAACGCATAACGCGACATTGCTCCATGTGTGGTCATGAGTGGGTGTTCTGTGGGTTATGGGAGTGTGCATCCAGCCACTCCACCTTCAGATGGGAAAAAGAAAAACAATAAATAGGTGTCAGAAGTCGATAAAAAAATGGTACCAGAAATTAACATTCTACGACATTGGGCGCATAAATTGTTGTGCAATCGGGTACTAGTCAGTACCCAATGCTGTAGGGTCGATGTGGGTGCCAGAAATTCATCAGATATACCAATTTTTGCAGGTGCTCATTTAAACTATTATGGATACCCAGGCGTCTGATTTAGGATAATATTTGACTATGACTTCAGTCTAAAACTCATGGCTTTGATTACATAGGTGTTGGACCATCTGGTTACTGAGACTTCCCTGTCTCCCTCTCACTTCCTGGTTCTTAATTCTTGTGGAAACATATTGCCCAGGTCATGGTCTGGCTTTTTATAGGGAAATGGGAGATGAACAAGGCTACAAACAATGAAATCCATATTTTATTATATTTTTTTTGTGTGGTTTTTGCGATTGGGTGAAATCCACCCCTGTGCAGATGCCCAGCACAAGAAGCGAGTATCATTTAGGCTTATAATTTAAGGCTCATGAAGCATGATCCTTAAATGGAGGAAATCCAACTATGTCCTCTGTCATCAATAGAGTTATGTTTATTCATAACAGCTGTGGACCTATCCCATGGATTTCATGAGCTTTGTGCTAGCCTTTCCCACAGAGCTGAGTTTTACTCACTCATCAGATTTTCTAATAACCATTATTAATAAACGATGGAGTTAGTGATTAAATGTAATAATTCGATGGAAACTTTTCTAATTTTCAGAAAGTTGGTTTTGTTGGGAAAAAATAATCAGTTGCAATTTTGAAACTGATCAATGTAATTTTATTTTCACCTCTTATTTTTAGCACCCCGAGCTCCTTTTGTATTGCTCTGTAGTCAAATAAAAAGAGAGAGAAAGAAAGAGTTGCTGTCAAATATGGTGGTTGTCCTGAAAGCTATTATCAAAAGATTGATTAACTTAGAACATTTTATTTTAACAATAGTCTTTGGTGAGAAGAAAAAATAGCATTCTCTGAACCCATGAAAAAGTTATTAGACACTTATTACTCAATTGGCATGGTAAAATCAATACACATTCCACTAAGAGGTGTGTAATTTACTTTCAATTTTTTTTTACTTGTGTGAATTTGAAGGACTCAAAGTTGTTCTGATAATCATTAACAAAGGACATAATTGGTCAAGCTAATAAAATATGTCTACTGTAAACTTTCCAAGGTTTTCTAAATTCAAGACCTGTTTCTTCTCTGACTTATAGAGGTTTTACACTGCTGTAGCTTTTGTTGACTTGAGTTATTCCCAATGAACATTACCAGAGTCAGGTTGCTATTCTCCACATCAGCCAAACTCAAGTGTTGGTGGGAATGCAAACGTTAGCACCATAGCACAGATATGCTAAGCTGATGTTTGGCTAGGGAGAAGGTTAGCTGGAGAGTTTAATTTTATTTATTTATTTATTCACTCATTAATTTATTTATTTTCATTATTCATATATTTCAACTTTTATAAGCTGCCTAGGCAGCTCGAGGTAGCTTATAAAAGTTAAAACATTTTAAAATATACATAAAATATACATAAAAGGGAAACATACGAATAAAAATAAAACCCCATCCTCCCCAATCAGCCTCACCCACCTCCCTCACTGAAGGCCCAGAGGAACAGCCAGGTCTTGCACTGTCGTCGAATGAGGCATGGTTGAGGGTGACCTGGACCTCCACCAGAAGGGAGTTCCACAGCCTAGGCGCCGCCACCGAGAATGCCCTCTCCATTGTTGCCCTGTGCACCACCCAGGGGACATCAAGAAGGGAACTCTTGGCGGACCATAGGGGTTGATCCAGGGCACAGAGAATGAGATGGTCTGCTGTTTTGCCTTCTGAAATTTACGCATATTAGAATTTTTGTAACTTTGGCCTTTCTTACACCGGCTGCAGCTGTGTGTGTGTGTGTGTGGGGTGCTTCACAGTGTGGGCAGTGCCTGGGTGCCAGTACGCATGGGCGCACACCCACCCTCCATGTATCCCCAAGCACAGAGCAACCTCCAATTTCCCTGGTTGCTCCGTGCGAATGTGTGTGTGTGTGGGTGGGTGGGTGGTGGTGGTGAGTGGGGATATGTGTTTTGCGGGAGCGCACATGCACCCACACTGATGGTCTGTGTGATTTACATGAGATGGTACTATGTATGGGCATGAGTGGTACCGTCTCGTGTAAAAAGGACCTGTCTGTTCTTATTAGTTTTAACCTAATCTTTCCTTTCCTCCTACTTCCTCCATTGTGTGTTAAACATACTTTAAGCCTTGTTTTAATTTGTCATCAATTCTAGTCTGTACGGAGTGTTGAAAGACTGCTTTACCTGACACTAGATCTGAAAGAAATATTCACAGCGAATATTGTACTTGCCAGTTTTATTTGCTTCAAATCACATCCAACAAAGTAGGTAAAACCACTCTTTATCCCTTGTTCAGATATTCATTTCAGTTTTCACGGTTGTTTTCTCCAGAGGTATTTTGGTCATTTTGGATCCGTTTTTTTATTTGAGTAACTGAAGTGGAAAAAAATGGAGTATCAAACTGAAATATCAGAATATAAGTGAATATAATTTGGGATGTGGATATTTATTCAGATATTGGGATGGCAATCTGAAATAATCTCTTTTTTAAAAAAAAATGGCCTATTGGTTTCAGTCACATCTATAGCTTCTTTGCATCTTGATGCTGCTGTCCCTGTTCTGACATCATCCTTTGTCATTAGGTTCAACTTAGAGCTGAACCAAAAAGTTAGTTTATTAATAGTGGTTAGTATATTTATTTATTTATTTATTTATTTTACAATGTTATACCCCACCCCTTCTGCAGAGCAGCTCAGGGCGGCTTACAATTTAAAACAAAAATATAAAACATCGACCAGACCACCCATCCCTCCCTCCCTCATCCGTCCCCTCCACCAAATGCCTGGGGGAACAGTCAGGTTTTACAAACCCAACAAAAAGTCAGTAGGTCCAGGGCCAGGTGATCCTCCTCTGGGAGGTAGTTCCACAGCCAAGGTGCGACCACCGAGAATGCCCTATCCATTTACTCAGGGGACCTCCAAGAAGGTGCCCCCAGCAGACTGCAGGGGCCGATCGAGGACCCGGGGAGTGAGGCGGGATGCAGATAGGTCGGGCCGAGAATGTGTAGGGCTTTAAAGGTAAGAACCAACACCTTGAATCGGGTCTGGAAGAAAATAGGAAACTAGTGCAGAGAACGAAGCACTGGTGTAATGTGCTCCCGGTGACCCGACCCCATAAGGAGCTGGGCCGCTGCATTCTGCACCAGATGCAGCCTCCAGACCATCACCAGGAGTATCTCCATGTAGAGTGAGTTGCAGTAGTCCAGTCTCAAGGTAACAAAAGCATGAATGATGGTGGCCAGGTTGGAGTTGGAGACATAAGGCCGAAGTCGCCGAATCAGATGTAACTGTCAGAAAGCCCCCTTCACCACCATCTCCACCTGGATATCCAAGCAGAGCCGGGAATCCAGGAGCACTCCTAGACTCTGCACCTGGGAGACCAATGGGGGACAAACCCTGTCAATGATGGGGGAAGTCACACTTGCCACTCTCCCCACCAACATTACCTTCGTCTTGTCAGGATTCAGCTTCAGTCGGCTCTGTCTCATCCAGTCCCCCACAACCATCAAACATCGGGAAAGCACACAGCCTGGGTCTGATGAAAATGAGAGGTACAGCTGCGTGTCATCAGCATATTGATGACAGCTCTCTCCGAAACGCCTCATGACCTCACCCAATGACTGCATGTACGTGTTGAACAAGAGCGGGGACAGAATAGAACCTTGTGGGACACCACACGAGAGGTCACAGAGGGAAGATGACTAATATCCCCCAGCACCACTTGTTGGGTCCTACTGGCTAGGTAGGAACAAAACCATTGTAGAACTGTCCCACCCAATCCTGCCCGGTCCCGCAAGTGAGTCACCAACAGCCCATGATAAACCATGTCAAAAGCATCCAAGAGATCCAATAGGACCAGTAAGGTCAAACATCCATCTCTCGGCGCAGGTCGTTGACCAAGGCCACAAGCGCAGTCTCAGTGACATACCATGGATGAAAGCCAGACTGGGAGGGATCTAGGAAGCTGAGGCCATCTAGATGCTCCTGGAACTGCTGAGCCACCACCCATTCAATAACCTTCTCTAAAAAGGGACGGTTAGAGACTGGCCAATAGCTGGCGAGTGAATCAACGTCAAGCAATGGTTTCTTGAGCAGAGGCCGGAACACCGCCTCCTTTAAACATTCTGGCACTCTACCCTCTAGAAGGGAGGCGATGATCACCCCTGCCAGCAACAGCTCTAACATCTCCCGGCAGGCCTTAACCAGCCAGGTCGGACATGGTTCCAGTTCACAACAGGTGGCTCTAACTGCCCCCAGAACCACAGTCCCTGATGGCAGCACCTCCTGAAACACATCCCATGAAACCAGACCAGATGAGGCTTCCACACCCTCTGACTCTCCTCCTTCTTCAGAAACTACAGCACTGATGTCGTGGTGAATCTGAGCAATCTTATCCGCGAAGTAGTTGACAAATATGTCACAATGGGCCCTGGAAGATTCCATGCCCAGGCGGAGGGAGGCCAGACTGACCAGCCCCCTCACCACTCAGAACAGCTCCTCTGGATGAGACTTTGCGGCTGCTATGAGAGTAGCAAAAAATTCCTTCTTTGCTGCCCTCATGGTCACGGCATAGGCCCGTAAACTAGCTCTATGCTGCAACCTGTTGGCTTCAGCCCAAGAGCAACACCATCATTTCTCTAACCGCCGCCTTTCCTGCTTCAAGCACTACAGCCCCTCAGTGAACCAAGGTAACCTGCGGTGCCAGAGCCGGGGGAGCGGACACCTGAAAGTCGTCCGGTCAATGGTCTCTGCCAGAAAGGTGTTCCAATCCAGAACAAGGTCCTCAACTGAACGGCCATCGAAATCAGAGGGTAATTTCCCCAGACCAGCCCAGAACCGATTTGGTTCCATCAGTTTCCGGGGGCAGATCATTTGAGCAGGCTCTGCACCTCTCCGGGGGCAGACATGTGCCAGGAGCCTGAACTGGAAGAGGTAATGATCTATCCATGACAAGGGCATTGTTGATACCTCCCCCACCAACAGATTCCCCCACCTCAAGGCCAGTGCAAAACACCAGGTTGAGAGTATGCCCCCCACCATGTGTTGGGCTGATCGCCATTTGGAACAGGTCCGTGGTTGCCATGGTGGCCATGAACTCACACTCCTCCCCCACAAGACCAGCATTGACGTGAATACTGAAGTAGCCCAATACCACCTCTGACACTGAAATGAATTGGAAAGGGGTTCAACTGCTTTAGGGTGGAGCCTATCTCTGTTAAGAGAAACCACTGCCCCTGTCCCGGAGGGTACAGCTCCCTTCTCGCACCCTGCCTTAGGTGAGGCCTCTATCTGCCCCAGAGAGATATGCTACTGTCCCCTTTTTCCCGATGGGGCACAGCTCCTTTATCTGCTTTGGAGAGATATACTACTGTCCCTGTCTGATAGGGTACAGCTCCCTTCCTGCACCTTAGGCCAGCAGCTCCCTTTTAATTCTTCGGGATCTTAGTGGAAAATACTTTAGTTTCGAGAGGGGGAGAATTACTCGTTTCTGCTTCAGTAATGAGTCTTGTATTTACTCAAACAGGCATTTATTCAATAGCATAAGAACAACTAAAACACCAATCACCAAAGAAACACTTGCATCTAACATCCTGCTTCCATCCTACTCTGACCTACTCAAAACACATACAAGGCATATATGCTTAGGTGATCAGACGAAAGATGCTCTTGGTCCCAGGGGAAGGCGGGAGAGGGCCCGATGATGCTGTTGGAAAATTCCCTTAGTTAAAGGAATTCTCGAGAGGGCCTCCCACTGACCTCAGTGGTGCTCTGACAAGAGCTGGCACTGATTACCGTGGAAGGCCAAGAGCTGGTCCAGAGCTGAGGCTTATATGCTGTGGCTATCTTATGATTATTCAGAGTATGGGGTTGCTATCATCAAACTTGTGGCGTGCTCTCATTGGTTGCCCCACATCTGGGGGTAACTTTTTGCTTACTCATGATGTGAGGTTTATTCTGACCAATAAACCCAGGCCCCCTCCTCTCCCTCCAGAGATAGAGGGGTCCCAGCTTCCCGGCCTTCACTCAGTATGCATTTTCTTTTTAGAGTCATAATATTTGTTTGATAACAACCATACTTTTGTTTGCCCAGCTTGGCCTCTGCTAACAGCTCCGGCCTTCTACAATAGTTCATCCATGTTATTATGTAAATTATCAACATAGGTTGTTTGGGGAACAAGAGGTCCTTCCCATGTTTACAGCATCATTTGTTCTCTCTCCCAAACCAACTCCTATTACCAATACTAATTATTTTACTCATACTTCTGTTCTTCCCATTAAATGCATCACATACATATGTAATAATATCTCGCCTAATTTCTATCCTTCTATATAATTCTAAGTAGCAATCTTACTAATACATAAAGTTACATTCCAAATATTATTACTCTAATGTATGTTCTTTGGTTACATTTTAACACCGTGATGGGTACAATTGTATCCTGTGTGTGTATAGCTGTTACATTTGTGTCAAGGAAGCACCTTTTTGGGTTCAGTTACACAGAGTTATTTACAACAATCCTTATGTATACTCCCAGCAGTTTGTCAGTAAGGCACGTTTGGCTTGGTTACAATTTAACACAGAGTGGCCTTCTTGAATCAAACAGAAGCATATCCTGATTCAGCACATTGAATTAGTGGGAAATTAATATCTTAGTTTGGCCCCAAAATCATGTCAATTTGTTACAACACCAGTTCAGCTAGAATGGAGAGGGATGCTGCCGGACAGGAAGGTGCATGGTAGACCAGCAGCAGCCCTAATCTATCCCTCGTCAAATCGATCACCAGATGAAGGGCCTCGATCTCTGTTATTAACTGCACTGAATACCTCCTCGCAGTCCAAGACTCCCGAAAAACAATGACTACACCACCACCACCACCATCCCTCAAGCCTTCACAGAGTACTCAGCCGGAACAAGGTCCGGCAAAATAGGCCCAGATTCCATGTCTAGCCAGGTCTCCATAAGACAAACAAGATCGGCAGCCTAGTCCAGAATTAATTCATGAACCGTTGATGATTTATTAGCCAGCAACCTTGCATTCAGCAGTAGGAGTCTTGGCCCAAGGGGCCTCTGATCCCCATCCACCTCCCCATCTTCCCAGGCGACAGCTCGGGGAACAGGCACTAAACACCTTGCTACCCTCGCAGATCTACAAACACCCCCGTTGGGACCATATCTCCCCCACCCCCTCGTGACTCCAATGGCTGTTTCGCCCCCCACATCTGCTCAGCCTTGGACCCCGACCCTAGGCTGCTCTGCTTCCTCAGCAGAGGGGAAACCCACCCCACCCCTTCCACCCCCTCTATCTGCTATGTGCTCTCACCAGGTAGCCCCTACAGCCCCCCCCACCTCAAAGAGGGATACACAAAAACCTTTGTATAGGGGACCAAGTGTGGGAGTTTACTTTTGTGGCACACCAGGGGGCTAGTGTGGTGGACTTAGCCACGATTTCCCCGTGCATTATTCCATGTTTAAGCAATTTTTGCATTGAGTTTGCCCCCTATGGGGACCATTTTCCAATCTCCTTGGAGTTAGTGCCGGGTGCCTGTCCTTCGGGTCCCGTCATGCCGATTACCCCCAGAGGGGAGGAAGAGGTCAGGGTCAGGGTGGCATGGTCTCTGGACCTTTCAGAAGCTGTTTTGGCTGTTTTGGTCGGTCCTTTTTGCTGCGGTCTGAGAAATGGGATTTTGTTGGGCCACTGTCATCAGGAGGCTATAGCTGCCTTCAGTGAGATCGTGGGCCAGCTGGTACCTATTCTTTCTAAGCTTAGCGTTAGAAGGAAGATGGCTGGCAGGATTCAGGACCAACATCAGAGCTGGTTTGATGCAGACTGCAGGCTAGCTAAATTTAAACTAAGAACCTGCTATTTCTCTTTGGTAGCAAGTTGGTCTCGGGCCTCTCAGGAGAATTATGTTTTGCTACGCCACCAGTATAAAGTGCTGTTGCGCTCTAAGAAGGCCTCATATCGGGAGACCCTGTGGGGGTGGTTGGTGGCAGCTGCCAAGGATGGCCAATCTAAGATTTTTTGGGGTATTGTAAATGGGGCTCTTAGATCTGATAGGCAGGAGATGAGGTGTGTTGTTCCTCCCAGTTCCTGGGAACCCTATTATCGATCCATTTTTCCAACACCACAGGGTGTGGATGAGACTTTTAGTTTCCCCTCTGACCTTCCCGAATGGGAACCAGTTTCTCCTGAATCTGTTGCCTCAATGATAGCCTCCTTGAAGCCCAACAAGGCCCCAGGCTCGGATTTTATACCCGCGGAACTGCTGAAAGTGCACGTCACTTGGTGGGCTGCCTTGTTGGCAGCACTTTTCTCGCATATAAATGCTTGTGGTCTTATGCCAAGGGGATGGGGTGACGCAATAATAGTCCCCATTTATAAGGGTGGCTCCCGGTTCCATCCAGCAAATTACAGGCCAATCAGCCTTTTGAGCACTATAGCTAAGCTCTATGGCAAGCAGCTGTTAGGACGTTTAGAGAACTGGCTGTCAGAGGCATCTTTTATATACCCAGAGCAGATTGGGTTTCAGGCCCAGAGATCTACGGTCGAGCACTGTCTGACTCTGGGGTATTTGGCCGAAAAATATACGAGAGGCCACCAGAGGTTATTTTGTGCCTTTGTGGACTTTAGAGGGGCTTTTGATTCGGTGGACAGAAAGCTCCTTTGGGGAAAACTAAGGAAGTCCTTGATCGACAGAAGGCTTCTGGCTTTGTTGGAAGCCGTCCATAGCGATTCTACCCTGGCAGTACGTCTGGATCAGTATGGTGCTTTGTCTAACCGGTTCGGTATAGCCTCTGGGGTTAGACAGGGATGTGTGCTGGCCCCGACTCTTTTCAAGATATTTTTAAATGACTTGGTCCCCTTGATGTCTGCCTCCCGCTTGTTCCCCCCAAAACTGGACTCGCATTCGGTTGGCATACTATTATATGCCGACGATGCGGCAATCTTATCTCAAACTAGGGTTGGCCTCCAGAGACAGCTTAATTTGCTGGCGGCCTATTGTCTCCAAAATAGGCTTCAAATAAATCACTCCAAAACCAAGGTTCTGGTGTTTGGCCGAGCCAGGAAAAGGTTCACCTGGGATATTGATAAAGTCCAGATTGAGCAGGTGGGGAGTTACAAGTATTTGGGGATTAGGTTTCAGGCTTCTTTGGGATGGAATTTACATTTTGCAGTGATTGGAGCCAAGGTCCGTGGGTGTATCTCTATGATACAACGTTTTTTCCACAAAAGGGAGGGTGGGTTTTTTGCCCCAGCATGCCAGGTCTTAGAGGCTAAACCCAAGGCTCAACTGTTATATGGGGCTGCCATTTGGGCTATCCATCGCTCATTTGACTTGGCCAATTTCCAATCAAGGTTTTTTCGTTTCCTTCTAAGGGTTCCGAATGGAGTCCCCGCTGCGGCCATTCGTTTGGAACTGGGGCAAATATCTTGGGACATTTATCCATGGTTCCAGGCGATAAGCCTGTGGATCGCCATTCACCATGCCCCTCCGGGGAGTCTACTGGCCTTTCTGAATTTAGATTCATACGTGAGTTCCTGGGAGGGCTTGGTCCGCGCCAAGATATCCTCCCTGGGCCTTGAGGTAGCGGCTCTACTCTCCAGGGAACTGAGGTCTGCTAAGGCCTTAGTTCGGGAAAGACTTATTGATATTAGTAGACAGGAAGATTGTGCAGCAGTGTCAGCGTGTTCCTTTCTGTCTGACTACGTCCCCCCTACATTGGGTCCTGGAGTTCCTGCTAATTATTTGCTGGCCAAGATTTCCTTCAGGAAATTGTGGCTGTTTCTATGTGCTCGGCTAAATGTCCTCCCCACGCGGCTGCTGGAGGGGCGCTACAGTGGTACCCCCCAGCATTTAAGACTTTGCCCTTTCGACAATCAGGAGATTGAGGGCACAGGGCACATTTTTTGCTCTTGTCATTTGTATGACTCTCAGAGGGACTTGTGGCTGGCAATTTTTCTAGATCGTCTGCCTGGGCGCACCTCGGATGAATTGACGCGCTTCCTTTTGGCGGATGCTGTCAACCCAGTGACCCAGGCAGTTATGTCCTTTCTGGTTTGTGCCTTTAATGCACGCCGGAAATTCCTCTCTTTTCAAGCCCAAAAGGTATCTGGCGTTGCTTGCATTTATTGAGAGCACTGTTTGTCTAATTTGGGGTGGCCATGTGATTGTTGGGCTGTTATGGGTTGTTATGAGTAAAATCCAAATGATGTTTCCTTGTGTATTTCAAGTTTTATTGTATTTTAAGTTAAATTCTCAGCCTTGTTGGGGAGGTTATTTTTGGTGGTGGGCTGGTCCCCTATATTTTGCTTTCCCCTTTCTTTGATATCAGGGCTGTTTTATGTTGCTATACCTATTGTCTGTGTATGTTGTATGTGTTTGTTTATGTGGTTACATTCCAATGGTTACGTTCTGAAATAAATTTGGAGTATAGGGGTTGAACCCCATCTCTCACAGGGGGGACAACACTCCCCCACCCTAACCCAATCCCACCCTTCTCCCCCACTCTCACTGGGGGGGGCAGGACATCCCCACCCACTCATACAAACTCACCACCCCAAGAACAGTAATCTCCCTCCAACCCACCCAACAACCAGTTAAAACCCCACCAGGACATCCCCCCAGCACAATAACCTCCCCCTGCCCAAGACTCCACCAACACATCACTAGCTGACCTTCTCAAATCTCTTCAGCCCCCAAACCTTCTAACATATTCACACACACACCCCGCCCTACCAGTCATCAGACCTATGCCAAAGGGCCTACGGGCCCTTTAGCAGCTGCCCTTTGGTGCGTGGCCTGTGGCACATGTCTACGGCACTGCCAGGAGGCACGCTGCTTTTCAGAAGTTCCCCTGGGCCAAAAAGGGTGGGGAAGGGATCCCTGGCCATGCCCCCTCTCCCTCCAACCACAGGGAGGGACGATAACAGTCACAGATGTGGCCCTGGGAGATCCCTTACTGCTACACTAGCAGGTGGAAATCCTTGGCTCTAGGAGATGGTGAGAGGCAAGCCCTCCTGGCTCCCAGCCCCCTCCAGGAACAGATGGATATATCCACCATTCTGAGTCATTTGACATCGCCAACCAACAGACTGAATAACCAGATAATACTGCAACAGTTAATCAGTTTACTATATGACCATTACTGTATAACCACATTACTGTGTGTAAATGTCTAACTGAATGCTACTGTCCAGAAGAGGGGATGGGAAGGATTAAAGAATAAAGGAATTATCACCAAATAATACAATAGATGATGCATTCTCAGCTCTAAAGGCTTCTCCAGTGTCTTCTATTATAAGTATACCATAGAACTGGTTCCCATTTCATGCCATGGGAGAAGCTTCTCAGATGCTGATGGTGGGTCACATCAGTCAAAAAGGAGACCCTTTGCTGCCAAGTTAATAAAAATAAACTCAGCAGATGCCTCTGATACAGGGAGGAGGCATCCAATTACCAAATCATTTAACATTATGCTGATGTTAGGGACCCAGTTCTGCTGTTACTTTTGTGAGTAGTTCTTCCATAGGCTAGTAAAATAAATGATTCAATGGCCCTTTTCAAATGGGTGGCCCCCCTCATGCTCTTGTGTGGGTGGCATCTGTAGGAACGCCACGGGTTATCACCGGTGGAGGTGGGGTGCCCGTGGGAACAGAGCTGGTGGGTGGGGTACATGCACGTTCCTATGCTCTACCCATCTCCACCCATCTCCACCAATCACCCATGCATGGAGCAACCAGCGCCAATGCCAGTTGCTCTGTGTGTGGAGATGAGTGGAAGTGGGTGGAGATGGGTGTGCACCCGTGGGAACAGGCGCACCCGCTGCTGGTGCACACCCATCCCCACCCACCCACCACGGCCCATTTGAAAAGGGTCAAAGAGCCTTCTAGTGTGAGAAAGGAGTACTTATGCAAGTCATGTTTTACAGTTGGAGGATTGCGCCCATGTTTTACAATCTATTAATTAAGTGTTTTCCTTTGCTTCCATAGCAACCTGGAGCCTTTGATGAGCACCTGTACACTATGATAATGCAAGGAAATCCTAAGGTCTCTTTGTTCATTCATGCACAGGAGGAAGAAGACAACATCCTTGACTTCTGCCTGATTCTTTACAAGTGTTTAATTTAGTTAACAAAAGACTCACTCACAAACTTGCTCCTTTTGAATTGCTTCAGATTTCTTCCCTGCTATCCTTTGCAGCAAAACTCTTAGCAACATATAAATAAGGAGGCTGCCAAATCTTTGCATTAATTCCTAAAACCTCTGTCTCTTATTAAGCCACAAGAGATAGCTCTTACTTTGTTTCCAACAGAAGGTAATTTAGACTTTTTTCTGTATTGAAAATGTCGCCCGCCATGCCGGATAGGCAGGGTTTGTTAATTGCTTTGTTGCAAAAACAATTTATGTGCTTTTTTTTTAATGAGTTTAATTTTCTTTTAAGTTTTCCTTATAAAAATGTGGCAGCATTCTGAAATCAAATAAATTAGCCACATAGCTGACTCAATGCTCTGTTACTCCGGCAGTAAAAAATATAATAAAAAAATACAAAAAACCCTAAATCCCTCAAGACACAGCCTCCACAAGATGTATTGTACAGAAAAATATGTCCACACAAAGAGGGAGTGCAAGTTGGCATGAAGAAAAGAAAGAAAGAGGAGGAAAGATGATTATTAACGGTATTCTCAAAGCCACCTTCCTAGTATTGAATTGAACCAAATCGAAGTATGGAGAGTCTCAGCCTGCAGATTAGGGTTGGAAACACTGTTCAAAACAGCTGAGATTATGTTGTAATCATAATGTGTTCTTTACAGCTATCTTTAAAAGGAACCATAATGCTAGGCATGGGATTTGCATTGCATGCTGCTAGAGCACGAAATTTTTTCACAACCTACAGCAATGAGTTGTTCCCGCCACCATTGTCTTTAGTGATCATAGCCTGGGCAATGGTGCACATTAAACATAATGTTAGTTGGCTTTCTGCAAAAATGCATAAAGAGACAGAGAAGAAGTAGTTTCAGATGATCTCTTTTGTTGGAACAGCTTCTTTTGGTGAGAGTATGCAAATGTTTGAGCCACAGCAGCTGACTTTACATGCTTGAGGAAGGACCTTGTGTGGTCCCAAATCTTGTATGCTCTCACCAACAGAAATTGGTCCAATAAAATGGGTGGAAACGCTGCTAGAATCAGATCTTTGCGGGGCACTGGAAGCTGTATGATGAGCCCCGGATGACTGCTAAGTGTGAATGAGATCAGATCACACACTCAGCAGCCATCCAGGGCTCATTATACAGCTTCCAGGGTCTCAAGGACATCAGATTCTAGCAGTGTTGCATGTGAGTTCACTGAATAAATAATCTGAACTAATTTGTCTCCATCTCTTACATTTGGGAATAACATAGCAGCCACACTCTCCCTCTAGACTACAATGGAAGAAAAAATCCATAAAGGAATTTTGTAAGGTTCCCTTAAAATAGACAGGGAACAGTTGGGATTCTTCAACAGAGCCAGCTAAATCCAGTTCCCACACTTCCCAGAATAAAAAATAGATAAAAGAGTGGGCTTTTTCATGCGGTCAATAGATATAAATAATAAATATCAACTTTACTCGATACTTCGGAAAATATTTATGGTAAATAGCCTGAAAGGTAGGCCTGAAATCGGAAATAAAACAGATGGTCATCCCCGTAAAATTTACACTGCCCAAACCAAAAATGTCATTTCAGATAATATTAGGTATCCATTTGCACTCTATCTGTTTCGGTTATTCTGTTTCATTTCTTAAAAAAAAAATTGCATTATTTTGGCATTTCAATCATTTTGGTATTTTTGTTATGTCACTTCAGCATTATTTGCATTATTGCATATGCCAAAATATTCCCCAAATGCTACAATCCTAATACCAAAATAACAACAACAACAACAATGAAATGACTGAACTGGGAAAAAAATGGAAACCCCCCAAACAAATAGAATACCCCCAAATTTGGGATTCAAGTACACGTTTTGGTCATGGATATCCCTCACGTACTTGAAAGGCTACCCAAAAATGAAAATAATACATGTGAATAAAAACCCACTTTCTGTTTCAGCTCCATTGATGACTGACCCATGCTCTTGCTTCTCATCTGCGTTATATGTGACTTGTTATATCTTCAATTCCTATTATCTTCAAAATGCCTACTAAAACATGTTTCTTCCCCTCTGTACCCATTTTGCCAGACATCAAACCATGGCTGTGCCTGAGATGGAAAACGGCTTCTGTTTAAAACTCCATAGCAACAGGAAAGAAAAGTGAAGAGGAAGATTATATCCATAAGGAACACAGACTTGTGCACATTGGAATTTGGCCAGGACACCAGAGTAACAGTACCGCCTTTTTGCTGAAAGAGTCATGGGAATTTATTTTAAAGTGACCTCTGATCATGGCTGGGATCCTATGCACTAGAGTCATGGCACAAAAAATGGAAGAGTAAGGGAAGAAAGATAGAAGTGACACATCCTTTCCTGCATTAGAGAAATTCTATTTAATGGCTGAATTTTTAAAAAGCAGCCAGAAATGGCTTCTGTAGTTCAAGTGGCAGAGGGTGAAAAGGGAAATGTGAATTTGAGGTGTGCAAACTAGGGGTGAAATGAGAATGGATTTCCATTCTTGTGGGAATGTGTAAGAGTCTCACAACCCCAGTGAGAACTCAAGCATACTTGCAAGGGTTCTTGAGAATCTGATGGGATTCCCCAAAAACTCAAAAAACGCTCCGTGCATGTGAAATGGCCACTGTGGCCATTCTACGTATGCGCAAGGTGGTTTTTGACCATGCAAGAATCTCACGAGAATTGGCCAATTCTCGACCCATTCTTCTCTAAAATCTTGGCCAGAACCAGGTTCTAGTTGAGATTTTCGAGAATTGTGAGGGTGAGTTTCAAACCTAGTGCAAACCTTTCTTAGATGTGATTGACTTCTTTATTGTTTTAAAGTGTGCTTGTCAATTTTAAAAAAAAATCTGACTGGGTCAGGAATCACATGAACCAGTGTCTGTGAGCTTTCCAGGCCATAAATATCCCTGCACCATAACCATACTGTCCTGGCTGGTTTAGCTGTGAGTGCTATGATGGACTTTCCACAGCAATGGAAGCCACAACCCTTTCTAGCCTGATTTGATTTCCGTCATTAATTTCTTTTTGTTTTTTTAAAAAAACCCAGCAGGAAGATGAAGTTAGGCAACCATTAAGATGTCTTGCTGAATTTCCTTTCCCCCTCTTCCTCCATTACTCCAGCCTCCCACCCATCAGTGCATCAATCCTTACTCTCATTCTTCTTTGGCTTGACCTACCAGCTATGATCTTCTGGATTGTTTGGACCCTATACTCTCAACTGTCCCTGAGTTGGGTTGATGTTCAGATTGGACCATCTGGTCTTGACGCTGCCTCTTGGATTTTCCCTTGCTTAGTTGCTTTATCTCTCTGTCTTGTCTACCAGCTCTGACCTCTGAGCTTGTTTTCTGATTCTGAAATGTGATTTGACCCACTGACCAAGTTGTTCTTACTCTTAAATGGTCTAGATCCTACAAGAATTTCCCACAACTTGATGCTTTACACAAGTGGTGGAATGGGTGGTAACTTTACCCCTGTAGTTTGGAGTTTGCTTACCTTAGCAAATAAATTTAAAATGTTACTACTCCTAATTGCAGCAGTAGGAGAACCAGAGGTAATGGAAGCCTTGCCTTGTCCCATTTTATGGGATCAGTTTCAGTTGGTGTTGCCCACTGATGTGGAGGATGTCCTTGGGGTGGCTTGCCGGTTAGCGCTACCTGTTGTGAGCTAGATCCGTGATCATCCTGGCTGGTTAAGGCCAGCTGGGAGATGTTGGGGCCATTGCTGGCGGAGGTGGTCAATGCCTCCCTTAGGGAGGGCAGAGCATCAAGCTACCTCAAGAAGGCAGTGGTGTGGCCTTTGCTCAAGGAACCATCACTGGACATTGACTCCCTGGCCAGCTATCGGACAGTCTCTGACCTTCCATTTTTAGGGAAGCTTATTGAACAGGTAGTGGCTCACCAGCTTCAGGGGCATCTGGACCATGCCAGTTTTCTGGATCCCTTGCAGTCCAGCTTTCATATGGGTTTTGGCACTGAGACCATGCTTGTGGTCTTAGTTAATGACCTTCGCCGTGAGTTGGACCAGGGTTGATTGATTCTGTTCATCCTGTTAGATCTCTCGGCTGCATTTGATACCTTTGACCATCAGATACTAGTGACTCACTTGTAGGACTGAACCAGGGTGGGTCACTAGCATCATGTGGTCAATTGGATGTTCTTGAATGGTTCAGTTCCTTCCTGGCCAGGGGAACTCAACATGTGGTGCTGGGTGACTGTTCATCATCTTCCCAGGACCTCACATGTGGCATCTTGCAAGGTTCTATTTTGTCCCCTCTCCTGTTCAATGTGTACATGCAGCCTTTGAATGAGGTCATCAGAGGGTCTGGTGTGCTGTGTCATCAGTGCACTGATGACACCGAACTTTAACTCTCTTTTTCAACTGACCCACACCCGGCATTCTCAATGTTTACCTGGTGTCTGACTGCCATGGGGGACTGGATGGGGGTGAGCCAGCTGAAGCTGAATTCCGACAAGATGGAGGTGATGCTGGTGGGAGGGGCTGAGGAAGTGGTGACACCCATCATTGATGGGGTATGTCCTCTGTTGGTTCCTCAAGTTTGTAGTCTCGGGGTGCTCCTTGACTCACAGCTCCACCTGGATGTTCAGGTGGAGGCTGTGGTGAGGGGTGTGTTTCACCGATTATATCTGGTGCAATGGCTTCAGCCGTATGTCTCAGACTTGGATATGCCATTCATGCTTTCATCACCTCAAGACTGGACTACTGAAACATGCTTTACATGGGGCTTAACCTTGGTGATGTTCCGGAGACTGCAGCTGGTGAAGAACATGGCGGTCTGTCTCCTTATGGGGACAGGTCACTGAAAGTACATTGCACCAGTGCTCCATTCTTTGCACTGACTGCCTATAGTCTTCTGGGTCTTCAAGGTGTTGGTTTTGACCTATAAAGCCCAAAATGGACTGGGCCCTGCCTATCTGCAGGATTGCCTCACCCCTCAGGTCCTGGTTCGGCCCTGTGGTCAGCTGGGAGTGCCCTCCTTGGAATCCTCCAGGTATCTTGGGTGGCAACAATGAGGGGGGAGTTATCGGTGGCTGCACCAAAGCTGTGGAACTCCCTCCTGATGGAGGTCTGCCTGGCCCCAGACCTTCCCTCTTTCCAAAGCCAGTCTAAGACCTGGCTGTTCTGCCAGACTTTTGAGGAGGGAGAAGGGTGATGGGTGAGGAGTTGGGAAGGGGAGGGAGGGTTTTTTAGCTTCACCTTGTGGCATTGAAATGCTGATTTTATATTGTTATTTGTATTTTTGTTTATTTATGATTGTGTTATTTATGCCTCTTTTATTTCTTTTTTAATGGTTTTAATATGTTGTGAGCCACCTGAAGAGGATATAGCAGTATGGGGTGGCCCAGAAATCGAAATAAAAAAGAGGAAATAATTAAATAAATAATTCTTGCAGAAGAAAGAATGTCAGTCAGTGTGGCATTGCTACTTCTTCCTTTGGAAATTTCCATTCAATTGCCGACCAACCCTAGGATGACAATCTCCTAGCCTGAAGTGCTACAGCATGACTGACATTTAACTTACTTTCTTCATGCGTTGCTATAATTAAGTGGTCAGCTGTTCTCTGTCCAAGATGATTACATAGAGCTATAATAAAAATATTGTTGTAGTGGAAATACAATACCTGGAGCTGAAAAAAGACCCCAGATGGACTGACAGGCTCCATATGAGAAAGGAATCAAAGCAAGACTAGTGGAAGAATATTATGAATTCAGTATCAAAGTTGCAATAAGTCGACAGAATGTAATGTCCAGGAATGATCCAAAAGCTAAAATGAAGTTCTCTTGGCAACAAAGAAATCATAGTCATTCTACCAAGGCATCCTGATTCCAATGAAGAAGAAAATTCAAATGTCAGAACAGCCAGAGGGAGAATGCAAAATGATTTTTGTGAGCTGATTTCATGAGTAGAGGCATCACTTTCCCAACACACAGAGTCTCTGACCAGTAAAATTTATGGTTGCTTCTAGATGTGAAACCTCTGGAAGATGACACTTCCAGGTATAAAATGACACTGCCAGCTAATTAGTGTTTTACAATGCTGTAGCAGTGTCACTCCTGAAAAGATCACTGTCCAAAATGATGAATTAACATGGTGGCTCCTGTAGGTAGAATCTAAACAATGACAGCTATGTAGTCAAGCAAGTATCAAACAGAAGACATGCTTGTGGGTATTATATTTGCAGCTATCTGACATCTGAAATCAGTCTTGATCATTTTTGCATTCATAATAAACAACACTTCAAAAGCTGTGGAGTTCATCTTCCATAAGAATGTTTGGTAATTTACTGGTTCTCCCTGGAAGTAGTGTTCCTGTGAAATGATGTATAACTGAAGAAGTGGTGAACATATCATTTCTTAAAGAGTCATCTTCCAAAAGTGGGAGTGTAATTATCATTTATTGATGTTGACCCAAATGTGCACCTGGTTCTTTTGGACAAGACTAAGAATGAGGTACTTGCTCCTGTTTCAAGAACGATAATGCAAATACCTACTAGTGGGTGTGTTGTTTAGTACCAGAAGCTGTTGGCAGCCTTCTAATCTTGTGTTATTCTATAACAATAGTTAAATTTGAAACTAATAACTTATCTGGCAAATTTGCCTGCTTCAGTTTGGTTCCGTCGAAGCAGATATTCGGTTCGGTTCCACTTCACCATTTATTTATTTATTTATTAGCATCTGCTATTAGCATTTTTATTAGCATATTTATTTATTAGCATTTGTGCATGTGTGACCCTTTCCAGAATGACATGGGCAGCATTGGCACCAGTTTGGAAACAGGTAGCTATTCTGCGCATGTGCAGATGCAGACTCTATCTATGCCATCTTGGGAAAGGGCTGCACATTCACCTAGTTGGACTTTCAGCTCTGATCCTGTAAGTGGCCAAGCACAGATATCTCTATGCCCATGTTAGTCTATAAAAACATAGACGTCTGTCCACCTGGAGTCCGTTTCACTGTCAGCACCTTTGATGCTACCATACTGTGCACTGCAGAAAAGCTCAAGGTAGGGTCATAAATATTTTGTGTCCCTGTATTTTAAATTGTCAGCATAACTTTACACTCCTCTTGATTTCTTTTTAATCAAACATGTATGAATGTAAGAGTAGATAAATGTGTTTTTCTTCCCTTTGGGGAATTTGGGACACCCCGGTGTGGAGCTGAAATGAATTTGGTATCCGCAGATAAGACACAAAATTTTGAAACCATTTTGGGTATCTGAATCGGTGCCCAGATAGCAGTAAGTATCTGAAATTTGGGTTTTCTGGGTTTTGAGTACCTGAAGTTACCCCAAATCTACAAAAATGTCCACAATTTTTTTTAAAATCTGGGACTGGAAGTTTACATTCCTGGACCGGAAGATTAGGACAAAAACCATATTTTGATCATTCAGGTACCTGATCTAATACTATTCCAGATACTGAAAAGTACCTGGAATTTTTGAGTCGAAACAAGTACTCGTTTTGAAGTTCCTTGTTTCAGCTCTATGTCTGTGCAAAATTGGAGAAATTTAGCTTCCAACTTGACAGTTACACCGGAAACAAAACATCTTGGTGAGTGCTGCTTTCATTGGAAGCAGGGCATTCACCGGGATATGTGTAGAATGGAAACTTACTGGCTTTCCTGCTGTTTTCACCATTTGCTGATATTTTTCACACATTTTACGGAGCTGTCACGGGCTGGTCCCAAGCCCTGTGTGTGCTTTGTACATGCCCCCCCGACTTGTCAAGATGAAAACATGTTTGCTAAGCACCAGGGAAGTGCTGGAAATTGCCAAAACTGCTTTAAAACTGCCATAAAATTGTCCCAGAAAGTGACCAAAAAAATAGTGGAAGTGTGGAATCACTAGAAACTGATGAAGTACCGACTGACACTGCAATCACTCCCAAAGGTCAGTATTTCCCTTTGGAATGGGAACACTTACTCTCATCTCAGCCCTATTGACAGTAATGAAAACAAAACAAATGACTACAAATTTCCATTACTATTGACAGTAATGATAACAAAACAAAAAAACACATCAGGTGAAATGTCTAAAAAGTCAAAACTAAAAAGGAGAGAATTTCACGTTTTTGAATTTACACATTTTCTGTTGCCCCATATCAATTATTTGTCATTTTAGGGGGAAAGGAGAAACCACTCTGCTTATCAATGGCTTCTTCTTCCAGTGACAAGCATACTGTACATCACCGATGTTGCCTTTGAAGATGATGTTGGCTCACCGTCTGGAAGAGTGAAATCCTTTTTCATCTCCTCCTTTGTGAGCTAATAATGTTTTTTTAATTTGAAACATGTTCAGCTTCTCCTTGTTTGAAATAAGTCCTGCCTGTGTCAGGGAAATATGAGTCCCCATTGCTTTATTTTTCTGAAAATGTAATGCTTTCTTCCCTCGCCCCCTCCTTTTCTTGAAAGATTGCAGCTCTTTGGGCTGTGGTAAAGAAATTATTGTGGAAAAAGTTCTTTCTTGAAATGATGACAGGGGCAAAATTTTATTCCTTTGTAGAAAGAGGAACATTTGAAGGCAGACTTAGCTTTTTTGTTCTTTG
Source organism: Sphenodon punctatus (assembly GCA_003113815.1). NCBI lineage: Eukaryota > Metazoa > Chordata > Lepidosauria > Sphenodontia > Sphenodontidae > Sphenodon > Sphenodon punctatus. The sequence continues at coordinate 178,839 of QEPC01005577.1, read as the reverse complement.
TTCAAGAAAAGTTTGAATTCTCACGTTCTAGGACCATTAGGCCAGCCCCATTTCCCTTTATTTTTTGAAGATGAATATTTCAGGAAATGTGTTGTATTTGAAGGTATTTGAAGGTTCTTTTAGAAAATACTTTTTCTCCCACTGTATGTTGCAGTCGTGATAATTTGCATGATGACTTGGCGATCTGTGACTCTCTTTTTCATTAATATTTATTTGCCCGGAAACCTCCAGTATTAATAAGCCCCCCAAATCCTTTTATGAAACAAATTCTTCTCCAAGTGTTCTCAGAGTCAGCATGAATGAATGGTAATGGGCTAGATTCGGTTTATTTACTTCAGATTTACATCATCCAAAATGGAAAGAAGATTTCTGCCTATCCCCAGGCTTCTGCCCAGGATATTTACTTGGGAAATGATAATCCTAAACCCTTACAGTTGTTTTATTGCTTTCCTGATGCTCACAACAAAAGCATTAAAGCAGTATAGGTGAATGAAGAACCCTCTTTGCAATGTAGGTGCAGTGCCTCAGCTATATAAAACTTCAATGGTGTGCCAAGTATCTGGCCGACAAGTGCACACTGATGTAAATTTGGGTCTCAGATTGGTGTAAATCTGGAGTATTTCAAATTATTTGCTGTTCGAATTTCCCAGTGCACATGAGAATAAGAACCATGCAGAATTTCCCACAGCATAGACATAGTCTATAAGGCCACAGCAGAGGAGAGGAGAATATCATTATTTCCTTCCTGTCAATGCCAACTTGACAACAGCCTGGGTGTCTTTAGACATAACAAGGGTACGTGTCTGTAATTGTGTTGTGAATGTGACTGGACACAGGAATGAGCCCAGTGTTTTCCCGTTCCCATTACTGCAGTTAGACACACAAGAAAACTCTGATTTAATAAGTGTTCATAGTTACCGTTCTTAGATGTTCTCGTGTTCTAATGTTTCTGCAGTCTGTTTGAGTAGAAGTATGCATGTGCAGCTCCTATGGAAAACCTAGATGCTATCTTGTCATGTTTTGTGGTTCCTTTCTGCCGTGAATCCAATGTGCGCGCAGGAGAAGTTGATTGGCAGGCAAAGCAGCCAATCTCTCAGTCAGTGGGGGAGTTTCTGGTCAGAGGATTTTTTCGGTTGTGTAGAGAACCGTCAGTACTTTTACCCTCCCCCATTATAGGGGGGGAGGGTTTCGCGGAGGTGGTGGAGGAGGGGAGGTCGACCTCCTCTCTGCCAACTCCTCCCTTGACCCCCTCCAATCTGGCTTCCGCCCCCTTCACTCCACTGAAACCGCTTTTGCTAAGATCACCAGAGATATTTTTATGCCTAAATCCAACCACCTTTACTCCATACTTGTCCTCCTTGATTTCTCTGCTGCCTTCGACACTGTTGACCACTCGCTAGGGATGTGCAAACGTGGTTTCGATGTTTGGAGTTCAGACTGAACTTGGTCTGTTTGGATGTCCGAACTGACCATCCGAACCGAACTCGAAAACAGCCGAACAGTTTGGTCAGGTTTGGGTGAGTTCGGATGGGTTGGGGGGGCAGGAAAAATGTGACTTTGGGCGGGAAAAATGTGACTGGAAGCGGGAGGCAGCTGAGGAGCAGACTTCCTGACACCAGGGGTGGAGGCCAGGGGTTGTTTCAGGGCCAACTGATACCGAAAAAAATCTTCAAATTCGGTATGGCATTGATAGCACTATTTTTGAATGTTTGGCCAAGTTCAGCCAAACCGAACTACATCGAACCGAACAACTGAACCCAAACTCGGGTTTCGAACCGAACTGCCGAACATCTGAACAGCATTCTGTTCGCACATCCCTACCACTTGCTTCTGCTTGAATCGCTTCACTCCCTTGGATTCAGGGACTCTGTCCTTGACTGGTTCTCCTCCTACCTTTCTGACCATTCCTTCAATGTATCTCTTCCTAACACCTCCCCCTCCTCCTCCCTACCCCTCTTGGTTGGGGTTCCCCAAGGCTCTGTCCTTGGCCCTCCCCTCTTCTCTATCTACACCCTATCTCTAGGCAAACTCATTGCCTCCCACGGGTTCCAATACCACCTATATGCTGATGACACTCAACTCTATCTCTCCACTCCTTCCCTCTCCCCCTCTGTTCAAGCTCGTCTCACCAACTTTCTCTATGATATCTCTGCCTGGATGTCTCAACGTCAACTCAAACTGAACATGGAAAAAACTGAACTCCTGATCTTCCCTCTCAATCCTTCCCCTCCCTCTTCCTTGTCAATTACCATTGATGGGGTCTCCAGTCTCCCTGTCCCCCACGCCCATAGCTTGGGCTTCATCTTTGACTCGCACCTTACCTTCAAACCCTATATTGACTCTGTTGCCAAATCCTGCCACTTCTACCTCCACAACATTGCTAAGATCTGCCCTTTTCTGTCTGTCTCCTCTGCCAAAACTCTCATTCATGCCTTAGTCATATCACGCCTCGACAATCAGAACCTCCTCCTTGCTGGCCTTCACCGCTCTCACCTTTCTTCCCTCATCTCTGTTCAAATCTCTGCAGCCAGGATCATCCACCTAGCTCATCCACTTGGACCATGTGCAGCCCCTCCTTTCCTCTCTCCACTGGCTCCCTCTGCCTGAGCGTATTCTGTACAAGCTCCTTGTCTTCACATACAAAGCCCTTCACAACCTCGCTCCCCCCTACCTCTCTGCCCTGATCTCCCTCCGAACCCCTGTTCGAGCACTCCGCTCCTTTTCTATTTCCTACCTCATCCTCCCACACCTCCCCTGCTCTCCCAACTGCCTTCGTCCTTTCTCCCTTGCTCCCCCGCATGCCTGGAACTCCCTCCCTGCCCTCGTCTGCCTTGCCCCCACCCTCCACACCTTCAAGTCCCCCCTCAAAACCAACCTCTTCTGCTCTGCCCTTCCTAAATCCTGCTAATCATCCCCACCCAGGATTATCCCCACCTGTTATCTGTAAACTCCCAATTTGGTGTAACCAAGCCACGAACGTGTACCTGAGTTCTCGCATCATCATGAATGTTGCATACCTTGTCTCTCCCTCTGTTCCTCCTTCCCTGTCTCCCCTCCCCGTCTTTAGATTGTAAGCACTCGGGCAGGGACCATGTCTATCTTGTTTTTTGTAAAGCACCAGGTACATCGCTGGCGCTATATAAATGCTAATAAATAAGAATAAGAATAAGAATAAGAATAAGAATAAGAATAAGAATAAGAATAACAACAACCAACAACAGCATTCCATTTGCTTTTTTGAGTGCTGCTGTGCACTGTGCTGTGGATTTCATTATTTGGTCCACAACCACCCCCAGATCCTTTTCCTGAGTGGTAACTCCTAGCTTAGTACCCAGCATTGTGTATGCATAGTTTGGATATTTTTCCCTATGTACATCAATTTGCACTTGTCCACATTAAATCTCATTTGCCATTCCTCAGCAGGCACCAGCCTTTCTTGGTTATGGTCAATTGCCTCCTGCAGTGCCTCCAGTTGGTCTACTCCCTGTGACTGTGGGGAGTTCTGGGCTTTCATCTCAGTTGGACTCGACTCCTACAGCAACCAGCTCCAGTCATACAGGTTGCAGCATCGGCACCGGAATGACTCAGCAGGTCCCTGTGCTTTCAGGGACCACATCTGGGCCACCTAACGCACTACTTGCAGGTAAGGTGGTGGGGAATGGTGGTGCTTCTGGGAGGCTCAGTTAGGTAGGTTGGGGAATCCATGAGGGTTTGGGAGGTTGAAGGGCTGAAGATTATCTTTCAAGCCAATTTGGTGGGCAGGTGGCAATGCAGCATCAGGCTGGAGTGGGGGAGATTCTTTGACATGTCAGGGGGCCATACTCCAGTGTCTTGAGGCCCCTTGGTTCTCATTTGTTACCAGCAACAAAAGAAAAGAGTTTAAAAGGGGAATGCGTACATATTTTCACCTTACTTAATAGGGAAGCAGTTAGGGAGACAGTGGGAAAAGATGATAAGGAAGACAAGGACAAGGGGAGGAAGAAGCCCAAGGTAGTAGGAGCTGGAATAACTGGTTAGCATCATATACCATTTTTATGGAGTCATAGTGCATGTTTATCCACAGCGTTCCCCTTCCCCTGGTGAAATATCTGAACATTATTCACAGAGCCAGGAATATGTATGGTGGGGAGGTGTGGTTGATGTATGATGAGGAGTTTAGGTGCAGGGCTGCTGAGGATTCCTATATCCACTGGGAAATTGCAGACTAGGAATTGTGGCTCGAATGCATGTGCCCTTCCCGGCCCTTATCGGGTCTGCACACAGATGGTGGGCATGGCCGGTTTCCTCCTTTTGTGGCTACTTGGTGGCAGGAGATGGGTAGGGGGGGGTGTTGGGGGTACAATGATGGCAGGTGTTTTTGAGCCAACTTCCAGTTTAAATATGAGTGTAAGCATTGCGGGGGGCAGCAGAGGGGATTTAGCTGTAAAACTCAGAAGGGTAAGCAAGGTGGATACAGTTCCCAGGGAAAGCAGGGACAAGGAGGCAGTTGTCCCAACTCATTGGCATAAAGCCCCTTCACCAATTAATGTGGATGTTCTTAAAGACTTGTTAGTTGATTAACCTGTAGTTTCAGACAGGACTTATTTGTTTGAGGGTTTTAAGTTTGGTTTCAGAATTCCATTCCAGGGTAATAGGTGTCACACTGTGGCAAAACATTTGAGGTCAGTTGATGGAATGGAGTTGATGGTGAGGCATAAGATTAGCAGAGAGGTTGAATTAGGTTAGGTGGCTGGCCCATTTAGGGACCTCCCTATGCCAAACCTGCAGTTGTCCCCTAAAGAAGTACCAAGTAAGTTTAGGTTGATTCACCAACTTTCCTATCGACAGAGGAACTCAGTTAATGATGGAATTGATCCTGCTCTAACCTCTGCATAATATGCCACCTTTGATTCAGCTATAGAGTTAGTGAAGGCTACTGGGCGCGGAGTCTTATTGGCAAAAAGCGATATTAAATCTGCTTTCAGGTTGGTCCCCGTGCACCCTTTGGACTTTGACTTGTTCAGTTTCCATTTCAAGGGAGCCTTTTATTTTGACGGGGCAATGCCTATGGGGTGCTCGATTTCATGAATTCAATTCCTTACTTGAGTGGGCTGTTAAAAGGCAGGTAGGACTGTCCTCTGTAACCAAATATCTTGATGACTTCCTGCTGATAGGCAGGGCAGGAACTGATGAGTGTAAAATGCTGTTGGGAGTGTTTAGACAGGTAGCAGACAGACTTCGGGTGCCACTGACTGAGGAGAAAATTGAGGGCTCCGCCACACAGATAACTTATTTGGGGATTGAGACTGACATGGAGGTGGGAGTCTGCAGACTCCCAGAGGATAAGCTATGTGTGTTGAATGAATTACTCAGAGAAGTTAGCTCTAGAAAGAAGGTGATTCTGTGGGAACTGCAGTCGGTCATTGGCCACTTGAACTTTTCATGTAGAGTGGTATTCCATGGAAGGGCATTTTGCTCCAGACTTACAAGCACCATGGTGAGATTAACAAAAACTCATCATCAAGTGAAGGTTTCACAGGGAATGAGGTCTGACCTCGAGGTGTGGGGAGAGTTTTTGAAATATTACAATGGGGTCACTTTTTGGCAGTAAAACCTCTTTCTGGAAGCGGATTTCCAGATTCATTCAGACATGGCTGGGGGTATAGGTTTCGGAGTGTACTTCAGGGGTCGATGGTGTGCTGAGCATTGGCCGGATGAAAAGAAAAGGAACAGCCGCTTGAAGGATACTATCTTTCTGGAATTTTTTCCAGTTCTAGTGGCACGCCATATTTGGTTGGAGGAATATAAGGACTGGAGGATCCACTTCTGGTGTGATAATGTGGCTGTTGTGCATGTCTTGAATATGCAGTCAGCAAAATCGCAAACAGTGATTTTTTTATGTGGGCATTTGTAATGCATTGATTAGTTCATAATATCACTTTCCAGGCTAGACATGTGCCCGGAATCAAGAACAGAATTGCACATCTTTCTCATTTTCAGGTTGAGAGGTTTCGCACGTTGGCCCATGGAGCCAGAAAGGAGCCAGAGCAGATGCCTTCAGAGCTTTGGAACCTTGGCTACTGAATACATTAACTGAGGTTCGGGGGGCTGTTGACCCCACTACATTTAAAGCTTATACTAAGCATTTGAGGAATTTAGAAGTTTCGTACTTAGGAATTTTGGACCGTTTGGGTGGCCTATCCCTGAGAATTCAGTTCTCAAACATATGGTGGCTATACATGAGAGGGGAGTGTCACCTTCCACGATAGCTGGCAGATTGGTGGGTATCTCCTTTTGTAGTAAGGTGACGGGGTTTCCTGATCCTTGTGCTGGTTTCCTCCCAAGAAAGGTCTTAGAGGGGTAGTCGAGGCAGCTTGGGATGGTTCAGGATTCTAAGAAGCCCATCACCCTGTCAATCTTAAGGGGAATAAAAAAATGTTTTGCAGTCTGTCTGTAGGGGAGGAGTGGAGGAGTTATTATTTAGGGCAGCATTCTTGTTGGCATTTTTGGGGGCACTACAGGTCAGTGAGTTAGTGTCAAAGTCACACACAGATTCATCTAGGTGGGCACTAGAGTTGGATGACGTGGTGGCAGGGGGTTCCACGATCACATTCAATACACGTTAATCTAAGACTGACCAATATGGCTGGGGTGAGCAAGTCTGACTCTCTTTGTCTGGAGATCCTGAAATCTGCCCGGATTTGGAGGTAAATAGGGATGTGCAAACAGAACCGGGCTCTGCCGTTCGGACATTCAGTCCAAAAACATAGTTCGAAATTATGGGTTCAGTCCCGTGGACTTTGGACCCCCTGAACGTTTGGAAAGGTCGGCTGAGGCAGAGGCTTGGGGCACTCCAGGGGTGCCTGTGGTGGCATGGTAGGCCATCAGAGACACAGCAGCAGCAGCAGAAATCGGGAAGGCTTGGGGCTTGGCACCCTGGGTTGCCCGGGCAGGCAGGCTCAGTGCTTGGCCCCTGGGGGTGCCCGTGGCACTATGGTAGGTCATCTGAGACCCAGCGGCAGCAGCAGAGGCCAGGAAGGCTTGGGGCTTGGTGGCTGGTCTGGCACCCCTACTTGGCCAGGCATAGCAGGCTGCCAGGCATCAGTGGACCAGTGGCAGACATTGGATTGCCCGGTAGCAGAACCCATGGCACAGAAGAGGCATCAGCGGCATCAGCAGCAGACATTGGATTGCCCGGTAGCAGAACCTATAGCACAGCAGAAGAAGCAGCGGCAGCAGAAGCAGACATTGGATTTCCAGGGCACAGAAGCCATGGCACAGCAGAGGCAGCAGAAGCAGACATTGGATTGCCGGGGCACAGAAACCATGGCACAGCAGAGGCAGCAGAAGCAGACATTGGATTGCCAGGGCACAGAACCCATGGCATAGCAGAGGCAGCCGAAGCGGACATTGGATTGCCGGGGCACAGAACCCATGGCACAGCAGAGGCACCAGAAGCGGACATTGGATTGCCAGGGCACAGAATCATGGCACATCAGAGGTAGCAGAAGCGGACATTGGATTGCCAGGGCACAGAAACCATGGCACAGCAGAGGCAGCAGCAGCAGCAGCAGCAGCAGACAGGCAGCATGGCATGAGCAGCGGAAAGCATGCTGAGGCAGGGTTCGAGGTTGGAAACCAGGGTGGGCAGACAGGCACTGTGGCATGAGAGGCAGTAGGGAAGCCAGGCTGGGACCTTGGCAGGGCACTCAGATAGGCTGGCCGAGATCATATAGCTAGAGGCCGGCTGGCAGGTTTAGAGAGTCCCAATGCCACCCAGAATCATGAGGTCAGTCAGATAGGCCGGCCGAGGCTGGGGAGAGAGAGAGAGAGAGAGAGAGAGAGAGAGAGAGACAGACAGACAGACAGACAGACAGACAGACAGATGGCAGGGGCTGGGCACTGGGAGGAAGGGACAGCACCTCAGCAGAAGCATCCCAGACTGAGGCAGAGCCCCGTCCCAAGACTGCCCCTGGCATGGTATGACATGTGCCACTGCACTATCAATCCATGTCCAGGGGCAGCTCAGGGAATCCCAGCAGCAGAAGGTTGACCTTGATGAAAAGCAACTGCTCCACTAACTTGGCCCCCAGTCTCAGGCGGTGCGGCGAGCAAATGTCTCCTGCCATAGAGAACACCTGCTCACTGGGGACAGTCATTGGTGGGCAGGACAAAAGACCCTTGGCCAATTTGGACAGGGCCGTCCACATGTTGGTCTTGCCGGCCCAGTAGGCCAAGGGATGCTGGGATCAATGCATGGATCCTCCTCCATGTAGTTCTCCACTGCTCCTGAGGCACTGTCGTACTCCCTCACATAGCTCTGCTTGGGCACCACCTCCACCACTGCCCTCAGCCACGCTGTCTGCCCTAGTGTGCATGACCCCATGCTCGCCAGAGTGCCCTGCACATAGGAGCTGCTGTTGCTGGCAATAGGGGTGCTGCTGCTTCTGCTGCGGCTGCTGCTAGGACTGGAGGCAGGGATAGACCCCACTGGCTAAAAGGGGTGACTGCTCCCACTCCCAACATCCCCAGGGGCATCCTGTAGCTGCTGCCGCACACTCTCAAGAACCCTCTCTGCCTGCCGGACCCTCTCCATCAGCTCGCCCTTCCAGTGGCCATAGAGCTGTGTTCAGCGTGCCATGCTTCCCTTACCCTGGGGTCCAGCATGGTTGCAAAAACATATTCCTCCCGCTGCAAGAGTTCATCGAACTGCACCTTCAGTCCTGCCTTCAGCTGCCTCAACAGGGCAACTGCCTCAGCTGCCAGCTTCTAGCCCTGAGGGCCACCATCCCCCCCCCCCTCGAGAATTTCCTCAAGCCTCCTCAGGAGACTCTGGATCAGAGGGGTCATCTGCCTGAGGGTGGCCATGGAGGAGCTGATGGTTTCCGTCAGAGCCAGGAATGGTCTCAGCAAGAAGACAGTGTGAGCCAGGATCTTCCTGTCATCTCCATTGTACCCTAGAGGTGCCCCGCTGTCCGTCACCAGTTGATCTTGATGCAAGGGGGCTTTCTGCTCAAGAAGCCACTCAAGCATCAGGAACATTGAATTAAACCTGGTGGACACATCCTGCACCAGCTAGTGCACTGGGGGGCCTTGCTCTGCCTGCTTCGCCTAGAGGAGTTTGTTGCCCTTCACGCTCCAATTAAAGAAACCGGCCAGCTTCCTCCCCCGCTCAATCAGGGAGCTAAGGGTGCCAGCCCCAATCCCCTTCTCCCCCAAGCCCAGAGCATCCCTAACCACCAGGTGAAGGGTGTGTGTGGTGCAAGGGATGCTGGTGAACCCCCCTCATGGATTGCCATCAATATGTTGACCGCGTTGTCCGTCGCCACGCACCCCTCGGTGAAGGATACACCTGGCATGACCCACTCCCTCACCATAGTGGTCAGGGCTGCCTTGATGTTCTGAGCAGTGTGTGGGCCATCCATTACTTCCGCTTGAAGCAGGACCCACCTATGCCCTGCTTCGGGACCCCTCCTGCCACTCCCAAATGCTGCCTCTGGGTCCTTCCACCAGTGTGCCATCACTGCCAGTTAGGCATGCTGTGCGTTCCTAGTCGACCACAGGTCTGTTGTGAAGTGGACGGTGGCACCCCCAGCCCCTGACTGCTGCTCCCTCACCCGCTACTTTAAAGCCCGGTACAAGGCTGGCACCACTTGCCGACTCAGGGTGGTGCGCAATGGCAGCTTAAACTGGGGGGCCAGGAAGCCAATCAAGTGCCTAAACCCCATGTCCCCGACAACCGAGAAGGGCTTCCCATCCAGCGCAATCATTTCCCCCAACATGCACGTGGCTTTCAGTTGAAAGTCACGCCACCCTCCACATCCTGCAGCTGCTGATGAACTTGGCAACTGCCCTACCCCAGCTCCTCCAAGGTGCACTGACGCTGCTGCTCCCCCCCTAGCAGCAATACTGTTGCTCCTGCTTGCTAGAGGTAGCTATCAAGGATGCTTGCACTGATGGAGGTGGACGACTGACCGTTGCAGTCAGGAACCTGCTGGCATCCACTGCCCCTGCCTGCCCAATTAGCAGCACAGCACTGTAGCATCCCTTCAGGTGCCTCACCATGGCACTTGTGCCAAAGCTGATGAGCACCTGCCCATGCTTCACCACCTTCTGGCACAAACTGCATTGCACCTCCTTGGGATCATCCGCCTGCACCAACTTAAAATGCATCCAGACCGAGGATTTTTTGCCTCCTCCTGCCTTCTGGCCTGCGCCAGGTGACACACCAGTGACAGAGCTATTGGGAGGGGCAGAACATGGTGGAGGCACAGCTCTTGGAGGGACAACCATTGCCTCAGCACCAGACATCTCCTCCATAGGACTAGAATCTGCCTCACTGTCACCAATCTGAGATAGGTCCTGTGAAGGGGAGTACTGGGACCCTGAGGCTGATTGACTGCCCATGCTGCTGCTGTTCTCCCTGTGCCACCTATAGCTGATGCTACTGCTAATGCTACTCCTCTCCCTGCTGCCATTACCCGGGGATCGGGCCCTGCCTCTAGCAGCCAGGGTGGGATCCACCAGCCCTGGACTGCTGGAGATCACATCAATATTGGGGGACACTGGTGGTCCTGGAGGAACATCCGACCCCGAAGCACCTGCACCTTCTCCTGCAGCTGCAGCAGAGACAGCCGCAGCCTCCTGGACTGCAGGCCTTCCAGTGCCCTGCGTGGCAGTGGACAATGCTGGCAAGAGGCAACACCAAACCACACCCCTAGTGCCACTGCTCGGAGCCTCTGAAGCCTGTCTGCCAAAATCAGGCCTGTGCAGTGTGGGGCGTGGTGATGGGCTTGGACTGCTGCTAATGCCTGCTGCCACTCTGCTGGCACGGCCCCTGCCAACTCAGTCACGTGTCCCATAGCCCACTTTACGTGCAGCAGACCCGCCTCTCCTGTTTCCCTTCTCCATTTCTCCTACCCAAAGAATGCACTGGAAGATTTTATTATTTTTTAATATATTTTTATTCAAATTTGTAATCTAATATTATATATATCTACACTAACTCTAACTGCTATTAAGTATTCTAAAACCTATGGAACTAAATGGAATATTATCTAATATCTACAAAGGCCTAGTCCTACAAACACACTATAAAATATTAAAACTGATTCACTACACACTATCTCTATAACTAAGCTAAATCATCTATCTATCTATCTATCTATCTATCTATCTATCTATCTATCTACACACACACACAGGGATGGGGGGGCACAGACAGCTCACAACAAACAACACAGGGAGGGGTACAAAACTGAAATGAAATGTAAATCAATCTAATGCTACTCTAAATAAATCCAAAAACAGGGGAAGGGAATCAGGGATAGAATATATACAGGGAGGAAGGAAGGATTCAATGGAGGGGAGGGAGAAAGAACACAGGGAGGGGTAAAAAAAACAACATCTAAATCTATCTAATCTAATCTAAATCTATCTAATCAAATCTAAATAAATGAAACTATGGAGGTCAATGTGTGGAATTGGGTGAACTAGGAGGATGGCAATGGGAGAAGGAGATTTCTGAAAATGCCTACTGACAGGATCAACGGCTAGCTCAGAACAATATGGAAGAGGGGGAGGGCAATTACTTTTGTTACTTGCTGCGCCCGCCTTACCACAAGCTCCATTGGCTCTGTGCAGCCTAGCCCTTGGCCAATCGTATACTGCCAAGCCAGTGGTCTGAGGAAAAGAGGGATGGTGGTAGGCTGGCTGCTATTCCAAGCCTCAGTCTCCACCCAGCCTCTGCTGACCACCCTCCTCCCCCATGGGCCTGCCAGCCAGGTTTTTTCTCGCCCAAACTCATCCAAATGTAGCAAAACTGCTTGGGGCTTTGGGCATTCGGTTTGGACGTCTGAACTGGCTAAATTTGGGCCAAACTCCAAATGTCTGAACCACATTTGCACATCCCTAGTGGTAAATAGGTATTTAGAGTTTCGGAGGTGAGTACATGGTCCTTTCTTTATTCATGGGGATGGGTCGTGGCTTATACAGCACCAGCTTGTGGCAGTCTTGCGCAGGTGATGTCAGCTTTAGGGCTGAATAGTTCAGAATTCGGCTCACATTTATTCAGGATAGGTGCAGCGACAACACTGGCTGAAGCCAGGTTCGGTCAAGAAACAACCCAAGCAATTGGGAGATGGAAATCGGGTACGTATCGGAGTTATGTTAGAAGTGGGGATGCTGCACGATTTTGATTTTATCCTTTGTTGATTTAGTCAGTAAGCATATAATGAATTATAATCTGCATTACTTAATCTTAATCTATTAATTCCTTAAGAAATATTTTCAATAAATCTGGTGAGTTCACATTGGATCATATCACCATTGTTTGTAGTGATTTGTTAACACATATCAAAGCAATAAAGATATTAGATGGCCATAGTTTTTGTGAAAACCAATATTGTTTTTATTTCTTTGTACATAAATACTGATGGGTGTTCAACAAAAAACTAGGGATGGGTGAACAGATCACGGTTCGGGTTCAGCTGTTCGGTTCGGTCTGGTTTGGTTCGGCTGTGGTTCAACTGTTCGGTTCGGTCGCTGCGTTCGGGTTCAGCCGTTCAATTTGGTTGTGTTTGGTTCCGGTGTTTGGAAAAAGGTTCTCTGTGCGAGGAATGATGGCCCCAGACTCATGACAGTGGGTCCTGGGACTAGAGTGGCAGCTTCTAGATATCGGCCACAGCCCTCCCTGCCAGTAACGTAGGTCCCAGAACCCTGACAGTGGGTCCTGGGGCTGGAGTGGCTGTTTCTTGATGCTGTGGAATGACAGCAGGTCCTGGGGCTAGAGTGGCAGCTTCAAGGTATTGGCCAAAGCCATCCCTGCCTGTAACTTGGCCCCAGAACCCTGACGGTGGGTCCTGGGGCTGGAGTGGCTGTTTTTAGGTGCGATGGAATGACATTGCCTCTGTGTGAGTATTGATGGCCCCAGACCCATGACGGTGGGTCCTGGTGCTAGAGTGGCAGCTTCTAGGTGAGAATGACAATGCATCAATGGCATATGCCAGAACCCAGAATCAACTGCTTTCTCCAGTGTTTAGATAGCTCTTAAGTTTTCCAAGTAAAAATAAAAATAAAAAAATATTAACTTCAAATGCTGAATTGCTAGCTGTGGCTGTTTCAAATAGGTTCTGATGGAGAAAAGTGCTATTTGTTTCCACTTTGAATATTTTGCTTTTGTTTCGGTATTTTGGTTTCTTTGGTATTTCGGTACTTCATTTTGGCACAGAATGTACCAAAATAGTCACCAAAGGAAGTAACAAAGTGCTGGATAAATGAAATTACAATATCCAAATTATCATTTCAGAGATGGCTTTTTATCTGGATATTTTGCAAGCTATCTGAATATGTAAATAATATCAGCAAATATAAAATCTGCAGTTCATTTCATGTTTAGCAGGAGGTTAATGTACTGTTAATAATCATAGTAAATAATAATATTTCTATAGTGCTCCTCCACTTTTAAATGGCTCTTGGAGCACATTACAATCATAAAAATATAAAAACAATGGGTATTTTCAGACGTAACACTATCATGGGTGGCCACACTGTACCCTGGCATGGCCACCCATGGAGGTGTCATGTTTGTTTCTGCCTACCAGATGTTTACCATGGGTGGGAGCAAACAGTTTCCGGACCGTGGCAGGATTAACTCCGGGTTGTGAGCTTGGCTCCCTGCCAACTCACAATCCAGAGTTAGCCCTACCACGTTCCAGGAAAGTCATCCCCAGACTGGGGTAGAGCGGGCTGTCATGTATGATGGCCTGCCCTACCTAACTCCGAGCTTTTCCAGGCAGGCCTGGCAGTTTCATAGGCCGCCGCACCCACCCATCAGGGAGGAGACCTGGCCACACTGTGCAGCACGGGGGGCAGGGCTGTGCAAACCATGTCTGCATGTTGCCCCCATATTCTCCCTGCCCCCTCCCGAGCCTCAGCCACCTGCACATTTATTCGGCAGTGAGGCCAGATCCTGCCTGAGGTGAGGAGTCTCACCCCGGGCAGGATCAAAACATGGTGGTGACTAGTGCTGTCACATCTGAAAATATCCAATATAAAACAATGTAAAATCAATTTAAAACAATTTAAAAGAGAACAGTAAAGTGGGAGGACAGACTACATTAAAGGGAATAAATGAGTTTTCAGGAGCTTTTTAAAGGTAAGGACAAAAAGGGAGGAACTTAAGATGGACAGCTGGAGGGAGGGAGTTCCAGGCTTAGGAACCCACCAAATAAAGGCCCAATTGCCCGTCGATCCCCTGTGCAAGGATCCCCAAACACCAGCTCGGATATCCATCAGCGTGAGGCTCCAGGAGCAGGTCTCGAATATATCTCAAATATATGTTTACCTTAGGCTCTCCGAATTTCACTATATTTTTAATTGATTCCTTTTGTATTGGGAAGGTTTAATAAATATATTTTACAATGTTTGGAATACTGCTTTTTAATGGATGGATGGATGGGTGCATATTTTAGTAGTTGCCTCTCTTACCTACCCTATTATCATCAGGATTGCAGATCTGCTAGATGAATATCCAGTCATTCCTATATGAAGCCTGTTGAAACTTTAAAAAAAAAAAAAATAAAGCTGGAAATCAGTCTAGGAAAAGTCTCTCTTGTAAAAGGTCTTTGTTCAAGCTGAGCAAGACGTTGTTTGTCTCATGGGAGCTTATTTCCCACTTCAACTGACACCAGGAAGTAAATGAAAACTGCAAGCCACCTTAAATATAAACTGGTGTGACTTAACCACATGCAAGGATGCTTATCTTACAGCAAGAGCTGCAAGAGGATGTCAGGTGTAAAAACCAGCTTGTGAACTTTTTCTCTCTTCATGAGCTTTTCCCCTTCTGATCCATAAAGAAAGAAACCCCTAGATAAACAAAACAACATACAGCATTTAAAAAAAAATATCACAGTTTTTTTGACCCAGCCAATATTCTTACATGTTTTTATATTATTGCCCAAAGTACATTAACACTAGACTGTGACACATGCAGAAGTGTGAATTTGAGGACCATTCAAGCTTGTGAATTTCCCCAGTTTATCAGTTACAGAAACATCTCTGCTAACTTTCTGCTGTGAAAATTCAGCGTTCAATAGCCTGACAGATTCTCAGCTCTTAAATGGTGTGGCATGGCCTAAATGACTGAATATTGAGTTGCAGATACACACAGGTTCAGTACTCATTACAGATATTTACCCCTTGCTGCTCCCCCTGTCATACAAGGGCTGGGGATGAAGGCGATGGGGACTTCGTCGTGCTTCTTTAACGGGAAGCAGCAAGGACTCAGATCTTTGCAGGGGAGGCTGGAGAGCGGCCTCTCAAGTCGGGTTCCCTAGGCAACATCTGGCTGCGGTGTGAACACAGCAGAGTTGGACCAGTGTTGGTCAGTGACCTGGCCTTGGAGGCAGAAAGCTGACCAAGATAGGAGGTGTATACAAGCTGGCCGAGTGATGAACACAGACCCAGCCTGAGAGGATGAGCAGCACCTGCCCACCCTTAGAGCCGTTGCTTACAAGACTGAGAGCATTAGCAGGTTGTCTAATTTGTGGCCAGGAAGGAATTTTTACAGGAACCCTATCCATTGGCCAAAGGGATTCCTGGGTTTTGCCATCCCCACAGTGTTAGTGATTTAGAATCAGTTTGATTCAGACCTTTACAGATCGGGTGGGGTTTTTTTTCATAATTTGTCTCACTCTTGCAGGGGGTCCAGCAATTTTGTTATATTTCTTTATAGTGAGTCATGTTCAATGTGCAGACATCGCCCTAAGAGATGGGGGACCGGGACATAGCAGAGAAGCAGAGGGCATTAAGCGTTGAGTCATGTCCCAGAAAGAGGTAAACTTGAGGGCACCAAGGGGGCATATGCATCCCCGGGCCTTCTGTAATTTGTCCTTGCTCTGGTCCTGTGGTGGACACGATAACCCTTATCCACGATGTGGATCATGGGATGAAGGGGGAAGCATTATGTATCCATTTTAAGGGCAGGCACCTAAGATGCCTCAGGACCTATTATGCTCAACTAAGGCTGAACTGAGAACTTTTCAAAGTTCTCACGAGATTCTCGCAAACCTATCAAGATCTCACAAGATTTCCTATGGTTTGGAAGAATCTCACGAGATTTTTGAAAAACACTTTGTACATGTGCAAAATGGCTGCCATGGCTTGTATATGTGCAGAATGGCAGTGGTAGCCATTTTGTGAATGTGCAGTGTCGTTTTTTGGCCATGTGAGATTCGTGCAAGAACAGGTCAAGCTAGGGCGAGTTTCAGCCCTATCCTCAATGTTACGTTGATAGTGTAAGACTTGTCAATTACTGGACCCAAAGTGCCTTCAGCTATTTACCCACCAAGATTTGTATTCATTTGAATAAAGAATGCAACTATTAAAACCCAGCTATTTGTATCCTTGTCTAATTCCAGGATGCGTTGACAAATATGGAGAGTGTGTGCATGTGTGTGTGTGTGTGTGTGCGTGTGCACTTGGTAGGCTCCTGGAAGCATAAATTGTAATTATTTAACCATTTCTATGAATACTAGCACAACCCCAGTGTAAGTGCTGGGAAATTGCCAAAAATGCAGTAAAGCTGCCATAAAACTATCATAAAATTCCTGGAAAGTGACAAAAAAAGTCCAAGAAGGTGATGAAAGTGATGAAAAAGTCCAGGACTATGATGAAATTCATGGGGGAAATGGCAAATCCACAGAATCACCAGAAACTGACAAAGTACTGACGGACACTTGGAAGCACTCCCAAAAGGTCGGTATTTCCCTTCAGAATAGGAACACTTGCTCTTCTCTCAGTCCTAAATGCAGCCCTCAGCCAACACTTAATAATAGTGTCATTGCTTGAACAGCAGACTTCAGAACTAGCAGTAGAAACATTTTCTGAAGCTGGCAGCCACCATGCTGAACAGCTCAGAAGAACATTGCTTAAGGGCCTGAATAACAACACGTACAGAACAGAAATGAAAGTTGCACATCACGCACGGGTCTCCCTCTTTCTGGACCATTGCTTCAAGCAGCAAGTGTACTCTTTAAGAAGGGATGATGACAGCACTTGTAGTGTTTTATTTGCCCATGGTTTAATTGCTATGTTGATTGCCTGCTTGATAGAAATAAAGTCATGCTAACGTAGAGAGTGAAATAGGAAGCTACTAGGCCCTGAACTTTGTCTCACTTGGAGTTATGCCAATACTGAGAGAAATGGAGAAGAAAGGTCAGGTTGCAGGTCAAAATAAGAAAAGGGAAGAAAGATGATGGGTTTGAGTGGATGGAACAGAATATCACCCTATTTAGCTAAAAATTATAATTAAATTGCTAAGCATGATGAATAATCATAGGGTTGCCAGGTTCATTATTATTATTATTATTTATTATTATTATTATTTATTATAATTATAATAAACATTTATATAGTGCCAGTCGTGTGACCTGGTGCTGTACAGAACATAGAATTAGACGCGGTCCCTGCCGGTGGCTTACAATCTAAAAGACAAAGGGGGGGAGACAGGGAGAGGGGACAGTAGGAGAGACAGGGGAGAAGACAAACATTCAAGCGGATGCAAAATCTCAGGTGCGTGTGCTTGGCTTGGTTACAAAGAGGTTGGTAGCAGCAGTCAGCAGAGGAGGGCTGACAGTAAGTGTACGGGGAAAGACTAACAGGCATTGGGAAAGGCAGCAAGGAAAAGGTGGGTCTTGAGGAGGGATTTGAAGGAGCGGAGGGAGGAGGCAAGGCGGATGTGGGCAGGGAGGGAGTTCCAGGCATG
>QEPC01005577.1:145835-160410 GCA_003113815.1 Sphenodon punctatus | reverse complement strand
TCGGGACATCCAGGCGGAGATATCAGAGAGGCAGTCGACGAGGCGTGAGCGGATAGACGAGGAGAGAGAGGGGGTAGAGAGATAGAGTTGGGTGTCATCAGCATAGAGATGGTATTGGAATCCGTGGGAGGCAATAATTTTGCCAAGGGACAGGGTGTAGATAGAGAAGAGGAGAGGGCCAAGCACAGAACCTTGGGGGACCCCAACCGAGAGGGGAAGGGAGGGGGAGGTCGACTCAGGGAGGGAGACATTTAAAGAGCGGTCAGAGAGGTATGAGGACAAAAATGGAGTAGTGGCACTTAGATTTAGCGACAAGTAGATCATTGGTGATCTTGGCCAGGGCAGTTTCAGTAGAGTGGAGGAGGCGAAAGCCGGATTGGAGGGGGTCCAGGGATGAGTTGGCAGAGAGGAGGTCCAGGCATTATTTTGATAATGAAATGGTCTATAAAAGTTGGCCCTAATTGCCAGATCGCTAGCTGCCGACTGCGCAACTCACAACTCTTTACCCCTGGACCTCTGTCTGTGGGACATTGGATCTCAGCAGAGTCCCCATCAGGGACCCCCTCACCACTTCTTCACTTCATGTCGCTTTTTAGTATTTCTAGATATCACTTACTTTATATTCCTTATTCTTCCCTTTTTGGGATCATTCATAGACTGTGATTTCTGCATGTATTACTGGGTTTGGATTTTTTGTCCAATTCCAGAAATACCTAATTTGCATTCTTTATCAATTAACCATCTTCCTTTTTGCCTTGTGTTTTAATAAATTACTACTTTACTTTCTGTAAACATTTTGTCAGAGTGGTGAATTCCTGAGTGAGGAGTAGGACATACAGAGCTGAACCTAAAATCTTATGAGAATTTATCCCCAATGAAAAATCTTATATATCAGACATTCCAGCCTTACTACTAGGGATGGGAGTTTTAGTTTCAGATAAAACTGAAAGTACCCAAAAATGGCCATTTAGGATTAATCCAAAATTTTGGTTCTTTTTCGGTTTTGGTACTATCAGATCTTTTGAATTGATTTTTGTACCGGATTTTTAACATTGTGGTTTGTCCCCCTATTGAAAAATCGCAAAGTTAAAAATCCAGTACAAAAATCAATGCAAAAGATCTGATAGTGCCGAAACCAAAGAAGAACTGAAATTCATGAGAACCAAAACTGAAATTGTCCAAAACCAAAATTTTGCCCAGAGTCCCATTCCTACACACTGCAGCGACTGTGAAGAATGATGTTCTCTGCCAGTTAGAGGACAAGGTTTGTCAACTGATGTCAGATCAGGAAGCAGTGCCAGAGGAGCTGGGTTTGTTGTCCCCTGCAACATCATGCCACGACCAGCATCCTGCACCACAGGACTAACCATGTGATTTGGGAAATCTGTACAAACTAATTCCAAGATATGGAATGGGAGCCCCTCAACCATCCAGGAGTGTAGCAGTAGCAGCGCACTTTCATGCAGCAGCTGCATGAGGCAGAGGCTCTGTACAAACAGTACACTGACCCAGAAGAATCTTCCCAGGTCCATAATTCTAATCCATTGGAGTACTGGCAAGAGAAGCGGGACAACTGGCCTATACTTTACAATCTTGCTGCTTCTCATCTGTGATGCCCACCAAGCTTTATCCAATCGACTGATTGATTGATTATGTTTACTGTTGGCCGTAGGCCGTAACAAAATACTGATAACAAATATATACAAAGTATCAAATAAAAACTTTATCCAATCAGAGAGACAGTTGTTATGTTGTGCAGGAAACATAGAGTTGCTGGCAGAAACCCTGATGCTCTAGACTGACACCAGCACTCTATGGGGTTTCCGGGGCAACAGCCAGCCAGGAGTGGAGCTGTAGCATGGGTCTGCTCAGCAAATAAACAGCAGCTCCACTTTGGGCTGGTGCCCTGTAAGGGTGTTCCTGTCATCTTCATTATTACAATAATGATAATGAAAATTGTCATTTTCATTATCATTGGGTGAAAACAGACATGATGCTAACCACCCTTTAACCACCCTTGGTGGTTATTTATGCATGTTGCAGGGCTGTATTGGTGCCCTATGCAGCCCTGAAACATGCATAAATGACCACCAAGGGTGGTTAAAGGGTGGTTAGCGTCATGTCTGTTTTCACCCATTATTGCAATAATGAAAATGACAAATAANTTAAAGGGTGGTTAGCGTCATGTCTGTTTTCACCCATTATTGCAATAATGAAAATGACAAATAATAATAATAATGAAAACAGAAGCAACAATGACATTTTGTTTTTGAGATAAAGGGAAAACACTGAAAAACGTATTTCTGGCTACAACTTTTTTTTGTCTTATTCAATTCTGATGAACTTTGGGGAGGTTGTGAGGGAATGTATTATTATCATCACTGCTTCTTTTAGGATTTTACAAAATCTACAGAGAAGCCTAACTGGCTCATTTTTTTCCTTATACCTTTCCACCACAGATCCCTATCAAACCAGTAAAGACTACTTTTTTCTTCCAAACACAATTTCAGGAAGGAGTCAGGTGACAAATGCAAAATCTTTAACATGAACATAAGAATAAGTCTCTCCACTTTTGCTGCCATGGATTTCATTCCTACTTCCAAACTTAATGTGCCTGGGGAGGTTGCAGGAGGAGCTCCCAAAATCGCCCTCAGAAATTTATTTTGGATGACCTCACAACAGTCATTAGCCGTGGTGTCGTATCCCCATACCTGTGCACCGTAACACATTTTAGAGATGACTTTCACCTCATAGATCTTGAAGGCTGGTACCAGTTGAAATCCCCCCTTAGATTTATAAAACTAAAACTAAACTATAATAGTGTCATAATAGTAGGGGTCAAAGATTGTTTAAGAGACCGATTATGGGGTGCCCATGATCCAATGAATGCAAAAATTATCCCAAGATATTTAAATAATTGCACCTGCTCCACTTTATGCCCATTTATGTACCATCTTTCAGCTTTATATTTTGGGGAGAAAATCATTATTTTTTCTTATTATAATATGTTACAAGATGTTATTCAGCACAAGTCGATCCAAAATCCTCAAGTAACTTAAGCCCAACCTTGCCGTAGAGAGCAAAATGGTGTCATCAGCACACATTAAGATAGACACTTTACGATTTCCAATTTTTGGTGCCATTATTTCCCATGATCTTTATGCAATTCTAAGAGATTATTTACATAGATACATAGATCAGGTTGGGGCCAGCAAATAGTCTTGCCGAACACCTCTTGATGACCTAATGGGCTCAGTCATAGCTCCTCTTAGATTTATCTGTACCTTCAGATTTATCTGTCCATTTGTATAGATGGACTTTATTAACAACAGTAATTTCTTATCCATCTTTAATTCGCCCATTCCCCCCCCCCCCTTAGTTTCTCCCAATTGATTAAATCAAATGCAGACATCAGTTCAATAAAGGCTGTAAATAACGTCATTTTTTAAACTTTATATTTCCCAATAAAATGGGCAATGGCACAAAACAATGATCTACAGTGCTTTTAGTGGCATAGAACCCAGCTTGTTCCTCCGCTAATACCTTGTTGGCAATAATCCATTCCTGTAATTGATCCAAGAGCAACTTTATATAGATCTTAGATATATCTTAGATAGATCTTCTCAGATAGATCTTCTCTCTGAATTTGAGTCCTGGCTCACTTTCTTCATCTCCGACAATACCCCTACTCTCATTCTCAGTGACTTCAACATTCGCGTTGATGTCCCTTCATAGCCCTCCATCTCTCGCTTCCTCTCACTAGCCACCTCTTTCAAACTCCACCTTTGTACCAACTCCCCTCCCCCCCACACACACTAATGGCCATTCTCTTGATCTCGCCTTCTCTAGAAACTGCTCTGTCTCTGATCTCTCCTTCCATCCTCATCCCATCTCTGACCACTTCTTTGCCTCTTCTAATGTCTCCCACTGGTCCCCTTCCTCAACGCCCCTTCCATGACCTGCAGGCCATTAACCCCCTGGACTTTAGGGATGTGCAAACAGATCGCAGTTTGGGTTCGGTTTGGGCACTCGGTTTGGTTGCCGAGTTCGGGTTCTGCCATTCAGTTCGGTCATGTTCAGTTCGGTTCGGGTGTTCAGAAAAAGGTATTGGGAGAGCCTGTGATCGTGCCGGAAACTGGAAATTCAAGTGCGTGTGAAGCTGTGTGGTGAGAGAGTGTGTGCTTGGCTGGCTGGCTGTTTGGTTAATGTGTGTTTTGACTGTTTGTGTTTGGTTTGGCTGTGTTGTTTTGGTTAGTGAGTGTTGGTGGGTGACTGTTGTTGTTGGTCTGTGTGCTGGACTGTGTGTGTGATGTTTAAAAAATAAAATGAAGAAGACTGTTGTCTTGATTCTATGGCTGGGGGTCAACGTGGTGCTCCCAGAGCTGGTGGTGGTGGTGGAGGAGGAGGAGGTTGCTGCCCCAGCCCCTGGAGCTTCAGTGGTGGTGGCCGGCTCCTCTGATGAGGAGCAAGTGGCGGGCACAGGAGGTGCTGCCAGGTTTGTAAACTTTTGTTAACTTTGAGCACAAGAAAGGCTCTATCCATTAGAGCAAGCTCACTGGCGTGTGGGTGGGTGTGTGGGTGGTGGGCATCAGTCAAGCACAAACAGTGGTCATCAGCAGGTAGCAGCGGATGTCTTCCACAGAGGAGAGAGGGTACTGTAGTGTTGGGGGCTCTTCCAGCAGTCAGGCACGAGCACGAGCATCAACCTCACCTAAACATGTGCCTGCCAGCCATCCCTAGCAAGGGTCTCCACTCTCTAGTTGCCATCCCTACCTAGCAGTAGCACCCCCAAATAAGGGCAGGATTTGAACATGCCAGAGTGGGTCTTTCCAGTTGCCATCCCTAGTGCCCCAAGGAGGGCAGGATTTGCACGTGTCAGAAAGGGTCTTTCTAGTTGTGATCCCTAGTGCCCCAAGGAGGGCAGGATTTTCACATGCCAGTCAGGGTCACCATCTCCCTTTGCCATCCCTAGCACCACAAAGAGGGAAGACTAGAGACATCATCATAAATGCATGATATTACTTAGGTGTTGTTTATGTGTTCCTGTTTCAGAGAGGAATCAGATGCCGGCGCTGGTGCCATGCCATGCAGGACACCCAGGCGGAGATCGCCAGTGCCACCCCCAAACAGTCGGCGGAGAAGGTCCAATGTCTGGAGGTGGTATGATAAAGAGAACGGGTTCGCCATCTGATAGGTAAGGCATGGGGACTGGAACAACAGGGTATGCAATATGAATTGCCCTCTACGACCTGTTAAGAATGGAAGTCCCCTGCAGAGAGAGATTGACCACCCACCCACTTGTGGAGACAGAATGCAGGCATGGCTTGACATAGTATGGCACTTCTTATGGTTCTATCTTTTTATGCTCTTTAGATCTGTAAGAAAAGATTTCGGAGGCGGAGAGAGGAGACAACATTGGAGCTCATCGCCCATATAGAAAGGCTCCATGGCCAGACACTGAGGCGGCAGGAGGACTCTGGCGTGGTCGTGGAGCCTGAGTATCAGTGCCAGAAGAAGGGGGGGTAAGGTAACCCGAAAACAATGCCATGTAAGCTCTTTCCCCTCCTCCAGCCCCGATGTGGAGTCCCCTGGGTCCCGGGAGTCTGCTGCGGCCAAGGCCTTTCAGGCCGAAGTGGAGAGGCCTGGCCACCAGATGATTTCAGGCTTATGCTGCATGGAGAACCGCCTGGTGGAAAAGTTCTAGGCTCTCGAGGCGGAGAAGAAGCAGGTGGAGGCGTACTCCCAGTACATATCTGCCGAGATGTAGAGGCTGGAACTCTACCACCAGGCGGTCTCCAGGTGGCATCAAGATGTGGAAGGGGCCATGGAGTTCACCGTGGCCCATGGCTATGAAATGGCAGAGCACAGAGTGGCTGTCCCTCAGTCCTGTGCTGCACCCTGCCACCTTTTGCCTTTCCCCCAAGTCCCAGGGGACAGGCCCAGAGACTAATAGTTTCCCTTATTACGTTTCCTTTCAGTGTTTGGTTTTGGTTTCATAATGGTGTTGTTGTTGTTCTGTTGTTGTCGTTGAAATATAGTTTTAATAAAAGTTGTTATATTTGTTGTTACGAACTTCATTTTACCTGTCCAATCTTTTATCCCTATGTGCTGAGGTTCTGGCTGGCATGTGGCAGAATCTCATACAGCTTGTCGATCCCTACTAGCAGCATCTGGCTGGCTCCACATGTAGCTTAGTTAAGGTATTAACCCAAAGATGTGCCAGGCAACAGCAGCATCTCAACTTGCAGACAGCTCCCCAGGAGGGGCAGGGCTTGTATCTGTGTGGATGTGCCAGAGAGAAAGAGAGACAGGCTCTTTGGAAGCAGGCAGCAGGCGGTGGGAGCTGGTGGTCAGAGGGGCTTTTATTTCCAGCAGCTTCAGTGGGCATCGATGGGTGGGTGCGGAGGAGTAAGCTGTTGGGGGGGGGCAGGCTGGCGTGTGGACACCGGGCTTCTGGATGCAGTGGAATGGAGGAGGAGGAGGAGCCCCATCCCAAGACTGCCCCTGGCATGGGATGGCGTGTGCCACTGCACCATCACTCCTTGTCCAGGGGCAGCTAGGGGAATCCCAGAAGAAGAAGGTTAACCTTCAAGAAAAGCAACTGCTCCACCAACTTGGCACCCAGTCTCAGGCGGTGCGGGGAGCAAATGTCCCCCACCACAGAGAACACCATCTTTCTAGGGACACTGGTTGGTGGGAAGGACTGGATACCCTTGCCCATTTTGGACAGGGCTGGCCACACGTTGGCCTTGCCAGCCCAGTAGGCCAACGGATCAATGCATGGCTCCTCCTCCAGATAGGTCTCCACTGATGCTGAGGTGCCATCATACTCCCTCTGGTAGCTCTGGGTGGGCACCACCTGCCCCACTGCCCTCAGCCACGCTACTTGCTCTTTTGTGCTGGGCACCATGATTCCCAAAGTAGCCTTCACAAAGGAGGAGCTGCTGGCAATAGGGGTCCTGCTACTGCTGTTCATTCTGCTGCTGGTGCTGCTGCTACCACTAGGGCTGAGGGCAGGGATAGACCCAGATGGCTGGAAGGGGTCACTGCTCCCACTCCCACCATCCACAGGGGCATCCTGCTGCATAGCCCGCTCTGCCTGTTGGACCTTCTGCACCAGTGCACCCTTCCGGAGGCCATAGATCGCTGTCTCACATGCCATGCTGCCCTTGATACTGGGGTTCAGCATGGTTGCCAGGACATATTCCTCCTGGTGCAGGAGCTCATCAAAGCGCGCTCTCAGTCCCGCCTTCAGCTTCCATGCCAGGTCAAGCACCTCATCGGACATCTTCCTGCCCGCAGGGCCACAATCCCGCCCCCCGAGAATCTCGTCCAGGATCCTGTGGAGACTATGGACCAGCGGGATCACCTGCCTGAGGGTGGCAGTGGAGCTGCTCACGGTCTCCATCACGGCCAGGAACGGTCTCAGGACACAGACCGTGTAAGTAAGAATCTCCCATTCCTCCCTGTTGTACCCTGGAGGTGCCTCAATGTCTGTTTCCAGTTCCACCTGATGCAGGGCGGCTTTCTGCTCAAGAAGCCGCTCGAGCATCAGGAAGGTGGAATTCCACCTGGTGGAGACATCTTGGACCAGCTGGTGCACCAGGACCCTTGCTCAGCCTGCTTCTCCCGGAGGAGCTCGCTGCCCTTCATGCTCCGGTTAAAGAACCCTGCCAGCTTCCTCCCCCGGTCTAGCAGGAAGCTAAGCATGCCTGGCCCAATCCCCTCATCCCCCAAGTCCAGAGCATCCTTAACCACAAGATGGAGGGTGTGCGTGGTGCAAGGAATGCTTTTGAAGCCCTCGTCATGGACTGCCTTCAGTATATTTGCTGCGTTGTCCATGACCACTCACCCCTTGGTGAAGGCCGCACCTGGCGTGACCCACTCCCTCACCATGGTGGCCAGGGCTGCCTCGAGGTTCCTTGAGGTGTGGGAGCTGTCCATGACTTGTACCTGAAGCAGGGCCCACCTGTACCATGCTTCAGGACCCCTCCTGCCACTGCCAAGTACTGCCTCTGGGTCCTGCCACCAGTGGGCAGTCACTGCCAGGTAAGCATGCTGGGCATTCCTGGAGGACCACAGATTGGTGGTGAAGTGGACAGTGGCCCCCCCAGTCCCTGCCAGCTGCTCCCTCACCCGCTCCTTCAAAGCCCTGTAGAGCTGTGGCACCACAGTCTGCCTCAGGGTGGAGCGGGAAGGCAGCTTAAATGATGGAGCCAGGCATACAATCAGCTGCTGGAAGCCCTTGTCCTCTACAATTGAGAAAGGCTGCCCATTCAGCGCAATCATCTCGGTCAACAGGCGCTTGGCTTTTTCCTGAAAGAAGCCACGCCGTCCTGAGTTATAATCAGTGTAATAAATTTGCTAAAGCTGGAGCCGACCACTCAAGTAGGTGGTTTAATGCTTCCCTTGAGATAAAATCAATCCCAGGGGCTTTACCATTTTTAAAGGAGCCAATTGCTTCCTTGACCTCTGCCTCTGTAACTGGCTCCTGTAAGGGCAGGCCCTCAGGCATACTTACAGTGCCTAATCATTAGACACCTTACTAGCATTAAATACCGTTGTAAAATGATTAACCCAAACCTGCTGTAAGATTTTTGGCTCAACATAAAAGAATCCCACCCACTCTATTCCATTCATGATCTCTATTCCATTCATTCCAAAAAGTATGATAGTCGCTTCAGACGCCAAACTCATTATCTAAGATATGCTTTAGTCTGCTGACATTCAGCGTCCCACCCTCCTCCTCACCCGTTTTGTCTTGTTTGAATTTTCCTTGTTGTTACTGACAGTAATGGGCACAAACTATTCACTAGACCATCAAATATTGCTATTGCTTGATTTATTTCCATGGCCACACTTAGATCAGCTCTTATACCTAAAGCTCGTGCTGACATACAGAATTCCATAATTTGCCCATCTATTTTAGAAGACCATCTCACCCTACTATTTCACTGCTGGGAATCAATATAAAGAACTATATCCATGGTACCATGTAGGTTTAGTATACTGAAATTATGCCATGTTCTACAGTAGGGCTGGATCGAGAACGGTTTTTGGTACTTCTGAGATTCTCATGAGAATTGATAAACATTACCGAGATCTCAACAAGATCTTGGTAATGTTCTGAGATCTCGTGAGAATCTAAAGAAAATTCAAAACCCGTGCTGCGAATGCAAAAAATGGCTGCTGCTGCATGCGCACACTGGTTGCCCTTTTCCAAAATGGTGCCAGTGCTATTTTAGAGAAGGACTGCACATGCGCAGAATGGCCCCAGTGACCATTTTGTACATGCACAGTAGGTTTTTTAAATATATATTTGTTTAATGTGAGGGAGCGGCCTCCTCAGTAAACTTGTCTCCTTGCTTGTCCATGCAGAGAAGCAGAAAGGAATCCTGGAGCAGCCCTAGACTCAGAGAGAGGCAGTCAGGTAAGTAAAAGGTTGTTGTTGAAATGTGTGGAGGTTGAGATTCTTGCTTTTCTCAATGAGAGTCAGAATTCTTGGCTCATTCTCATATGTGAGAATGAGCCGAGAACCCTGATTCTCGGTGAGAATCTGAGAAGCGACTAGTATCAGCCCTATTATACAGCAAACACAAGTAAAACCAACTCCTGTAAGAGATCCTCAATGGTATAAATCAGCATAATTTATGGCCTAAATTATGTTTGCTGAAGATCTGGTCCATAAGTTGCAAATTTTGAAACCGCCCACCCTAACAAAACAAACAAGTAACAAGTTGGAATTGGATTAATCCAGTTCACCCAATTTTCATCACAATTGGATTAATCCGATCCAGCCGATTTTCCTGAACCACCTAATTTTCAACAGATTAATTCAGCGGTGCACCCTCACTCATTTCCCCCTCTCTGCTTTTGCAATGTTTAGGTTCTTTGTCCCATTCATCATTATAGAATTGTGCCTTAGAATGATGGATGACCCATTGAATTGAATATGTTCAGTTTTCCATTGAAGTCAATGGGAAAAAATACAATCTGATTCCGATTTTAAACTGATTCAAATATGACTCAAGTGAATTCTCTAGTATCAAGAAATTTCATGCAATGTGTATATATTATAGATACACTGAGGGTTGTTGCGGTATTTATAAAGCCTGATGGACCAAATCCTCAGCAGTTGTAGATGGCATTAGAAACTAGATTACAAGATATAAATTTGCTGGTAAAGAAATCCATGAAGGTGAGCTGAGCCAGACATCTAAAGGAGTGAAATTCAGCAGGGGTCAGGGTTTAAGTTTTCATGACAAGAACATTGATGCACATTCACAGTAAAGTGACAAGATTGAATGAGATGTCAGAAAATGGGGTTTCAGTCTTGACATGACTCTGGCAGGTATAAGGAAATGTTTATCCAACATTGTGTGTCAAATTTAAGTCCATTTACTTCAACATAGTTATCTCAGACCTCCTGCATTGAGATGATAATGAGAAGGCAGGAGTTCTTTTCTAGTGTTCAACGATCAGGAAGCTTAACTGATGTCTCATTAGGAGAGAAGAGATGTTGCTTAATTATGGGTGTTTACCCAAGTGACCACACTGTGGGAAACTAAAGTGAAGCAAACTCCTGGCAGAGAAAGTAACATGAGACTTGGAACATGGGTGCATGGTTAAAAGCATCATTTAACGCTTGTCCCATTGTTTTCAATCACAAAAGGCTGGACCCAAAATCCAACCATGCATTTCATGATTGAAAACAACAGGTTTCACATTATGCTTTTAACCATACAGTTAAATTTTACTTTTAACCATACACCCACTTTCCAAGACATATGTTACTTTCCCTGCCAGGAGTTTGCTTCTTGTTAGTTTCCCCCAGCATAGTAACACAGGCAAGCGCCCTATACCTTACTTTAACAGAAAGGTAAATGAGAAAAGTAATACATATGCAAATGGAAGGATAAATAGCAGGAGGAAATAAAGAGCTGGAAAGACAGGGATAAGTAGGAGAAAGAAGCAAGATAGAAGAAAGGGTCTTAAATGTAGGAATCTTCAGATTAGAAAAGAGATGACTGAGACATGAGAGGGATTTAATAGAGCAGGGGTAGGAAAAACTGATGCAAGTGGAGGCCAAAGGTACTTACGGGGTCCACTGACCTGTGGCTAGTTTCTTTTTGGCCCCTTTTCTGGATCTGGCTGCTGGATCCAGTTCCTACTTACCAGCACTGAAAAAATGAGCTCAGGATAAGGGAGCAGAGATAAGCTCAGGGCACGCACACAAGGAGAGGGGAAACATCCATTATACAGCTCCATGATCCTGACCCTCTTCTTCCTGAGTGCACCCCTTAAACATCTCTGCTCCCAACCTCTGTGCAGCCCTTGAAGCTTGTACAAATATTCAAGGTGTCCCCTGGGAGGGAAAAGGTTTCCCACCCCTGCGACAGCTTTGCAAAATCACGAGTAATGCAGAGCTGTTAATTTACTAGTTTATTTCATACTCTATTTACTGTTTACTAGATTGTTTAGTTATATTTTATGTTATTTAATAGTTACTAGAACTAGGAGACACTTAATGAAATTAGGTAGCAGCAGATTTAAAACGAACAAAGGGATATACTTTTTCATGCAATGCATAATTAGCCTGTGAAACTCATTGCCAGAGAATGTTGTGAACGTCAATAGTATAAGTAGGGTTAAAAAAAAAAAAATTGGCTAAGTTCTTAGAGGATGAATCCTTAAATAGCCCAGATCCCACACGGATTCCACACAGAAGGGTTTGGGACTGTGGCCAGTGAGTGAGAGAGAACACAAAGTGATGATTAGAAGTAACTCAATTGTTGTTTTAGTTTTTGCTTTCATTTTTGTTTTCCAGTGGTTTCAATGGAAAACACATTGTCGGCTGTACCTTTTTTGTTTTTCATTATATTTGGATGAATTTTGGAGGGATTATACCTCCAATGGACAGCATTACATGTACCAAGTTACAAAACGATTGAATACAGGAATCCAATTTTAGAAGCAGTTGAATTATATTATGTTGCAAAAATCTTCATATACATTCTTAACTGTAACTTCTTTGTCTCACATTAATGTAGATGAAACTTGGCAAGTTTTCAAGCCCTTCCTATATTTACTATGTCTGACAAAGTTCAGAAGCATTGGATAAAGGGTCCTTGTGGTATAAGCAATAAACTTAAAAAGATATATCTGACTTAACAACTTTGTAGCCCAACCAGTAAACATGAACTTTGGCAGGGCGGTATATCACACATTCATGATGATCTCTGACAAATATCAGAAAGATATGGGTGATAATGGGTATTTTCAGAAGTTATGAGATCATGGTGAACCATGGTCAATTCCCATATGGGGACCGTGAGCTCGTAACGTCTGTTGGGGCCAACTGTGATTCCAGCCAGATGTTCACCCCCGTCAATCACAGGCGGGAATCGCTTTGACCACTCAAATGGCCCTCCTGCCCGAAGGAGGGCCGTTTGCGTGATCAAAGCGATTCTTGCCTGTGATCAATGGGGGTGTTATGTCTGTCCCCTGACAATGGCCTGGAATCAGCGCCGCTGATTCCGGTGCGTGGTCAATGCCCCGGGGGGCGGGTGGGTGCTGCGGCTGCATTGGCCGCGGCACCCACCTATCTCCTGGAGGGTGGGCAGCCGGGGGAGTGGGGTGGGGTGGGGTTGTGTGGCCACACGTTGCACTGCGCAGCCCCTCCGCCCTCAGATTCCCTGCCGGAATTGGCCAGCACGTCTGCTGGTCGTGACGGTGGGATTCTGGGGGGGAATCTCTTGGGTGATTCCGTGATGGGGTGAATGCCACCCCATCACGTCTGAAAATACCCAAAGGGTCCCAATTTTATATTCCTGCACAGCATATGCACAGAAGGAGCCTATGCCAGGGATTGTCTTACGTGTCACTGTAGTATAAGATCAGTTTGTGATGTCAATTGGCCAGAAGAAATGTCAACCAAATATCCTCATTCTGTGCTTTGACCATCACAGCAACTCTCAGAAGTAGGGATGTGCGTACGCGGTTTGGAAGTTTGGGGTCGGCCCGAACTGGGGGTGTTTGGACCATTCGCAAACACCCCAAATATGAACTGTCCCCTACCCAAACTGGCCAAACAAAGTTTGGGTTCCGAACCCATTCGGGAGGAGGGCAGAGGACAGGGGGAAGCCTGGTTTTCCCTCACCCCTCGAGGATGTGCAGGTGGAAGGGGCACCGGGGCTCACCTCTCCCCCCTGCCCAGTCTGGGAATTTTTTTTTAAACCCACCCACCTCAGGGATCAACCTACCTGGTGGTGCCAGGGCTCCGGCCCTGGGTCTGGCGGCAGTAGCGGTGGCAGCAGCGTAGCACCGTCGCTGCTGGACCAGCCACCACTGCTGCTGCCACTGCCGCCGGACACAGAGTCCGATGTACCTGGTGGTGCTGGGACTCTGGCCGTAGGTCTGGTGGTGGCAGCAGCAGCAGCAGCAGGTCCGGCGGCGGTACTCTGGAATGCTTCAGGCTGCTACTAGGCCTTCCGGGTCAAACCAGAAGGCCTAGTAGCAGCCTGAAGAGCTCCTGAGCACCGCCGACATCACCAGACACAGCACCACTGCTGCCGCTGCTGCTGCCACCACTGGACCCAGGGCCAGAGCCCTGGCACCACCAGGTAGGTCGATCCCTGTTTTTTTTAAAATTAAATTCCCAGGCTGAGGGGGTGGGAAGGTGAGCCCTGGTGCCCCTTCTACCCACGCAGCCTGGAGGGGGGAGGGAAAACTGCCCCCCCCTCCGAATGGGTTTGCCCCCCCGAACCTGTTCAGGCCAAACAGCCAGAACCTGAATGGTTTCAGGGGGACTGAACCCCGAAAGGGCAGAACACTGAACCCCACAGTGTTCACACATCCATACTCAGAAGCATCTGTTTAGGAAAGAGCCAATGGAGATTCTTGTCCTCTGTCACAGTGCTGCAGGATGTAAATGTGATGATAACTGGCCAGCCTGGATATGTAAACTATGTCTCCTGATTTTTGGTATGCTATCCCCAAAGTCCCAGTTATGTCCCTTCTATGCTCGCCTCAGGGCCGCCCCCCTATGCCCGCCTCAGAGATACTACTGATTGGTCCTATAAAGCTGGAAGCATGCAGTAATTTCCCAGTGAAGGTGTCTGTCAGTCTTTTGGGCTGCTACACATACTCCCTCCGACAGCCTCTCTCCCCCTGCCATGCCAGGTGCCTGCCTCTGACTGGCACTGCATGTTCTGCTGTTTATCTGAATAATGGTCTGCAAGGAGGCAACTTCAGTTATTTATACATTTGGGTTCTTTGATCAAGTTGACTTGTAGGTTAGCAGAGATGACAGGGAAGGTATATGATACATTCCTCCCAAATATCCTGTAAACAGGATGGAGTATAAAAGTGTTAAAGCTGGAAATGTATTTTCAAGTCAGGACCCTTTACCCAATCTTTCTGAAAATTAGCATGCTTATTAAGATTGTGGAGTGACATAATATTAAGAGCCTTCATACAAATTGAATGGAAGAGAAAGAATATGTAGCCATGAATGTGTATGGAGCTTTTAATAAAATCACAATATTCAATTGCTTTGTAAATCAGTTTCCTTTAT
>QEPC01005577.1:117288-145735 GCA_003113815.1 Sphenodon punctatus | reverse complement strand
TGAAGCTGTCCACTGTTGGAGACAAGATGCTGAGCTAGATAGGCCATTACTCTCTGGACTAGTATGGAAATTTTAAAGTTTCTAGAAAGGAATAAAAATAGAGAATACAAATTGGAAACTGAGATCAACAGAAAGAGAACTGGAAAGCTCGGCCTAATTAAACAGCAGCAACAATTTAGAAGTGAAACAAATAGCAGAATTGTTATTTGTGAATATTATTCACATTTTTTGATAACCTTCCAAATATCCAAACAATATTCACAATTGAAACAGATATTTGCATATCCACACATGGAGCAATTTCAGTGTGGATACTTCATGTATTTTGGTTCAGTCGTTTCAGCATTTTGGCTACTTCACTTAGGCTATTGAGCATGCACAATACTGCTAATCATGCTAAAACAAAGCAACTGAACTACTGAAATGATACTGGATATGTCAGAATGACTAAATTAAACTGAAATGACTGACCCAAAAGTCCCAAATCAAAATAATCAAACTGGATATCAATTAAACAGAAAGGAATAATGGTTAGCCTCTGCATCTCCAGACTT
Source organism: Sphenodon punctatus (assembly GCA_003113815.1). Taxonomy (NCBI): domain Eukaryota; kingdom Metazoa; phylum Chordata; class Lepidosauria; order Sphenodontia; family Sphenodontidae; genus Sphenodon; species Sphenodon punctatus. The sequence goes on along the minus strand of QEPC01005577.1, from coordinate 145,181 downwards.
CAATTGAAGCATAAGGATTTGTTGCCTGTGGTAGTCACTTTGAATATTCAGTTCAGCTCTACAACTGAAGAGACAATTCACATCAGGTGAATATTCACAGTGGGTGGAAGGCAGCCACCCTCTTCAACTTGCCACACTAGGCGTAATTCCTTTATGGTAGCGCCGACCATGGGAGTCAGGGGCAAAATTCCTGAAATGATATAGCAGAATAACTATTTAAATGATTGACCCCAAAAAATGCAAATCAAAATAACCAAACCAGGGGTGTGCAGTTTTGTGTTGTTATTATGATAACAAAAATGAACATTTTCATTTTCATTTTATTAAAAATAATAATAATGAAAACAAAAATGAAAATGAATTTTCATTTTTGAAATAAGGGGATAACACTAAAAAAATATTTTGGCTATACCATTTTTGTTTCTTATTTGATTCTGATGGAACATGGGGAGATTGTACCCCCATGGAAGGCACTATATGTATCAGAATTTGAAAAGATTGGATAAAGGAAACAGATATTATAAGCAATTGAATGTTGTAATTTTAAGAAAAACTGCATACACTTTCCTGGGTACAACCTATTTATCTTCCAATCAATTTGCATGAAACCTGGGAATATTATGTCGCTCCAAAAGATTACCAATCCTTCCAAATTTCAGAAATATTAGATAGAGGGTCTTCATGTTATAAGCCATTAACTTGAAAATGCATTTCCAGCTGTAACATTTTTATATTCCATCCTGTTTACAAGACATTTCACAGGAATGTATCCCAAAACTTCCCTGTCATCTCTTCCAAACTACATGAAAATTTGATAAAGGCCCCAATTTTATAAGCAATTGAGGTTTCCCCCTTGAACACCATTATTCAGATAAATAGCAGCACATGCAGTGCCAGTCAGAAGCAGGCACGTGGCATGGCAGGGGGAGGGAGGCTTTTTGAAGGAGCATGGGAACAACTCAACAGACTGACAGACACACTCACTGGCCAATTACTGCATGCTTCCAGCTTTACAGGACCAATCAGTGGTGGCTTCGAGGTGGGCGTAGGGGACGGCCCTCAGGTGGGCATAGGCCATAACTGAGACTTTGGGGATAGCATCCCAACAATCAGGACACATAGTTTACACATCCAGGCTGGCCAATTATCATCACAATCACATCCTTCAGCACTGTGACAGAGAACATAAGAGAATCTCTATTGACTCTTTCCTAAACAGATGCTTCCAACTTCCCAGTACCAAGTAAGGGTAGAAACTTTGGGGTGGCCACAGCACAGAATGAGGATATTTGGTTGGCATTTCTAATTGCCAATTGGCATCCCAAACAGACCTTATACCAGTTAAACTCTGGGTTAAACCCCCCCGATCGCCTTTTACCTGCGCTAAGGGTGGCGGCAGCGGCGGAAGCTGCCATGTGGCACGGGGCTGACTTCAGCACTTCACTAGGCCTTCCAGGGAAACCCGGAAGTTCCCCAGAAGGTCTAGTGAAGTGCTGAAGCCAGCGCTGAAGCCGGCCCCGTGCCACGCTGTCGCCGCCACCCACAGCGCAGGTAAAAGGTGATTGGGGGGTTTAACCCAGAGTGCAATTGCCTGATATCATTGGGAGGGCTCCCAGAGGAGAGATGCCTCCTTCAGCAATAGCTCTGGTTGCCACCGGGCAGCCGGTAGTGCGGCGGCGGCCCGGAGCCCGCAGTTCCGACTGTCCGTTTTTTAAAAAAAATCTAGGCTGGGCACTGGCAGGGTGGGTGGGGGGTGTCCCCCCTTCCACCCACACAGCCTGGGAGGGGAAGGTTTGGGGGGGTTAATTGATTTCAATGGGGACACTTCCCCATTGAAATCAATGAAAAAAACTGGTACCGGTAAATCGGTTTTACCGATAAAACCGATTTTTTTAAAACCGGTAACCGGTAAAACCAATACCCAGTTTTTTTAGTTGGGTCCCACCCCTAGTAAATAAGCATGTGGACAAGGAAGACCCAGTAGATATAGTGTATCTGGATTTCCAGAAAGCATTTTAAAAGGTCCCTCATGAGAGACTCCTGAGGAAATTAAAAAGTCATGGAATAGGAGGTAGTGTCTTACTATGGATCAGAAACTGGTGGAAAGATAGAAAGCAAAGGGTAGGACTAAATGGTAGGACAATGGAGAGACATAAAAAGTGGTGTGTCTCAGGGATCTCTATTGGGACCAGTGCTGTTTAATGTATTCATTAATGATTTTGGAAATGGGTATTAAGAGTTAAGAGTGAGGTGATCAAATTTGCAGACAACACCAAGTTATTCAAGGTAGTTAAAACACGAGCAGACTGTGAGAAACTGCAACTGGATCTTATGACACTGGGTGTCTGGGCATCTAAATGGCAAATGAGATTTAATATGGAAAAGTGCAAAGTGATGCATGTAGGGAAACATAATCCAAACTATGAGTACACAATGTTGGGTACTAAGCTAGGAGTTACCACTCAGGATAAGGATCTGGGAGTTGCTGTGGACAATACAATGAAATCCACAGTGCAGTGCGCAACAGCAGTCAAAAAAGCAAACAGAATGTTAGGAATTATTCTGAAGGTGATAGAGAATAAAACTGAGGATGTCGTAATGCCTCTATACAAATCAATGGTGCGACCAGACCTCAAATATTGTGTGCAGTTCTGGTCACCCATCTCAAAAAAGACATAGCTAAACTAGAAAAGGTACAGAGAAGGGCAACAGAAATGATCAGGGCATGGAAGGGTTTCCGTGTGAGGAGAGGCTTGGTAGGTTGGGGCTCTTCATTTTGGAGAAAGACGACTGAGAGGAGATATGATAGAGGTCTATAAAATCATGAGTGGTGTGGAACTAATAAACAAGCAGGAGTTATTTACCCTCTCAGCTAGTACTAGAACTAGGGGACACTCCATGAAACTCAGTGGTAGCAAGTTTAAAACAAATAAAAGAAAATCTTTTTTCAATCAGCGTATAATTGGGTTGTGGAATCTACTGCCAGAGGCTGTGGTAAGGGCCAGTACTATAGCTGAGTTTAAAAGAGGTATGGACAAGTTTATGGAAGATAGGTCCATTAGCCAGGCAGGATCAGGGAACATGACAGGAGCTAGGGGAAAACAACAGGGAATGGATTCCCCATTGTGACCTGTTGGGTGGTTCTCCCAAGCTACCGTGATTGGCCACTGTCAGAGAAAGGATGCTGGGCTAGATGGACCATTGGTCTGACTCAGTATGGAACTTCTTATGTTCTTAGTGACAAGTAAGAGAATCCCTGGCATAGGCTCCTTCTCTTCATATGCTGTGCAGGCATATAAATTTTTTGCCCTTTATCACATCTTTCTGATATTTGGCAGAGATGATTCTGAAGGTGTAAGATACAGTCCTGCCAAATTCCTGTACACTGGTTGGACTACGCACATGTTACTGTCAGACATACATTTATAAGTTAATTGCTTACACCACCAGGACCCTTTATCCAATACTTTTGAAAGCTGACATAGATAATAAACTTTGGAAGTGGTATAAAATTGCCAAGTTTCATTCACATTATGCTGGAGAAAAAGAATGTACAGCAAGGAATGTATATGTAGATTTTTGCAAAATAACATACTTCAACTGCTTATAAAATTGGATTCATTTACCCAATCTTTCTGAAATTTGGTACACATAATGCCTTCCATTAGACGTATAATACCTACATGTTTCCTCCAAAGCAAATGAAAAACAAAAAAAGCACTGCTGAAAATATGTTTTCCATTGAAACCAATAGAAATTGAAAACTGAAGCAAAAACAAAAATGAAATTTCAATATTTATGAAATTGAAAATGAAAGACTTAAATAACAAAAATGAAAAATGAAAACAACTATGGAAATACATCCCTGGTGCACACCTCTAAACCAAACTGGATATCAATGAAACCTATTTCCAACTATAGATTTTTTGTTTCTTATTCAATTCTGATGAAGCATGGGGAGATTGTACCCCCAATGGAGGGCAGTACGTGTACCAAATTGTGGAAGGATTGGATAAAGGGAACAGAAGGAATAATTGTTAGCCTCTGCATCATAAGACCTGAATTGAAGCAGAAGAATTTGTTGGTGTGGTATTCGCTGTGAATATTCAGTTCACCTCTCTGACAGTTGCATGGTTTTTGTTCTCAGACTCCACTGACTATGGCCACTTTTACATGAGTTGTTTCATTTTTCACTTTCTCCTTCAGCTAATGCCCCTCAGTGGGGCATGACCTTCACAACATGCATGCATAATTTGTGCTGGGATTTTCAATGATGCCAAAGGGATTCATTAGGCCTGGTGCAAGGATTGTTGTCGCCCTTAGCAGTTTGACCTCCCTACTGCCCCCTATCCCCACCATCATCGATCCCGTCGCAGAGCTTACCAGCAGTGGTGGAGTGAGAGAGGCAGAAGTAGCAGCTAGATCACAGGCAGGAGAGGCACTCTCTTCAACTTGCCACTGTACACAGCCCCTCCCCAATCTAGCACAGTGATTATTGGTGGTGGTGCCAGAAGCAGTGGCAGATGGGTTGAACTGAGGCCACCTAGGGCAGCAAACTGAAGGGGACACCTCTCCTGCCTGCAGTCCAGCATGGAGCTTATTGATGGTGGGAGCAGCAGCTGGATCATGGGAGGAGAAATGCCCCCTTCAATTTCCCACCCCAGTTTAGAGATGGGCTAACAGAACACAGTTCGGATGTTCGGTCATTTGGGTTGAAACCCGAGTTCGGGTTCGATGGTTCAGTTCAGCTGAGTTTGGTTTGGCTGAACTTGGACGAACATTCAAAAATAGCAAAACCGAAATGAAACCGAAACTGAAACCTAATTTTTGGCCCTGGAAAGACGTTTTTTCTGCCCCCAAACTCATCCAAACTCATCCGAACATGACCGAACTGTTCAGTCATTCGAGAGTTCGGTTCAGACGTTCAGTGTGGACATCCGAACAGACTGAGTTTGGTCCGAACTCTGAACATCCAAACCGCATTCGCCCATCTCTAACCCTAGTGGCCCTGCCCTGAACCAGTGCAGAGCTTATAAGCAGAGAGGTGGAGGCAGCTGGATTGTGGGTGTTGCCACCTGGGAGGCACCTGGCGTTGCCACCTACAGTGCAGAGCTGATTGTTTAAGAGGGTGGCTACCACAGCCAACTTGCTACACTATGCGTCTGCCTGTGCTGCCTTTATGGTAGCACTGACCCTGGGATTCAGGGGCCCAATTCCTATTGACTTCAATGGGATTTTGTCTCTACATTCTTTTAACACATTTAAGGAAACCCTGGTGCCTAGTGTAACGTGTGTGTGTGTGTGTGTGTGTATGTGTGTGTGTTAGGGATGGGCGAACGCAGTTCAGAAGTTCGGAGTTCGACCCGAACTCAGCTTGTTTGGACAACTGAACTCGAACACGAACCCAAACGTGAACATACCGAACAAACCCAACACCGGACGGTGAAATGGCCGAACAGTTTGGATCATGTTCGGGTGAGTTCAGGTGGCAAAAAAAGGTTCACTGGAAGGTCAAGCATGGCAGGGAGGTGTCAGTCACTTAGGAGAAAACTTCCAGGCACCAGGGGTGGAGAGGCTTGCAAGAAACAAAACTAATTATCTGCCTCCCCCTTCCCAACACCTTCTGAGCTAGTCACTGTTCCTGAACAGCAGGCGTTGAGTAGGATTTTTAGATTGCTTTAAGTTTCATTTCAGTTTTGTACTGAAATGAAACTTAAAAACTGAAACCTTGTGTTATGCATTTCACTGTACAGACTCATTGAGTATGTTTGTATTCAGTTCACTACAGACTCCTCTTCGTTTGTGATTCCCCCCATCCCATATATATGGGATGAATATATATCCATATATATCCATATATCCATATATATATATCCATATATATGGATATATGAATATATATATATATGGATATGGATATGGGATGGGGGGAATCACAAACGAAGAGGAGTCTGTAGTGAACTGAATACATACACTGCAGTGAGTCAAGCCTTGCCGGGTAGGAGGTTTGTCCAGGGGATTGACTGTGGAATGCTCCCCCCCTTGGAAGGACCATGTGAGGGCGTTGTTTGGAGGGAGTCCCCCTCTGGTTGGGGGGGATGCCCCCTGAAAGCTGGTGTCATCGTGCCCTCCTCCCCTGGTTCCCCTCCTCCCAGAAGGATGTTGTGGTGAGAGGGGGGCTAGTCTTTGCTGTGTGGGCTGTCAATCAGCAAGAGCAGGGAAGGAGTACTAGCAGCTGTGGGGCTATGGAGGTGCCGCCCTCCCACTCAACGAGGGGATGGGGTCAGGGAGGACCCGCCCCCGGGCTACCCCAACAAGAGCAGGGGACAGCCGATGGCCGTGCCAGTGGTTATACCGGTGGCACGTGCCGAAGGGGCATGGCCAAAGGGGCGTGCCCTTTGGCGGGGCCCTTCGGTGGGGAACGTCGGCCGAGGCCACTACAGAAGGCTAACATTATTACTGTGTGGTGGCAAGGGGAGTTGATTAGACGGGGGATGAGGGTCCTCTCCCCTGATGTGTGTGGGGGGAAGGAGGAGTCCGAGTTATGGTTGAAAGGAAGGAGAGGGAGAGACGAAGGGGATGGGAAGAACTGATATATTGCTGATATGTTGCTGATGTGATATATTGCTGATGTGAGTGGGGGGAAGGAGGAGTTGAGTTATGGCTGAAGGGAAGGAGAGGGAGGGAGGAGGGGGATGGGAAGAACTGATATATTGCTGATGTGTTAAGGGAGATGGTGGGGATGGTTATGTTTGAATTATTTACTGCGCCAGCTGTGAAATTTATTGATGTTGGATTATTGTATTATGTTGTTTAAAAAAAATAATGGTAATTTTGGTATGTGGTTGGTTGTTCCTCCCCTTCCTGGTGAGAGCGGAAGGGGTGGTGGTGAAGGGCCACCTCCCTCCCTCCTGGTCGCAGAAGGAGAGGTTGGTGGGTTGGAGAAGTGTTGGTGGATGACCAGGAAGTAGAGGGAGAAGGGGTATGTTGTTGTGGGATCTTAGGATAGCGATTAAATATGTTGGATCGTTGGTATTAAGATCCTGATTGTGAGGATTTGTTTATGTTTATATGGAATTGTTATAATGAATTTATATTGTTGTTGTATTATGTTGAATTTATATTGTTGTTATATTGTATGTATGTACTTCATTTTTGTTCGCCGCCTCGAGTCGCTTGTCGAGAGAGTGCGGGATAGAAATTAAAAATGAAAAAAATGGAAAAAAAACACTTGAGCAACGTATCTCATTTCCAAGGAACTGATCCCTGTAAAGTTATTTCCCATTTGGTCCATGGCTTCTTTATGGAGGCTCGAATGGCAACCAGAGTCTTCATCATTGCTAAGTGTGGTGGAAGTATTTGAAATGTGCTTACTCTCCCATCAAAAGTTGGGAACTTTGGTTGGTAGGTAGGTCATATGAGCTACCAAAATGATTTCAGACAGCAACATTTGGTCAAATCAAGAATGGAAAGAGCAAAATAGTATCTAATGGCACTATATGTTAAATAAACAACAATAGCAATGAACTAGCAATAAACAGTCATGATTAGGGACTGTTCTTACCCCAAGGGACTTAAAGTCTAGCTCCCTAGACAAGGGAGAATAGACAAGGGAAAGACAGGGATACATTCATGAAGTTGAGAAGCTCCACATGTTTTCTTACAAGGGGCGTCAATAGAGCTAAAACAAGTATCCACGAAAAGGGGTATACTTGACAAAATACTGGTACTTGAATCGACCCAACAACACCCGATTGCAACCCAATTCAGGTGTCCAGTGTCCCAGAATGTTGACTTTCTGACTGCTTGCCCACATTATGGGTGATTTCAGACGTTACGGGCTGGAGGTTCACCACAGTGGATCCCGAGGGGGGGTGAAGACATCAACCACCCCCCTGGACCACGGAGGGGAATGAAGCCGCCAGATCATGGACCGGGGCAGCGCAACAGATATGACGCCGATCCCCAGCCATGGCAAGCACACCCAGAATCCCCTGGGCAGGGGTGGGACACAGACATGGCTGCCGGAGGGCAAAAGAAGCCAAAAGGCACCAAAGGGAACGCCCACACCAGGGAAACGGGACGGGAGGGGGGAGAGGGAGATGGAGAACAAGCGCACAGGTCCCACACACAGCAAGCACACACACACGCATGCACGAAGGCACCAAGGATAGCACAGACAGGGAAGGGGGGGCGGACAAAGGCAACCGGACACCAAGGAAGGCAGGTCAGGCTCCGCAGGGGTGTGTGTGCGATGCGGGATCAGGAAGAGGGGAGGAAGGTGCACAGGGGGAGGGCAGGGCACCGGCACCAGGTACAGCACCCCCCCCAGAGGAACGGTCCCCATGGGCACCCCCCACAGCAAACACACAGTCCCGGAAACGGGGGGGCCCTGCAGCTCGGGCGACTGCCACAGCGGGCGGCCAGATGTCAAAGGGACCCGGCCGGGAGGGGCCTGGGAGGCACATGCAGTCCAGGCACCCCAACTAGGGGCAAAGGAACGGCAGTCCGGAGAGGCAGTCCAGCACAGGAGGTCCAAGGATGGGTGGCCCCATCAGGGAAGGGGTACAGGAGGGGCTGTCCGTAGGTCCCGGGTCTCAGGGGCACACAAGCAACCCAGGAAGGAGAAGAGAGGCCCAGAGGGGGCCCGGTGACACAGCCGGAGCAGCAGCACACAGGGAAGGTGGCCTCGCGGCAGCAAGGCAGAAACAGCAGGGTGGTGAAAGGCACCGGGGTCCGGCCCACATGCAGGTCCCGATGCCCACATGGCCCAGGACATGAGGGGGCCAGGGAGGGGCCACAGGGACTCACAGGCAGCCGTTGGGGGCAGCGAGGGGTCCGGGCCCAGGATGCCCGGCCCAATGAACCAGGTGGGGCCAATGGATCAAGCCCCGGCGGTATCCCAGCTCGGACATGTGGTGGGCGATCAGGTAGTAAGCCTCGAAGGGGTCATGCACAGACAGCCCCAGATGGACATCTGGACGGGACCAGACCCACCCCAGTGCTGACAGCTCCACCGAGGAAGGCTCCGTTACACAGCAGGCTGCAGCAGGGGGCCAATGAAGATGCCCCAGGCCCAGAAGCCAGTGATACAAGGCCACACGGGTGCGCTGGTACCCACGCGCCCCATGAACGCTCCCAAAGTAGGACACGGCCAGGGCGGGGCCCCCCTCTGCAAGGCACTGCGAGAAGGCTGCCAGGCTGCACACCCACAGTGCACTCACGGTCTCCGCCCCGGTCCAGGGCACATGAGAACACCTATTCACCGGCAGGCGCCCTTCAGGGAACCGGACCAGCCCCAGGGTCTCGGCATGGAGCCGGCAGTCTTGGGCGCTTGCAGCGTGGCCCAGGTATCGGAGCCCGGAGCTCAGGCTGGTGAAGGTGGCCGAGCGGCTGTCCGGCTGGCCCAGGAGCAGCTGCACGGCAGGGCTACGCCACAGGTCACAGAGAGACATGGTCTTGGTGCAGCTCCAGATACAGGGGGCCCCATGGGGCACGTGAAGTGGGAGCCCCGTGGATGGACAGGCAGCCATGGTCCAAGCGTCGGGGGAGAGTACCACGGAGCTCATGGGGCCTCGCACACCTTCCGGGGCCGAGGGGCCTCCAGGGGATCCCAAGGACAGGGAAAGCAGCCACAGACCGCAACATTGTAGCACAACAGAGCGAGGCATGGGGTGCGGACCCAGCATAGCTGCACAGCACCAGAGTTCTCACATACCTCCCAATCAGCACTCCAAGGCCAAGGTGCCACAAACACAAGGGGGGGGTGTTTGCTTTTGGTACAATGCTCCCAGGCGCCCGAGGGGGGAGCACCCATGAAGGGGGGGTGCCCACCTCTCTGGCCCACCCCTTGGCCCCCCCTGTCTCCCTCATACAAGACCATGAGCCACTTTATCATACACACCTTTAATACCACCCATGTGCACAGTGACACCCACTCCCTATTAACAGTTAGTGCTCGACCCCCACCCCCACCCCCACCCCCACACTGCCCTACCCCTCATACCCTTCCCCCCATCCCTGACGGCCCCTGGAACGGCCCCGAGCTTTCCCAATCAGGGCCATTGAGCTCTGGGAGCTCACCTCCCCCCGCTGTCGTTGCTGCTGGAGGTGTCCCGGGGCACCTCCTGTTTCAGGTCGGGCGGCCCAGGTAGGGTGGCCAGGGGGCCAAGGCCCCAGACCCCCCCCTGGTGGCTGCACCCCCCCGGAGGCCTGCAGGCACAGGGAGGTGGATGCGTGGACCCGGGGGGCATGGGGGTGGCAGGGGGGCCTGGGCAGGGTGCAGGGCTGCGGAGGGGCCCCCATCGGTGCCTGGGCTGGCACTGCGCCCGGGGGGCCACCAGCCATGACATAGGCACACATCGTGCCGGCGTGCAGGAGCAGCGAGGTCCCGATGTCGTGTGACCTGTCCATCTTCAGTGAGTGCTCCCGCACCATGGTCTGGATGTCCTGCCTCAGGCCCCCGAGCAGCTCCTCCTGCCTGCTGAGGTCCCTGCGCTCCCGGCGCCGCTCCAGGCGCAGCTCATCCTGGAGCCTCCTGTCCCGTGCCTCCGCCCACTCCAGGGACCGCTCGATGGCCGCCTCCATCCGGGCCATGGCCACGAGCATCCTCTCGCCCTGTTCCTCCGAGGAGCGGACTATGTCCTCCGCCTGCTCCTCCCTGCACCTGCGGACCCATGCCCGGTACTGCCTCATGCGCTCTGCTGGAAGCACGGGCCCTGGGGCAGCTGTCTCCTGGGGTTGCCCTGTGGGTAGAGGGGGTTGTTCTTCAGCAAGCCATGGGCCCCTGGGCCTGTGCCTGTACTGCCCAGGGCCTCCGCGGCCCTGCTCCAAAGGGACCCAGCCCCTCCGCCCCCACTGACCCCTTCCATGCACCCCTCCTTGCAGTACCCTGTTACCCCTTCCTGGAACCCTTCCGGGCCCCGCATACAGGGCGTGCTGCCTCACCTGCTCCCTTGGCCATGTGGGTGGGCTCCATGGGGGCTGATCCCTTTTCATCCTGGGTGCTGTCCAGGGGAGGTCCATGGCCTATGGGTGAAGTGGGGGGGTGTATCAGTGTGGTGGGGTGCTGTCGGCCGCCCCGTGCCAGGGCCCCCCCTCCCGCCCATCATGGGGGCCCCGGGTCTCCACCTGGGCCCCCCCTGGCCCATGCACCCCCCAAGTGCTCATGGGCCCATGGGCACGAGGCCTCTCCCCCATGGGTTGGGTACTCACCATCCGTGTCTGCCGCGGCATCCTCCGAGTCCAGGCCCTCGGTGTGGGAGGGCTCCCCTAGGGAGCCCCGGTTTCACGTGGTCTGGGTCCCTGTCTCTGAGTCGCCCTGGCCACCGTGGCCCATGTCGGTGTCCGGGCTGCTGTCCGGGGGGGGCTGTAGGAGACGGAGCACCTGGGCCAGTCTTCCTGTGGTTCCAGGGCCCTGGGGGCAGTGTCCCCCAGAGGGCCAGCGAGGGGAGGGGGTACCTCCACACGTTCCCTGCCCTGCTCCACATCACTTCCAATGAGCCGTGGGGCCACTATGGACCCCTTCATGTGGAGGAAGCGGTCCAGGGCATTGTAGTACGGGGCTGTTGGGGCTCTGTGCCCAGACCTCCTGTTATTGTCCCGGATGGCCTTGTACCCCCTCTGCAGCTCTTTTGCCTTCGACCGGCACTGGGCCACTGTGCGGGTGTGCCCTGCCGCCCCCATGTCCTGCACTATGTCCCAGTACACCTGCTCGTTGCACTGGTTGAGCGTGAGCTCGAGTTGGTACTCGAGGGTCCCCCATATCCGGTTGAAGTCCCTGGTCTCCTTGTGTCCCCACTGGCCCCCGCGGTGGTATGCCTTCCTTCCTCCTCTCCGCGTTGGGTCCTCTCCCTCCTCCTCCTCCTCCTCCAGCCCTTCCTGGTGCACCTCCGGCCGGGCTGGCCCAGTGTGCTCTGGGGGGGTTGCCCACCCGGGCCGTTTTCCATGTCTGGGGGAGACAGGGGGTGGGGGAGGGGTTGCAGTTCATTAGCGGTCGGTACGGCCTCGCGGGGTGCCCCCCCGGGGTGTGTGCCCATGCCCCTGGCCCCCCTTTGCCACCCCATTGACCCCTGTTCCCCTTGCCCTTGCTCCCCATTACCCATTTGCGGGATGCCTCCTCCTCCGCCGGTGCCACTGCTGTCCCCGGGTGTCCTGTGCTGCCTGCTGCTGGTGGTCTCCACCTGCCACCACCTCCATGTTCAGCGTGACCCCCGGCTCCCCCCCTCCTGTGCTGTCCTCCCCTCCACCACCACCACCACCACCACTGGTGCCCCTGCCTCCCCCTCCTCCTCCTCCTCACCCCTCACTCTCTCCTCCACCACCGCTCTCTTCCTCCTCCTCCCTCCTCACTCCATCCCGCCACGGTGACAAGCTGCTTTTTCCCCTTTAAATCTCCCTCCGGTGCGTGTGTTGACGCCGGTTGCCTGGCAGCGACGTTGCGCTCATTGCCCACGCCTTCGGATGATTTCCTTTGATCCCGGGTGGCGGCTGGCGTCCAGACGTTACTTTTGGTTGATCACGGTTGGGGATATTGTTGACCACGCGTCCATGGGAATTGGTTCGGATAGCCCGGGAAGCGTGGTTGAAATTGACCCCGGGTGGGTATTCACCGTGGTGAACATCTGGTGGCCGCCGAACAGATGTTCAGGGCGCCTTGGCCCCACCGCGGGGTTCACCGTGGTTCACTGTGGTTCAGCATGATCTCATCACATCTGAAATTACCCTATGATTCTGATTCTCCCTGCAGCAAATTTCCTGACTGGGGAATCTCACGTTTAACTCTGTACGTGGGCATTAGGGATGGGACTATTGGTCTCAGATTAATCCGATAATGCCGATAATCGGCGATATAAGATTAATCCTATAAAACAATACTATCGGTATCGGCATACTGTTTTTTTAACATTGCTGATTTTTCAGCTCTTTAACATTGTGGCCATTAAAAAAATGGCCGCAATGTTAAAGATCCGAAAAATCGGCAATGTTAAAAAAACGGTATGCCTATACCGATAAAACTGGAATCGGATAAAACTAATACGAATAAAACTGGTAACCGGTAATTCCCCGATTGTCCCATCCCTAGTGGGCGTAGGGTTAAAAGTGTGATCAGTTGGGTCCTACGACTTTTTTTCTTACAAATTACAACTGGATTTTGAGCCCTGTCATTCGTAAGGAAAAAAAGCTGCAGGACCCAGATGACACTTTTAACCCCGCGTCCACGTGCAGAGTTAAACTTAAGATTCCCAGCCAGAAAGTTTGTTGCAAGTAGAATCACCACTTCAAGTAATGTGGGCAACTAAGCAACCTCAGCCCTGGAATCTGAACTTCTGATACTGATTTCTTTACTACCATGTCGACTTTTTGACTTCCAATGCCTATTTTTATGAACGTCCATCCCAGAAAGTTGACTTCTGGTCCCAGAAAGTTAGCTTCCAGTCCTGGAAAATTTACTTCCGGTCTCAGTTTTTTATTTTCATCCCAATTTTGTTGGGTTTCGGACCTGATACACTAATCAGTAATCAGAAAATTGATAAAATCGGTACCAGAAGTTACCAACCTTTCAGGTTTCCAGGTAGCTAATTGGTACCCAGGTAACTCGTCAAATACCTGATGGCGTGTCTAAAAATGTGTGTATTATCTGCAGGTACTAAATTTAGTACCTGTTTCAACTTTAGCACCACCTAAGCCTATCCAGTCCTCAGACAGATTAATAAGCTTATGCATTTAGTCATGGGTGAAGCAATGCCATACACTTGGGTTTCTTATGTTTCCATTTTCAGCATTTGTTACTAGATTCCTAGCTGCTGCTAAGTGACTTCAAAGGAAGTAATGTGATGTCTACCAGCTGTGAATCTAGTCCTTTTGTTAGTTATTTATCTTTTAGCCATTTTATTTTTAAAAAGCAAATGCAGATACCTGGCCATTTCCTTCAGCAGAAAACTGTCTCTTGAATGTCTTGCCAATCCATGTTTGCAAGTGCAATCCATGTGCTTGATCAACAGTGTAATAATAATAATAATAATAATAATAATAATAAAAATAAAAGTACCCTTGGCCTGGGTGTGTTATCACATAAAAATAAGACAGTTTTCATTTCTTTCAAAATGTAGAAACGGGAAATAAAATCTGGATGTACCTTTAAGCTTTCACTCCATTTTATGGATGATGAGTAAAAATGAAGCCGGAAGCCTTCTGGAGCATGAGCCACGCTGCAGTACTCATCAACAGATACCTTGTTTATTTTATCACCCATTCTATGATTAAATAATAAAGGAGATTCAGTAGCAGAGTCTTCTGACAGTAGGAGACCAACCATGAATGAAATCATTACAAGACAACATTTTAAAATAGCTTCTGTAAATCCAGCTCAAAGTGTGAGTTCACTTGGTTTCATTTGCAAAGACCTGCTTTTTAAATTTTTTTAATTATTATTATTATTATTATTAATAGTAGTAGTAGTAATAATATTATTATTATTAGTATTATCATTATTATTATTATTGTGCCAGTAGCGTACCTGGTGTTTTACAGAACAGTAAGATAGACGCAGTCCCTGCCTATGACTTACAATCTAATAGTCACGGAGGGGGGAGACAAGGAGAGGGGACATAAGGAGAGACAAGGGATAAATAATGTTTAAGTGGATGCAAAGTCCAAGGTGCACATGCTTAGCTTGGTTGCAGTTAGGGAGGAGTCTGCGGGGAGGGCAGACAGTAAATATTTAAAGGAAACTTCTAGCAGGTGTTGGGAAAGATGGCGAGGAAGAGGTTGGTTTTGAGGAGGGATTTAAAGGTGAGGAGGGAGGGGGCAAGTTGGATGTGGGCAGGGTGGGAGTTCCAGGAATGGGGGGAAGCAAGGGATGAAGGTGGTTAGGGGAGCAGGGGAGATGAGGGAGAGCGAGGGAGGGGACAGAGGAGGAGCGAAGAGTGCATGCAGGAGTGTGTAAGGAGACTAGGACTGAGAGGTAAGGGGGAACCAGGTTGTGAAGGGATTTATAAGTAAATATCAGGAGTTTGTGAAGGATGCGTTTGGGAAGGGGGAGCCAGTGAAGCGAGGAGAGGAGAGGCTGCATGTGGTCTAAGCGATGGGCTGAGTGGATGACCCTAGCAGTGGAGTTTTGGATGGAGATAAGGGGGACAGGTGGGAGTGGGGGAGGCCAGTAAGGAGGAGGTTGCAGTAGTCAAGGCGAGAGATGACCATGGCATGAACAAGGGTTTTGGTTGAGGAGACAGAAAGAAAGGGGTGAATCCGAGCAATGTTGTGGAGGGCGAAGTGACAGGACATGACAACAGAGTCGATGTAAGGTTTAAAGGAAAGGTGAGTCTCGAAGATGAAGCCCAAGCTACGGGCTTGGGGAACGGGACGGATGGTGACCCCATCAATAAGGATGGACAGGGAAGAGAGAGAGAGGAAGGGTAGGGAGGAAAGATAAGGAGTTCAGTCTTAGCCATGTTGAACTTGAACTGACGTTGGGACATCCAGGCGGAGATATCAGAGAGACAGTTGATGAGGCGAACTTGGACAGATGGGGATAGAGAGTGGGTGGAGAAGTAGAGTAGTTGAGTGTCATCAGAATAGAGATGATATTGGAAGCTGTGGGAGGCAATGAGTTTGCCCAGGGACAGGGTGTAGATAGAGAAGAGGAGAGGGCTGTGTTTCAAGAACACAGATCGATGTTTTAATTTATTTGATGATGGTTTTAAATATTGTTTTTATGAATTTTATTATGATTGTATTATTGTAAGCCACCCCGAGATTCCGTAGGCATGAGGGGGCAGCTAAAAAATGTTTAATAAATAAATAAATAAATATGATCGCTAACTTGGAGGTGTATTTTTACACTTTCATAGCCAGGGACACTGCATTTATCCCCATTGGCAACAATGTAGTGAACTCAGGTCCCTGCTTATAGCCATGACCTAAATGTCATAGTGGACAAAAAAGTTTAAAAATAACCAGAGACCTTTCCTGAAGGAAGAATGGTATCCACTGGCAAATGAAATTGAACCCAAAACAAAGTGCCAAATATACCAGAAGAAATTAAGCTCTTATCTCCCACAATAGGGATGGGCGAACGCGGTTCAGAACTTCGGAGTTCGGACTGAACTCCACTAGTTCGGTCGACCGAACTGAACTTCTGAACGAAGCTCGATTTTCGAACCGAACCAAACCGAATTTACGAACTCGTCTCTGTTTGCTCATCTCTAAAAGATAATATTCCATTTAGTTCAAAGGGGTTTGAATTTCCGAACTTTATTCGGAAGTTCGGAGTTCGGACCTAACTTGAATAGTTCGGTCGACCGAACCGAACTTCCGAATTGAACCAAATTTCCCAACTGAACCGAATTTCCGAACTCGGTTCTGTTCGCCCATCCCTATCCCACAATCATGAGATTTTGCTGCAAAACTGTATTGACGCCTGGGATTCTGGAACAACAATTAGCCAGGGGATCTTGGAGATGTAAACTGTGAACTTGTCACTCTATAATTGTAAGTATTATTCATTGCAAAGAGGTTGCAATTTCTCATCAATAGAACTCTGCAAATCCATCTTCCCACTGTTCACCCAGCTCTGTATATGGTGAAATAATGTTCCTCTGACAAATTACTTGCAGCGTTTTACCCTTGATTTGCAGACAGTTTATGTGTCAATGTTGTGTCCCACTGTGCTCTTCCTGCCACCAAATTCTTTTCTCAAGTACTCCTTTACCCTGTTCGAGCTCCAAGGAAGCCCTGGCCATCAGAAATCATCAGCGGATTGCAGAAAGCTAGAGGACTAGGAAAGGCTGCTGATATTTACTGATTTTATTTATAGAGTCTGAAAACCTTGATAAATGATTCAAAATCATCATGTTGAGCAGAGAGCAAGAGACAGATTATGTACCTCAACGTCTGTCCCCCTCCCCGTTGTAATTTGTTACATTCTTTTGATGCCTCTTGTTTTATGCTAAGGATAAATGCTGTAGACAGCTCTGGCAAGGGCACTTTTGTACTGGCATAGTCTCGGTGATCTACCCATATGCCTCGGTGATCTACCCATGAGCCTCGGTGATCTACCCATGTGCTGCAGAAATGGGGACTTAGACTGTAAATTGTTATGGGCAGGGATGGGAAAACCCAAGACAAAGGAGACCCAATTCAGATGGGGACCTCTGGGATATAGTGCATGACAAATGATAAATGACCATCATATTTAATGAGGTTGCACTGTTGTAAATGAGATCTAAGCCTGTCCATGGACTTCATCTAAACTAACCATCTGTTCCGTAGCTTGGATAGCATCATGCTATGTGGCTGCCCAGGTAACCCATTTTAATGCACATTTATTATAATTGTTCGCATTTAATGAATAATCCAGCCAGCTTGTGGCGCTGAACAAAATAACAGAAGTATTTAAAAAAAAAAAAAAAAAACCTGCGTGAAGCAAGAAGTAACATCTGCTCCAGATGCCTGGATTCCTGAGATCTAGGAAGGAAAGAGAGGCAGTAACTACCAGAAAGTGGGAGTGCAATCACAGAGATGGAATGTACTCCCAAAAGTTATTTAGTTTGCCCCTGCCATTAATTAGGCAGGATCCACAGTACCTACACCATCCATGAAAAAAGTCCATCTAACCTATTTTTAAAGGGTTCCACAAACTCCTTTGGCAAATTATTCCACCACCTTACTATCCTGGTATTTTAATGTTTAGCTTAAATCTTTTCTATAGATGGTTTCTTTCATACCTTTTATTGTCATTGGGGCCAATCCCAAGCCCGTGTGTAGCTATGTGCACATGTGCATGCACAGAAACCATGCAAACTGCCATTGCTAGCACATATGGAAATTACACACAATCACACGCACACACACCAGGAATCTTTAGGGCTTGGGATTGGCCTCTCCAAAGTAAAGTACAAAATGAAGGTGCTTTACCAGACAAAAGAGTGGTATGGAATAATATCAGTTCCAACATGATGCAGGAAGCTGGGTCTATGGGTGTTTTCAGACGTTACAGGTCCGCGATTCACCACATTGGATCACCAGTGGTGGCGAGCCAACCAACCACCCCCCGTGGTTCAGGAAGGCCCCAAATAGATGTGACGGGAGCGAGACCACAGCAGGGAATCGGCCCAACAGACCACGGCCTGGGGCAGCACAACAGATGTGACACTGATTCCGCGCTGTGGTCAAAANTTCCTAAGTTTGATCAGGATTGAGTAAGAAACAAAAACAGTATAGCCAGAAATATATTTTCCAGTGTTTTCCCATTATTTCAAACACTTTTTTCTTCTTTTTTTTCATTATTATTATTTGTTGTTTTCATTATTGCAATAACAAAAATGAAAACCACAATTTTCATTTTTGCTATCATAATAGCAAAAACAAAATGCATATGCCTAGATGAAACTATGGTGCAGCTGGGACCTGCAGGAGCTTCAATTTAATAGTAGACAATAGTGTGACAACCAGGAGGAAAAGAGGTGGAATAAGAAGGACTTAAGAAATTTTTGGTTGTCAGCAATTTAATATTAGTTGATTTCCCTCCCCCCCCCACACAAGAAGTTTCTGTTTACACATCCTGTGAAAACACTTTTAATTATTTAGCCTTCTAGAGGAGGGCAGGGACTACTTAAGATGTATTTATGGAGAGGTGGCATTTCAAAGCAACAAAGGGAAACTGAAATTGCTCTCAAAGCATTAAAATAAGAAGAGAGTTTACTCTACACCAGGATGTAGTGGGGCAGTCAAGGACATCAAGCAGTCATTCCCAAACATTTTGCCTGTGTAACCCTATTTTGAGACGTTACCCATAGCCTCAAACATCACCAAAAACATCTAAAGTATACAAAAAATATCAGTTGAGATCATGACCCCTCCTGCAGAGAATGAGACTCCTCTTGAGGTCACAACACACAATTTGCGACTCTCTGTCTTAACATTTAGGAGGGGGCAAGAATATACTTGGAAGAAACCCATATTTCTAGTTATTTATATAAATTTCTACAGCTGACTGCTCAGCATTTCAAATATTGAGATCAGCTGCAGTTCCATCACACAATTTATTTATTTATTTATTTACATATATAGACTGCCCTTCCCATAAAGGTTAAGGATGGCTCACAATTAATAAAATATCAATAATAAAATCCAAATAATAAAAGCTGCCACCCTCCCCCCAAACTCACACCCTCCAACCGTACCCAAAACCCAACCAACCCCTATCCAGGTCTGTGAAATGCTTTTCTAAATGCAAATGTTTTACGCCGGCTCCAAAAGAGGCCCAGGCTTGGGCTCAAACAAACCTCTTGGGGAAGCACCTATTCACCCCCGCCCTGTGCACCCCCATCCCACAGACAAGAGCAACAGATGGAACCCACAAGAGGGCACCCCCAGCTGACTGTAGGGCCCGCCTTGGGAGTGGCCATGGTAGGACCGTTAGTTTTTCAGATATATGAGACCCAGACCTTAAGGGTATATTTAAACGAGATGCTATCATGCATGGAAACCCAGGAGTCACTCATCCGACTGCCCATCGGAAAGTGGTGCAGGGTTTGCACACTCCCATGAGCCATGCAGCACCCACTCATGACCACTCAGAGCGCACTGCCAAGAAAGCCAGAGTGTGCCATGTTGGGCAAGTCAAAAAGGTGCGTGGCAATGGGCGCTCACACATCCCTGACCATATGAACTTGGGCAGCCACCCACACCAGCAGACCAGTCCAACACTCACAGGCACTGTGGGCAGGGGACATGGCCTTTGCTAGTCACAGGAGCTTACCGCAAGCGCTGGGGATCCCAGGTTCCCCAGTACTCATGCCATGACATGTCAGTTTCAATGGCCAGCCCAGTGTGGTTCCCCATCCCCCATGTTCCATGGGAGGGGGAGTGCAAGGTGGCTGCCATGTTAGCCAGGCCGGGAGCTGCCCATTTCAACCCCTCCCCATGCACTCCACCTGAGTGGCTGCTCTGCAGCTCTGCCACTCCGTAGCCACGGGCACGCCTCCCTGCCTTGCTCATTTAAAAGCACCTTAAGGCAAGAAAATACACAAATGGAAATCAGAACAGTCTCATTGGTTGATAGCATTGAAGTCAGAAGGGAGATTACTGTTGCTACCTGAGACACTGGCCATAAAGATTAAACATATATGACATTCTATAAATACAGAACTTATGTGTGAACAGATGGTTTCAAATTTGGCTGATTTCTCCAAACTCTTAAAAAAACATGATAAAATTTGTCAGATGCTATCATAATTTTGTTTAAATAAATCTATACTCCCCTCCACCCCCCATCCTCAGTGGCTCTTCAAATTGCTGGTAAGTGTTTGGGATATAAAGGAAACAGAAGGGCATCAGATTTACATTGTAAACTTACATATACAAATTAAATTATATATAACATATTCAGGGACTTGTGTTCAGTGCATTTTCCCCAATGGGGACAATGAGGAAAACACAGTGAATATGGGTCTCTGCTCTTTGTATGCATGCACCGTGGAACTAATGTGATATGGTTCTGATCATACTAGTATTTTTATTTACACAGGACAGAGAATCTGTCACGATGTAACTCAAATGGTGTTTGTGGTCACTAGGCAAGATGTGCAGCTATAAACTGTCATTTAGGCTAACACTCACACATATTATTTACCTGTAAGCTCAAAGCCAAATTTCAACCTAATATGTCTCTGTTAGTGCACAAAATATAGGCTACACTTCTGCTTCAGGAATCAATGAGTCTGGCTGCTTTCACACATCACAATGGGCCAACAGTGGGCATTTTTACACACACGTTGAAAAAGTTCCAGATTTTTCAATCTCCTGGGTTTACAAGTCCACAAGTTCCGGATTCATTTTTCACACACACACTGCCCTGAGGCAGTCCCTGGATGCATTCTTCACACAAACACTGCCCTGAGGCAGCCTAAAGTAGCCACAGCTGTAGATGTGACAGGCTGCCATGGAAACCAAGTGATCACAGCTGCCTGGAGCAAAGCAGTTTACCAGGAGAACATTTTACCCACAAAAGTTCTGGGAGAAGTTCTACGCAGAAGTTCAAAGATCTGGATGTTTAAGATCTGGGTGACTGATTTAGACACACAGAAAGTTCAGGATGTAACAGCAAACATGCAGGAGAAATGTGTGTGTAAAAACACCCAATAACTGGAGTTAATACCAGGTATTATAATTCCACAATTTTTGTAATGTGTGAATGCACTATTTCCCTTTTATGCTATAAGATTTCCGATAGTTGTAAAAGTCACATTTAGTGGTCTTACAATGACCCAGGATCTTGCAGCTCAAAAGGGGAATAATCACACATTACAAAAATTGCAGAATTATAATACCAGATATCTCCAGTTATTATAATAACCCATTGTGTAATGTGGGAAAGCAGCCTCTTTTAGGGCACGACACTTCACTCATACACAATTGCTTGGAGGATTTGGGACTTTGGCCCCAATCCTTAAAAGACTTACTCATGTATGGAGTGATCCTTTATAGAGAGATAAAGGAATCTTTAAAACTAGAGGGCCTTCCAGGTTGGAGGTCACCCTCTAGCCCCTATTTATCTTTGTCCTCACACTCCAGTGGGACAGAAAACCTTTGTTCTCTCACAGGCTACTTTGGAAATTAATACAGGCTTTGTGGGCTGGATAGGAGTTTGGGGTGGGAGTAGTTAAGGGGCATGCTCAGGATGGGAATGAAAGGGGAGGTCCCTAGCCTTGAGTGCATGCCCCATTCCCCTGAGTTTACTATTTCAATGCTTGATAATGGGGACTGTATGGGCAATACCCCATTTTTGGAGGGCATTGTCCATCTGACTGCCCCTGGGCCAGATCTGAGAACTGGAAAGAGCTCAAATACAAAATAGCCATGGGACATATTTGGCCCATGACTGAGCAGGAAATTCCCATCCCTGCACTACACAATGAATAGTCCTATTAAAACCAATCAGTTAGTTGGCAATGGTTCCAGTAGTAAACATTTAACAATACAGTTGATATGGAATCAGTAGTTACATTTAATGTTTCCTTTGTAATTGTTATTGTCCTCATTTAAGCTGATGAGCTCAGTGCGCCACAAGCTTCCTTCTGTGACNGGGCAAGTCAAAAAGGTGCGTGGCAATGGGCGCTCACACATCCCTGACCATATGAACTTGGGCAGCCACCCACACCAGCAGACCAGTCCAACACTCACAGGCACTGTGGGCAGGGGACATGGCCTTTGCTAGTCACAGGAGCTTACCGCAAGCGCTGGGGATCCCAGGTTCCCCAGTACTCATGCCATGACATGTCAGTTTCAATGGCCAGCCCAGTGTGGTTCCCCATCCCCCATGTTCCATGGGAGGGGGAGTGCAAGGTGGCTGCCATGTTAGCCAGGCCGGGAGCTGCCCATTTCAACCCCTCCCCATGCACTCCACCTGAGTGGCTGCTCTGCAGCTCTGCCACTCCGTAGCCACGGGCACGCCTCCCTGCCTTGCTCATTTAAAAGCACCTTAAGGCAAGAAAATACACAAATGGAAATCAGAACAGTCTCATTGGTTGATAGCATTGAAGTCAGAAGGGAGATTACTGTTGCTACCTGAGACACTGGCCATAAAGATTAAACATATATGACATTCTATAAATACAGAACTTATGTGTGAACAGATGGTTTCAAATTTGGCTGATTTCTCCAAACTCTTAAAAAAACATGATAAAATTTGTCAGATGCTATCATAATTTTGTTTAAATAAATCTATACTCCCCTCCACCCCCCATCCTCAGTGGCTCTTCAAATTGCTGGTAAGTGTTTGGGATATAAAGGAAACAGAAGGGCATCAGATTTACATTGTAAACTTACATATACAAATTAAATTATATATAACATATTCAGGGACTTGTGTTCAGTGCATTTTCCCCAATGGAGACAATGAGGAAAACACAGTGAATATGGGTCTCTGCTCTTTGTATGCATGCACCGTGGAACTAATGTGATATGGTTCTGATCATACTAGTATTTTTATTTACACAGGACAGAGAATCTGTCACGATGTAACTCAAATGGTGTTTGTGGTCACTAGGCAAGATGTGCAGCTATAAACTGTCATTTAGGCTAACACTCACACATATTATTTACCTGTAAGCTCAAAGCCAAATTTCAACCTAATATGTCTCTGTTAGTGCACAAAATATAGGCTACACTTCTGCTTCAGGAATCAATGAGTCTGGCTGCTTTCACACATCACAATGGGCCAACAGTGGGCATTTTTACACACACGTTGAAAAAGTTCCAGATTTTTCAATCTCCTGGGTTTACAAGTCCACAAGTTCCGGATTCATTTTTCACACACACACTGCCCTGAGGCAGTCCCTGGATGCATTCTTCACACAAACACTGCCCTGAGGCAGCCTAAAGTAGCCACAGCTGTAGATGTGACAGGCTGCCATGGAAACCAAGTGATCACAGCTGCCTGGAGCAAAGCAGTTTACCAGGAGAACATTTTACCCACAAAAGTTCTGGGAGAAGTTCTACGCAGAAGTTCAAAGATCTGGATGTTTAAGATCTGGGTGACTGATTTAGACACACAGAAAGTTCAGGATGTAACAGCAAACATGCAGGAGAAATGTGTGTGTAAAAACACCCAATAACTGGAGTTAATACCAGGTATTATAATTCCACAATTTTTGTAATGTGTGAATGCACTATTTCCCTTTTATGCTATAAGATTTCCGATAGTTGTAAAAGTCACATTTAGTGGTCTTACAATGACCCAGGATCTTGCAGCTCAAAAGGGGAATAATCACACATTACAAAAATTGCAGAATTATAATACCAGATATCTCCAGTTATTATAATAACCCATTGTGTAATGTGGGAAAGCAGCCTCTTTTAGGGCACGACACTTCACTCATACACAATTGCTTGGAGGATTTGGGACTTTGGCCCCAATCCTTAAAAGACTTACTCATGTATGGAGTGATCCTTTATAGAGAGATAAAGGAATCTTTAAAACTAGAGGGCCTTCCAGGTTGGAGGTCACCCTCTAGCCCCTATTTATCTTTGTCCTCACACTCCAGTGGGACAGAAAACCTTTGTTCTCTCACAGGCTACTTTGGAAATTAATACAGGCTTTGTGGGCTGGATAGGAGTTTGGGGTGGGAGTAGTTAAGGGGCATGCTCAGGATGGGAATGAAAGGGGAGGTCCCTAGCCTTGAGTGCATGCCCCATTCCCCTGAGTTTACTATTTCAATGCTTGATAATGGGGACTGTATGGGCAATACCCCATTTTTGGAGGGCATTGTCCATCTGACTGCCCCTGGGCCAGATCTGAGAACTGGAAAGAGCTCAAATACAAAATAGCCATGGGACATATTTGGCCCATGACTGAGCAGGAAATTCCCATCCCTGCACTACACAATGAATAGTCCTATTAAAACCAATCAGTTAGTTGGCAATGGTTCCAGTAGTAAACATTTAACAATACAGTTGATATGGAATCAGTAGTTACATTTAATGTTTCCTTTGTAATTGTTATTGTCCTCATTTAAGCTGATGAGCTCAGTGCGCCACAAGCTTCCTTCTGTGACAGCAGCAACTACAAATGCTTTGGGAGTTGTTTTTTGTTACTGTGCCTTGCTTTTCTAAAGTGAATCTAGCAATGTGTTGACAGCTAGTGGAAGCCTGGGCTGCGGTCATGCTGACCAACAGACTGACTGTTCAGAGGTTGCTGGCTTCTCATCACCAATTTTATTTACAGGGATTGCATGCCATGCCTAAACTGGGCTCTTCCCCAGCCGAGCCCACCCCAACTGGCTCTTTCCACCTACCTTTCTGGGCTTTTCAGCTCTGGAGAGACAAACCCTTGTAGTCAGTTGCTGTTTTGTACACTGCTCTGCTCCTAATGAACTCTGGGCTTTTATACTGATTGGGTTCCATAACACATAGGGCATTTTCGGACAAGACACTCTCCACCCACTACCCACCCACCTACCCATCACCCACCATACATGTTACAGGGCAGGGCACCCATAGGACAACATTGTAGCCCTGCAACATGTATAGTGGGTGGAGGTAGTGGGTGGAGAGTGTCTTGTCTGAAAATACCCATACTTCCAACAGTCCCGTGTTGGCGGCACCACCTGGTTTTGTGGGTACATTCCATAAACCTGTAGAGGCACTGTCACTGCCAGAACCCCTGAAGGTGTGCTTCACCAGGGCATCTGTGCAGGTAGAGCTGGGCCTGTCTCCCCATGCAATCAGGCTGCAGTGGCTAGTGTGGGGACCTGCACCAAGTCAATGTGGATCCATCCCCTACACAACCAAGCTGTACTTCCTGAAGCTCTTTCTTCCCTTTCATGTGTGTGTGTGTGTGTGTGTGTGTGTGTGTGTGTGTGTGTGTGTGTGTGTGNCAATGGGGACAATGAGGAAAACACAGTGAATATGGGTCTCTGCTCTTTGTATGCATGCACCGTGGAACTAATGTGATATGGTTCTGATCATACTAGTATTTTTATTTACACAGGACAGAGAATCTGTCACGATGTAACTCAAATGGTGTTTGTGGTCACTAGGCAAGATGTGCAGCTATAAACTGTCATTTAGGCTAACACTCACACATATTATTTACCTGTAAGCTCAAAGCCAAATTTCAACCTAATATGTCTCTGTTAGTGCACAAAATATAGGCTACACTTCTGCTTCAGGAATCAATGAGTCTGGCTGCTTTCACACATCACAATGGGCCAACAGTGGGCATTTTTACACACACGTTGAAAAAGTTCCAGATTTTTCAATCTCCTGGGTTTACAAGTCCACAAGTTCCGGATTCATTTTTCACACACACACTGCCCTGAGGCAGTCCCTGGATGCATTCTTCACACAAACACTGCCCTGAGGCAGCCTAAAGTAGCCACAGCTGTAGATGTGACAGGCTGCCATGGAAACCAAGTGATCACAGCTGCCTGGAGCAAAGCAGTTTACCAGGAGAACATTTTACCCACAAAAGTTCTGGGAGAAGTTCTACGCAGAAGTTCAAAGATCTGGATGTTTAAGATCTGGGTGACTGATTTAGACACACAGAAAGTTCAGGATGTAACAGCAAACATGCAGGAGAAATGTGTGTGTAAAAACACCCAATAACTGGAGTTAATACCAGGTATTATAATTCCACAATTTTTGTAATGTGTGAATGCACTATTTCCCTTTTATGCTATAAGATTTCCGATAGTTGTAAAAGTCACATTTAGTGGTCTTACAATGACCCAGGATCTTGCAGCTCAAAAGGGGAATAATCACACATTACAAAAATTGCAGAATTATAATACCAGATATCTCCAGTTATTATAATAACCCATTGTGTAATGTGGGAAAGCAGCCTCTTTTAGGGCACGACACTTCACTCATACACAATTGCTTGGAGGATTTGGGACTTTGGCCCCAATCCTTAAAAGACTTACTCATGTATGGAGTGATCCTTTATAGAGAGATAAAGGAATCTTTAAAACTAGAGGGCCTTCCAGGTTGGAGGTCACCCTCTAGCCCCTATTTATCTTTGTCCTCACACTCCAGTGGGACAGAAAACCTTTGTTCTCTCACAGGCTACTTTGGAAATTAATACAGGCTTTGTGGGCTGGATAGGAGTTTGGGGTGGGAGTAGTTAAGGGGCATGCTCAGGATGGGAATGAAAGGGGAGGTCCCTAGCCTTGAGTGCATGCCCCATTCCCCTGAGTTTACTATTTCAATGCTTGATAATGGGGACTGTATGGGCAATACCCCATTTTTGGAGGGCATTGTCCATCTGACTGCCCCTGGGCCAGATCTGAGAACTGGAAAGAGCTCAAATACAAAATAGCCATGGGACATATTTGGCCCATGACTGAGCAGGAAATTCCCATCCCTGCACTACACAATGAATAGTCCTATTAAAACCAATCAGTTAGTTGGCAATGGTTCCAGTAGTAAACATTTAACAATACAGTTGATATGGAATCAGTAGTTACATTTAATGTTTCCTTTGTAATTGTTATTGTCCTCATTTAAGCTGATGAGCTCAGTGCGCCACAAGCTTCCTTCTGTGACAGCAGCAACTACAAATGCTTTGGGAGTTGTTTTTTGTTACTGTGCCTTGCTTTTCTAAAGTGAATCTAGCAATGTGTTGACAGCTAGTGGAAGCCTGGGCTGCGGTCATGCTGACCAACAGACTGACTGTTCAGAGGTTGCTGGCTTCTCATCACCAATTTTATTTACAGGGATTGCATGCCATGCCTAAACTGGGCTCTTCCCCAGCCGAGCCCACCCCAACTGGCTCTTTCCACCTACCTTTCTGGGCTTTTCAGCTCTGGAGAGACAAACCCTTGTAGTCAGTTGCTGTTTTGTACACTGCTCTGCTCCTAATGAACTCTGGGCTTTTATACTGATTGGGTTCCATAACACATAGGGCATTTTCGGACAAGACACTCTCCACCCACTACCCACCCACCTACCCATCACCCACCATACATGTTACAGGGCAGGGCACCCATAGGACAACATTGTAGCCCTGCAACATGTATAGTGGGTGGAGGTAGTGGGTGGAGAGTGTCTTGTCTGAAAATACCCATACTTCCAACAGTCCCGTGTTGGCGGCACCACCTGGTTTTGTGGGTACATTCCATAAACCTGTAGAGGCACTGTCACTGCCAGAACCCCTGAAGGTGTGCTTCACCAGGGCATCTGTGCAGGTAGAGCTGGGCCTGTCTCCCCATGCAATCAGGCTGCAGTGGCTAGTGTGGGGACCTGCACCAAGTCAATGTGGATCCATCCCCTACACAACCAAGCTGTACTTCCTGAAGCTCTTTCTTCCCTTTCATGTGTGTGTGTGTGTGTGTGTGTGTGTGTGTGTGTGTGTGTGTGTGTGTGTGTGAGAGAGAGAGAGAGAGAGAGAG
>QEPC01005577.1:88260-117188 GCA_003113815.1 Sphenodon punctatus | reverse complement strand
TGTGTGTGTGTGTGTGTGTGTGTGTGTGTGTGTGTGTGTGTGTGTGTGTGAGAGAGAGAGAGAGAGAGAGAGAGAGAGAGAGAGAGAGAGAGTCCATGGGTAATTTCAGACATAACGGGCCCAGAGGCCCGCCACGCTGAATCACACACTGGGATCTATTTTGGATTCCGGTCAGGAATCAGGTCGTCCATCCTTTAGACGTGCTGGCCTGATTCTCACAGGGGATGGGGGAGGGGGCGGAGCTGTACAGCATGATGTGCGGCCGCACAGCGCCTCCCCCCTGTGCTTCCCTGGCTGCCTGCCCTCCGGGAGACGGGTTGGCAAAGCAGCCAATCCGGGCCAATCTGGCCAATCTGGGCCACGATCCGGGATGGGTCAATGTTACAGACATAACTTTTGACCCATCCCAGATCATGGCCTGATTCTCACAGGGGATGGGGGAGGGGGCGGAGCTGTACGGCATGATGTGCGGCCGCACAGCGCCTCCCCCCTGTGCTTCCCTGGCTGCCTGCCCTCCGGGAGACGGGTTGGCAAAGCAGCCAATCCGGGCCAATCTGGCCAATCTGGGCCACGATCCGGGATGGGTCAATGTTACAGACATAACTTTTGACCCATCCCAGATCATGGCCAATCTAACCACGATTCTGGAGGTGAGGCCGAGGTATTCACCGTGGTGAACGTCAGGCGGGGATCTTTTAGACGTTACGGGACAAACGGCCACCACAGGAGATTCACTGCGGTTGACCGTGGTCTCGTTACGTCTGAAATTACCCCAAGAGTGTGTGCATGCAAGTGAATGAAGTGACTGGGCTTATGTCCCTCTTTGGCAGATTGAAATGTTGGGTGGTGTACTTATAGGGCACAGAAAATGCTAATTTGCTTCCATTTTAGTAGCCCCTTTACCTGGGTTGCTCCCATTTCCACAGGAGCAGGGAACGAGACACACACTTGCAAAGTTCAGGAAGCAGACTTCTTAAAGGGCAGATCCCTGAGCAAGTGGGAACATGGCGCACGAGTCCAGGGTTCACTGAAACGGAGGTTCCACTGAAACTACCCACAGCTGCTGTCACTCTGCAGGCACAGAACAGGCAGAGCTGGCAATTAGGGGTGTGCACCAGGCCCCCGTATCATTTTCGTTTTTCGTTTTCATTTTCGTTATTCAAAAATGTCAATTTTGTTATCGTTATTAACAGCAATGTCATTTTTGTTTTCGTTGTCGCTATCATTTTTGTTATCATTTTTTATATTGTTTTCATTATCAGTATCAATATCGGTATTGGTATTGGTATCGTTTGTGTTATCAGTATTGATATTCTGTATCATTATTGATATTCTTATTGATATAGGTGCCATTTCAACAAAGATTTTATTTTTGGTATCAGTATCATTATTGATACTGTGCATGACTAATATTTATCTAAATCTAAGGAAGACGGGAAGGGGAAAGGAAAACTATCTATTATCTAATCAATGATCTATATAACTATTCTAATCTAATCTATATGTCTGTAATATATATCTATATCTAATCTATACTACCTATCTCTATATAATGTACAGGGGGGAGAAGGGCAGGGAAAGGGAGAAGGTTAAATGTAGGATATGAGGAAGGAAAGGTATTGGTGGGAATACTAAATAAATAAATTAATTAATTTTAAAAAAATAACACAATGAGGGCTAGGGAGGATTTTTTATGTGCAAGCACCACAGTTCTGAAAACGCAACCTGACAAGCAGAACTCTCACACAACGGAGAGAAAAAAACTGGCCCGCCACTTTCATTAAAAGGGATGCAGTGTCCTCCCCCAGAGCCCCTCTGATTGGTTGTGGGAGGCAGCAGGCATTCAGCAATCACAGAGTCCCATGCTACTGCTGGTGCCTGCTGATGCTGCTCATTGGCCAGGGATACATCCATCAGATACTGCTGAGCTGCTCTCCCCTCCCAACAAAGGCACAGTTCAAGAGTTCAACCCTGTTAAGACTCTGAGATGTCTGTTCCCTCCTCCCCTCTCTACATTTTCCCTCCAAAACCCAACTGCCACAGCACTAATAATAATGACAATGATAACGACATTGTTGTTTTTGTTTCTTGTTATTGTTTTTGTTATCATTTTTTGTTATCATTTTTTGTTATCATTTTTGGTAACATTTTTGTGTTGTTTTTGATATCGATATCGTTACCATTATTGGTATCAGTATCATTACCATTATCAATATTCTCGGTTGTCATTTTTTGTATTTTTGGTTGTCGTTTTCGTTATTGTTGTCGTTATTCTTGGTTGTCGTTTTTGATATTGCAATAAAGAAAACGAAAATGACAATTTTCATTATCGTTATTGTAATAATGAAAATGACATGCACACCCCTAAGATCTCTGCATGCGGCACCAACCGAATCCTACAGGGGACACTCACCGCAACAGCCTGGTGCCTGACCAACCTCCTCCCAACAGCTGTCCACATAGTGAGGGACTCAGGCAATATAGACAAATTCCTCTCAAAAGTGGTGACCAGAGCAATTATCTTTAAGCCCAGGGCCCCAAGGAATCTACCTCTGGTCATCTGTCTACAGAGAGTATGTGTGCAAGCTTCTCTTCACAGCCTCACTGTTGCTCTGAATGCATCATCTCTTGGGGCAAGAGTGTTTTTGCCTCCATACTCCTTCAAACCTTTGACTATGCATGAAGATTTCTGACAGTGGAGGCTTATTGTCAAGCAGTTTTATGTAATGTGAATATTCACTCACTTCTATTATTGAACAAAAAGCAAATTAATTTGCTGTAATTTCCTGTACTCCCCATGCTGCTATTTGTATTAAACAACAGCCTGCTCTCTCTTTACCCAGCTTCTCTTTATGTTCAGTCCTGCAGGGGAGGCATCTTACGGTTACAGGAGTGATGTTCTAGTTAATTCTGAGTTGGCACTTCATTCTTGTCTTGATTCTTGCTCTCAGTAGCTTACAGAGTGCCCATGAAATCGCATTTGCTTATACTTGCTCTCATCCAAGAATAGTGTGTGTGTGTGTGTGTGTGTGTGTGTGTGTGTGTGTGTACACATGTCCAATTTTTAAAACTAAAATAAATAAGGTACAACATTTTTTGTCAGGACATTGTTGTGGAGAAGCACATTTCATTTGTTAGAATACATACAAATCTTTTTAAAAATGCATTTAAAATGCTACTGCAATAATAAAAGTTAGCTTTCTTTTAAACTTACAAGGAAAGGTACTAGTAAGAGTAAAACCTTTTGGAAACCTGGAAAAATGGTCCAGATACATGTTCTGACAATTTTTTTAAAAAAAATAATAATTCAGCTTCTGGCCTCATGCAGGTGTACATGAGTAGTAGGACTCCTCTTATGTAAGAACATCCACTAACATATCCTTTCACAGCTATGGACTATAACATTCAGAACTAAACCCATCTGGGAAAAGGAGATGCTGGCCCTTTTTCTGGCTTAAGAGAAATTGGCTGAGGTAACCACCGACCATAAACATTTGGAAGCCATGTCACAGAATCCATCGTGCCAAGTTCCAAGTAAACTATTGGAAATTAGCACAAAATTGGAAAGGTACTTTTTATTGTGAAAGACAGACCCAGGAAGAAACTGATACCTATAATTAAACAGCAAAAGCTGAGGGAAGACAGTCTGAAGTTACTGTGACTCTTACCAATTATCACCTAGTCTCCAACCTGCCTTTTGGGGGGAAGGTGATTGAGAAGGCCACGGTAGTATAGCTGCAGAGGCATTTGGACTCCAATAATATCCTGGGTAAATTCAGACTGGGTTCCAGCCTTCCTATGCAGTGGAGACTGCACTTGTCAGGGTGATGAATGCTCTGCTGATGATTTTAGATTGAGGACAGATGGCCATTTTGGTCATGCTAGACCTCATGTCTGTGGCTATGGGACATTGCTGATGTGACAGGAACTGCCAGTTGGTGTTTTCAGTGATAACTAGATGGGTGGAGTCAATCAGTGATGATGGATGGTTATGTGTCATTCTCGAGAGACTTGAAATGTGGTGTTCCTCAAGGCTCAATTCTTTCACCCATGTTGTTTAACGTATACATGCAACCTTTCAGGGATGTTATGTCCAAGCATGGGGTTGATCATCATCAGTATACTGATGATACACAATTGTATATCTCTTGCCCTGTGAGCCCTGCCTCCTTGGCTTCTGCCTGGGAGGAATGCCTGAACGATATATCCAGATGGATGTGTCAGAACAACTTTGTGCTGAATCCAGGAAAGACTGAGTTGATGCTGGTAGAGAGAGGCAGCCAATATAAGAAGGCCCTCACCTCCCTCAGGCATCTGAATATTGACAGGTTCCGGGCAGGGTTGGCCTGAGGCATGTGCCACCGACGCCCAGGTACATGGCCCCGCGGTGGCCTCCAAGGGAGGGGCCCCGTGGCACTGCCGTGGGTTGGAGATGGAGTCAGGACACCGCTTTTTAAATTTTAGTTTGTTTTTTATTGTTGGAAGGAAAAGGGCTTGCGCAATGGGAGCGCAGCAGTTCCCCCTGCCTGGAATGCGCTAGGGAGTTTTTGGAAGCCGGGACAGGAGCCCCGTTTCAGTTCCCTCCCCCACTCTCTGCCCGGGTTGTCACGCTGTCCACTCCCCGCCTCCCTGCCCATTTCCCTCCCCTCCCCCCCGGCACCTTTTCACAGGGGAAGGACGGGTTGTGCTGCACTGACCAGGGGAGCACTGCTGCTTCCCAGAGGGTTCCCCCAAGGGGTACCGTGGGGCAGGTGGAGTTTCCCAGAGCATGCTTGGGTGTCCTGGAGGGGAGCTGCGTCAAACTCAAGCACATGGGCTCAGCAAGCAAGGGCTTGAGCAGAGCCGAGTGGGGGCTGACCCGTGCAGGTCTGTCTGGGGCTGGCAGTGGTGGGGGGTTCGGCACTTTGGGGGGGAGCATTTGGCTAGGCCCATGTTCCTTCCCTATGCAGGTTTCTCCCCAGTGGTTTCACGGTGGAGCCTGGAGGGGGGGTATTTTGCAGGAGGGGCGGGCTGCTTTGCAGGAGGGACAGGGTACAAATTTATTAAATAAAATAAATAAAATATATTTTGCCAGTATGGTGCTCCCTCCCTACATGAGTTTCTCCCGGAGGAGTCCGGGAGGTATTTTGGCAGTCCCTCCCCCACCCCTCCCAGCTGCCGAGGTGTGCCCCACTCCATCATGGGGCCGTTTATCCCTCTCCCCTACGTCTCCCATGGCGGGGCTTGGGGGGAGTTTACTCAGACCCGGTTTCCCCTGCCATGGTTTAATTTTGCGGGGGAGGGCATGGCCCCTCTGCAAAAAACCCTTGCCCTCCTCACAGGCAACTAGCTGTTTTACTCCTGCCCCTACGGGATGGAGCAGCAGCACAGCGGGGCACTGATCCAGAAAGGGGGATAACGCTGTTTGTTTACAAATATCTCTGTTGCAGAGTAATAACTGATTTGCAATCAGTAAGGACAAATGCAGTTGAAGGTTTAAAAACAGAACTTTACTTAAGGTTTCCAGGCACAGATCCTTAGTTACATCTAACTAGTAGTAAGACAAA
The DNA here is from genome assembly GCA_003113815.1 of Sphenodon punctatus. NCBI lineage: Eukaryota > Metazoa > Chordata > Lepidosauria > Sphenodontia > Sphenodontidae > Sphenodon > Sphenodon punctatus. Next base: position 111,642 of record QEPC01005577.1, on the reverse strand, counting down.
AATGGAGACTGAGACACACACAATGAGAGAGAAGGGAAGAAGGAGTAGTTACACAAAGGAATTCAACTGCAAAACCCCATCTCCCTTCCATGTACACATAAACTTAGCAGTGCCATCTGGTGGCTCTATAGTCAATTACTGTTCTTAATACAGCAGGCATTTAACTTTAACTTATTGATGTTGCATATGCCAACACCCCTTCTCAACAGACAGAAGTTAACCTACTATGCCCATTTTACTTAGTAGCTTTCGGTGGCGCTCTCCTGCTAAAGGTTTTGTCAGGGCATCTGCTACCATGTCTTCTGTAGCTGCATTTGTCCATTTGTTGTGTTCCCCTTCTGACGTTTGTAAGACATCTTCCCATGTTGATGGCTCAGACAGTCTGTCGGTACTTGCTTTGTAGGACAGGAGGGTGGGTGGTTTGCCTTCATTTTCCCTGGTAGATCTTCTGGTTTCAACATCTGCAGGTGATTGTGTTTGTTCCTGCATCTCAGTTGAGCTTGTGCTGATTTCAACTGTTTGTTCAGGACTCTCTTCTCCTCCTGATTCAGGACATACTTCTTTTCCTGATTCTTGTAAGGACATTACACTGTTGCTTTGGTTTTCTTTGAAAGTCATGCTGTTGCTGACAGTTACTTTGTCTGTGTGTGGGTTGAGGATTCTGTATCCTTTGGAGTGTTTGCTGTATCCAACAAGATCCCTTCCACAGCTTGGTTTTGTAGTTTGGTGCATTTCTCTTCCGGAATGTACACATATGCCTTGCATCCAAACACTTTGATATGTCCCACACTAGGCTTCTCTCCATACCAGAGTTCATATGGGGTTTTACTTGCTGTTCTTGAGTAGAGTCGGTTCTGTAGATATGTCACTGTAACTACTGCCTTGCCCCAATATTTTTCTGGCAGTCCAGAGTCCGTCAACATGCACCCTAATCATTTCTGTTAAGGTTCTGTTCTTTCTTTCAGCTACCCCATTTTGCTCGGGCGTGTATGGTACCATCTTCTGGTGCTCTATCCTGTGGGCTCTCAGGAAGTCTTCAACTCTCTTTCCTGTGTATTCACCTCTGTTGTCAGTTCAGAGTGCGAGCGGCTTGCGTTGGAATCTGTTGCTTGTCATGGTTATGTAGTCCCTTAATTTTTCCAGTACTTCATCCTTATGCTTCATGAGGTATGTGACTGTGTATCTTGAGTAATCATCTATGAATGTCATTATGTATCTGTTCCCTCCAGGTGTGGGTACTTTCATGGGGTTGCACATATTGCTGTGTATGAGGTCAAGTGGCTTGGAGGTTCTTGTCTGACTTACCTTGGGGAGCATTGCTCTGGTGGCTTTAGCTTTGATACAGCATTCACATCTCATGGTCAAAGGACATGCTGTTACTATCAGGTCTTTTGTCAGCTGCTGTCTTTGCAGTTCCTTTATGCTTTCCGGGATCCTGTGACCCAGGTGTCGATGCCACAGATGAATACAGTCCTTGTGTTTCTCATGTGCAGTGAGTTTTGCTTGTTCCTTGGTTGCACTTAAGCGATACCGGTGATCATCTGCATAGGCTCTGGCTAGGACCATTGCCCCCTTTTGGATTGTGCATTCATTACCCCAGAACTTGACGGTGAGCCATTTCTCTGTTAGGCATTTAATGGATAGGAGTCCGCCCTCTAAGCCAGGTACATACAGCACATCCTTTATTGGTATTGCTAGTGTGCCTCTGTGTGGCTTGTTGCAACTTATAGCTAATACCTTCTGCAGTGATGCTGCTTCCATCAGCGAGGTATATCTCTCCTTTGTTGCTTGGGTCTAGTACCGTGAAAAAGCTCTTGTCGCTGGTCATGTGACTTGTGGCTCCAGACTCAACACGCCAGTCCTGTGATGAGTTGGTCTGTGTTGCTCTAAAACATCCACTGCACTGTTCTGTGGTTCTGTCACAGGCTGTGGCCTTGACCCTTTGTGTAGGCACTTGTGGAGATCGCTTTTGTTGTTCTGCCTTCCATATGGAGCAGTCTTTCTTTAGGTGTCCTTCTTTCTTGCACCGAAAACATGCCCTTGTTTCCTTCTTGTGCAATCTTTTGTCTGCAATTCTCAGGGCAGTTTCCTTATCCTGTTCCTAATTATCTTGCATGATTTCTTTCCTGTGCTGGAATTCATCCATGAGTCTCCCTTTTACAAATTCCAGTGTTAGATCTGCCTCAGGCCTGGTATCTAGGGCATTTATGTATGATTCAGGCAGGCTGCAGAAGTAAGGCCACCACGTGGTTGTCTTTTATCTCTTCACCAGTGCCTCGCAGTTGTGCTACCACTTCCAGCATTGAATTTATATAATCCTGCATCTCCTTCCCTTTACCAAGTCTTATCTGGTACAGTTTCCTTAGGAGAAACAGCTTACTGTTCAAGATGGTCCTTTCAAGCAGCTTCTGCAGTGCATTCCACATGCCCTTTGCTGTGGCCTCCTCCCTTATGTGGATTAACTGGTCATCTTCTACTAGCAGGATTATGGTTGCCTTTGCCTGTCTGTTCTTTCTGTCCCATATCTCAGGGTTTGCTGCAGGTCTGTCTGTGGTGATCACCTCCCACTGGTCATCTTTGGATAGGAGCATTTCTATTTTGAATTTCCACAACTGGTAGTTTGTGTTCTTCAGCTTGCAGACTGAAAGCTTTAATTCAGAGCTGCTGACCATGCTTGCTTCCCTCCCCTCAGATTGGAATTCTGGTTCTTCTGCTCACTTATAGTTAGTAGGTCTCCTCTGGGAGTCTTCTTTGGGCCTCTTTTCCTTTCAGGTCACTTTCAGTCTTTAGAGTTGTTCTGGGCTGTTCTGAAGATGTCTGTCCCATAACCTGTTGCAAAGTAATAACTTATTCACAATCAGTAAGGACAAATGCAGCTGAAAGTTTAAAACAGAACTTTACTTAAGCTTTATCAGGCACAGATCCTTAGTTGCATCTAACTAGTAGTAAGACAAAATGGAGACCGAAGACAAAGAGAGAGAAGGAAAGAAGGAGTGGTTACACAAAGGAGTTCAACTGCAAAACCCCATCTCCCTTCCATGTACACATAAACTTAGCAGCGCCATCTGGTGGCTCTATAGTCAATTACTGTTCTTAATACAGCAGTCATTTAACTTTAACTTATGGATGTTGCATATGCCAACATCCTCTCCATGTGCTGATCAGAAGATTGTAGCTTTGTAAAGAAGGTTCTTTGAGATGGCTCCTAACATTCTCACAACTGCATTGTGCATGGCATGTTCACCCTATTCAAATAACAGACCACGTGATGGTCTCAAGATCCTCAAGTATAAAAAGCACTCTCCCGCTCAGAATGACAATTCCTTCCCAACCCTTTCTAGGAACATAAGAAAACAACTCCATGCGGGACTGGAAAGGTGGATGTTGTGAGAATGTTGAGAGCCTTCTTTACAAAGCAGAAACCTATAGTACATAGGTGAAGCAAGCCTGCACACCAGAATTTAGTTGAGGTTGTAAATCCCTCCTGGGTGGAGGCTGTAGGGAAGTGTTTATTGGAGGTGTGCTGCTTGTGGCAGGACTGGCAGTGGAAGAGGCATGCCTGGCCCACATGGCGTTCAGCAGTGTGAGTGCAGCAGGACGAAGAGGGCTTGGGTGATTTGGCTGGGTGTCTGTCCCCTCTTCCCACTCTTCCCCTGTGTCCCCACCTCTCCCCATGAGGCTGTCCTATTGGCTCCCTTCAACTGATTATAGGGGCACAAATGAATTGGTTATGGGTGGGGGAGCGGCATGAATTGATTATGGGGGCACAAATGAACTGATTATGGGTGGGGGGCAGCGTGAATTGATTATAGGGACACAAATGAACTGGTTATATATCTAAAAGACTGTCTCTTTGCATGGCATAATGTGCTTAATAGGTTGCCTTTTGGGGTGTCTTGTGTGTTTGATTGTAGCTTGGCCATTTGGAATTTAGTGCTCTGCATGTGCTTTATTACTTGCTTTTTGCTTATAGAATGCCTTTACTTGGAATTGTGGGAAATACCCAGTTGTAAACCATCATTGAGGGTGCAGTGAGCACAAACAATGAGCCAGGAGTGGCTCGTTGGTCTTGCACGCTTTTCTGTGGAGCACAACATTGCTCAGTCCCTGGACTTCAGTGATCTTATGGATGAGTTTGCTGCAATGAAAGTTAGAAAGGTTCCAATGTAAGCAAATTCTCTGTTGTTGTTTTAATTCTCTGTTAAAACATTCTTTGTATGTTTTAAATATGTGAACAGGATTTTTTTATCCTGCTATGGCACTACCACTGATGGAGAGAGAGAGAGAGTTGTTCGGCTGGAGTCCCATACACTTACTGAATGAGATGCTTGAAGGAGAGTTCTCTCAGTCTCCAAGTGGTAGGGTTTTACTCAGCAGCAAGGAGTTCCCAGTGTAAACTAATGTTCTGTCTATCATAACTTAATGCTGAAAACTTTGTTGCTGGATTTTCGGAGGCTCTGCCTACAATGGACAAGCCCCTCCCTAGAGTTTTGCCAGGGCTCCGCTTACAATGGACAAGCCCCTCCCTAGAACTCTGCCAGCCATAAGGTGCTGCTGGCCTGCTGGTGGCTTTGCCACCAGCAGGCCAGCCAGCCTTTGGGGCCCCGCAGCAAGGTTTGGCACATGGCCCCTCAAACCCTTGGGCCAGCCCCGGTTCTGGGTACAGATGGTGGGCTAGGTAAAGAACTTGGGCATAATTTTTGACCACACTGGATCCATGAAAATTCAGGTATTGAACCTGGTTAACATAAGAACATAAGTAGTGCATACTGGGTCAGACCAATGGCCCATTGAGCCCAGCACCTGTGTCTGATGGTGGCCAATCTCGATTTCTTGAAGAAATACCCAAGAGGTCTCTATGGGGCAATCCATTCCCTGCTGTTCACTCCTAGCTCCCGACAGTATGAGGTTACATTGCCCAAACCTGCCTGGCTAATAGCCGCTAATGGACCTATCCTCCAGAAACTTGTCCAACCCTTTCTTAAACCCGGTTATACTATTGAACTCTACCACATCTTCTGGCAACAAATTCCACAACTTATGAATTTGCGTTGAGTGAAAAAATACTTTCTTTTATTTGTTTTAAATCTGCTACCTATTAGTTTAATTGAGTGTCCTAGTCCTAGTACTATATGAGAAGGTAAATAACTGTTCCCTATTAACGTGTTCAACACCACTCATGATTTTATAAACTTCTATCATATCCCTCTTAGGGCAGGGGGTCCTAGGAAGGGGAAGTGGACCCGTACACCACGCTCCTCAACTCTCGCTCTCTCACACTCCAGAGAGCTCCACCCTTTTGGAGGGGAAAAACAACCCTTCAGGATCTTATCTGGCCCTGAGATTCCCAACTGGGAAGAGGCCAGATCATCACAGTGGGGGAGACATCAAGGCCCAGAGTGGAGCCCCTACACTGGATACAGATATATGACACACAACGCGCACCCGTGTTCACCCACACCACCACTCAGCTCCACACAGTGATAGGGAAGAAGAGTGTTGGGGGCAAGTGCAGAGAAGGGGGACAAGGCCTCAGGGTAGCAAGGGGGAGGAAACAAAAAGCACACTCTAAACCTGGTACACCAAGATGTAGGGACCCACACACAGTAAAGGGGAAGGGGGTGCAGCTATCACACACCACAGTAAGTCATGAAATACTCCAACTCCGGTACTCACAATACCCACCAGTCCTACACCAACCACACCACCCACTCAATCCCCACCATCCCTTGCACACAACACACTGCACACACTGCCATACTCACAACACACTACCACAATGAAGAAGATCAATCCACGCCGGGAGGGGCAGTCTCACAGCACTGCTGATCACCAGGTGCGGAGGCTGCGTCCGTTCGTCTCCGGCCCAGACCTGGCCTCCCTCATCCATGCCTTCGTCACCTTGAGGCTGGTCTACTGCAACACGCTCTACGTGGGGCTTCCCTTGTTCCTGATTTGGAGGCTGCAGCTAGTGCAGAATGCGGCGGCTCATCTTCTCATGGGGACGGGCTGTCGGGAGCATATTACACCTGTACTCCAGACTCTGCACTGGCTGCCAATAGCATGCCGAGCCAGGTTCAAGGTGTTGGTGTTGATTTACAAAGCCCTTTACGGTCTGGGCCCCTCATACCTCAGGGACCGCCTCGCCTTCGGTGCCCCAGAGTGGCTCCTGTGGTCGGCTGGGGGTGCCTTTTTGGAGGTGCCCCGTGTAAAGCGGGGGGTCACAATGGAGAGGGCATTCTCTGTGGCCGGGCCGCACCTTTGGAACTCCCTTCCAGAGGAAGCCCACCTGGCCCCAAGCCTATTGTCATTCCAGCGGTGTTGTAAAACCTGGCTGTTCACCCAGGCCTTTGGGGGTGGGGGGTGGGTTAGGGGTTATGGTTTTTCACCCCCATCCTGTTTTATTGTTTTAAACTTCCGTTGCCTGTTTAAATATTGTTGATTGTTTTAAAATTGTTTTTATAGTGTTTTTATGTATTATTATATATTATTATGAATTGTTGGAAGCTGCCCCAAGCTGGGTACAGGAGGGTGTGGGGTATAAATTACAAAAATAAATAAATAAATAAATATTATAATTTTTGTTGCCCTTCTCTGTATCTTTTCTATTTCAAATATATCCTTTTTGAAATGGGGTGACCAGTAGGGATGGGCGAACAGAATGCTGTTAGGATGTTCAGATGTTTGGTCGTTCATTTTGAAACCCGAGTTCGGGTTCGGCTGTTCGGTTTGATGGAGTTCGGTTCCGCCGAACTCAGCCGATCATTCAAAAAAGTGCTATCTGTACCGAAACTGGAATTTTTTCGGTATCAGTATTTTTGGCCTGGAAACCACCCTTGGTCCACCCCTGGTGCCAGGAAGTCTGCTCCTCAGCTGCCTCCCCCTTCCAGTCACATTTTTCCCACCCAAAGTCACATTTTTCCCACCCCCGAACTCATCCAAACTCATCCGAACTTTTCTGAACTGTTTGGAAGTTCAAGTGTTTGGTTCGGTCGTCCGAACAGGCCGAGTTCGGGCCAAACTCCGAACTTCCGAACCGCGTTCACACATCCCTAGTGACCAGAACTGCACACAATATTCAAGGTGCTGTTGCACCATAGACTTGCATAGTGGCATTGTGATATTTTCAGTTTTATTCTCTATCCCTTCATAAATAATTCCTTAGATTCTGTTTGCTTTTTTGACAGATGACACACACTCAGCTGAGGATTTCAATGTATTTTCCACAATGACTCCACGGTCCTTTTCCTGAGTGGTAACTCTTAATTTATGTACACCAGCATGGTGTACATAAAGTTTGGATTGTTTTGCCCTATGTGCATCACTTGTCCACATTAAATTTAATCTGCCATTTAGATGCCCAGTCACCCAATCTCACAAGATCCCGCTGCAATTCTTCACAGTCCGCTCATGTTTAAACTACCTTGAATAACTTGATATCATCTGAAAATCTGATGACCTCATTCCTTACTCCCCTTTCCAGATCATTAATGAATACATTAAACAACACCAGTCCCAGTACAGATTTTTGAGGCACTCCACTATTTACTTCTCTCCACTGTGAAAACTGATCATTTAGTCATACTCTTTGCTTCCTATCCTTCAGTCAGTTACCAGTCGAAAACAGGACACTGCCTCCTATTCCTTGGCTTTCTGGTTCGGAGATGCTTTTTTCATAAGAAGTGCCATACTGGGTCAGACCAACAGTCCATCGAGCCCAGCATCCTGTCTCCGACAGCGGCCAGTCATGGGGGCCTGGGAGAAGCACCCAACAGGTCACCAAGCTATCCATTCCCTGTGGGTCATCCCCAGGCTCCGGACAATAAAGGGTTTTGTTCCCCAATCCTATCTGGCTAATAGCTGCTAATGGACCTATCTTCTAGAAACTTGTCCAAACCTCTTTTAAACTCAGCTATACTTCTGGCCTTCACCACCTCCCCTGCAGTAAATTCCACAACTTAACTGCACACTGAGTGAAAAAATACTTTCTTTTGTCTGTATTTACTCTGCCACCTGTGAGTTTCATGAAGTGTCCCCTAGTTTTACTAGATGAGAGAGTAAATAACCGTTCCCTGTTTACAAGTTCCACACCACTCATGATTTTATAGACCTCTATCATATCTCCTCTCAGCCGTCTCTTTTCCAAGCTGAAGAGCCCCAACCTAGCAAGCCTCTCCTCATATGGGTGCTGTTCCATACCCTGGATCTGGTTTTTTTGCCCTTCTCTGTACCTTTTCTAGTTCTGCTATGTCTTATTTGAGATGGGGCAACCAGAACTGCACACAATATTCAAGGTGCGGTCGCACCATTGATTTGTATAGAGACATTATGACATCCTCAGTTTTATTCTCTATATCCTTGTGAATAATTCCTAACATTCTATTTTCTTTTTTGACTGCTGCTGCACACTGGGCTGAGGATTTCAGTGTATTATCCACAATTACTCCCAGATCCTTTTCCTGAGTGGTAACTCCTAGCTTAGTACCAAGCATTGTGTACTCATAATTTGGATTATTTTTCCCAATGTGCATCACTTTGCACTTGTCTACATTAAATCTCATCTGTCATTTAGATGCCCAGGCACCCAGTCTTGTAAGATCTTGCTGCAGCTCCTCAACAGTCTGCTTGTGTTTGGACTACTCTGAATAACTTGGTGTCATCTGCAAATTTGATCACCTCACTATTAACACCCTTTTCCAGATCATTAATGAATACATTGAAAAGAACTGGTCCCAGTACAGATCCTTGGGACACACCACTTTTTACATCCCTCCATTGTGAAAACTGGCCATTTAGTAGGGATGGGTGAACAGAACCGAGTTCGGAAATTCGGTTCGGTTCGGTTTGTTTTGAAATCCGAGTTCAGAAATTTGGTTCGGTTTAAAATTCGAGTTCAGTTCGGAAGTTCGGTTCGGTCGACCAAACAGATTAAGTTCAGTCGAATTCCAAACTTCCGAAACAAGTTTGGCCATTCAAAACCAGGGTTTTTTGGTGTGTATTGCCACTAGGGATGGGTGAACAGAACGGAGTTTGGAAATTCGGTTCGGTTTTAAATTCGAGTTCGGTTTGAAAGTTTGGTTCAGTCAACCGAACAGACCGAGTTCAGTCCGAACTCCGAACTTCCGAACCGCGTTCGCCCATCCCTACCATTTAGTCCCACTCTTTGCTTCCTATCCTTTAACCAGTTACCAACCCATAGCAAAACACTACCTCCTATCCCATGACTTTTTAATTATCTCAAGAGTGGTTTATGTGGGACCTTATCAAAAGCTTTCTGGAAATCCAGGTACACTAAACTGCTGGGTCTCCCCTGTCCACATGCTTGTTTACGCCTCAAAGAATTCCAAGAGATTAGTGAGGCATGACTTCCCTTTGCTATATTCATTATGACTCTTTGCCATTAAGCCATGTTTATCAATATGCCCAGTGATTCTGTCCTTAATGATAGTTTCCACCATTTTGCTCAGCACAGAAATCAAGCTTACCAGTCTGTAGTTTCCAGGATCACCTCTGGAACCCTTTTTAAATATTGGGGTTACATTTGCCACCCTCCAGTCCTCAGGTACAGTGCCAGATGCCAACGTTAGGTTACAAATTACTACTTAGTAGGTTTGCAATTTCACATTTGAGTTCCTTCAGAACTCTGGGGTGAATACCATCTGGCCCTGGTGATTTGTTCATATTAAGCTTGTCAATTTGCTCTAGAACCTCCTCCAGGGTCATGCTGATTTGTGACAGTTCATCCAATTCATCACCTACAATGTAGGGTTCCGGCATGGGCATCTTCCCAACATCCTCCACAGTGAAGACCGAAGCAAAGAACTCGTTTAGCTTCTCTGCAATGTAATTTTCTTAAACTACACCCTTATTTATCCTACCCTTTTTTATCCTCCACGACTGACCTGACATAGCAACTCATGCCCTGGTGAGAGCACAAGGATTGATTTCTATAATACTGTCTTCTATGAGCTGCCAGGGGTACTTTTCTGTCAATTGAAGCTTGTTCAGAACGTGGCAGCATGGCTGCTTACTGGTTTGGGCAGCCATGGTCCTATTACACCTGCCGTGTGTTCTCTGCATTGGCTGCCTGTGGAACAGCAGATTGAGTATAAAATTGCGTTGGTGGTTTTTAAAACCCTGAATGGTATAGACGCCTGGCTACATTCGGGACTTGCTTCTGGAGCCACACACCATTGGGTATCTGCACTCAGAAACCACCCACTGTTTGGGGATCCTGCCATTGTGCCTTAAGTCAGCAGGAGATTGAGCCTTTGCTGTGGTAGACCTCTCAGTGTGGAACTCATTCCCGCTATGTCCATCGTATTTCCTCCCTCTTCACCTTAAAAAGTACCTGTAGACTTATTTATTTTCCAGATGCTTTTCAGATCCACTGTTAGTTTACTTTTATGAGTCTTTTCTGTTTACCTTCCCCTTTTAATTGTTTTAAATTCCCCTTGTTATGGCTGTTTGCTAAACAAGATTAAACGTATCTATCTATCTAAATTGTTTTAAATTAGATTTTTATTTTAAATGTAAAATAAAATAGGGGACACTCTATGAAACTCACAGGGGGCAGAGTAAAAACAGACAAAAGAAAGTATTTTTTCACTCAGCGTACAATTAGGTTATGGAATTTACTGCCAGGGGAGGTGGTCAAGGCCAGAATTATAGCTGTGTTTAAAAGAGGTTTGGACGAGTTTGTCAAATTTGTGCTTGTCCAATTTTGTCTAGGAAATTAATAAAATAATAATAATAATAATAATAATAATAATAATAATAATGTTATTGCTATCTATTATCTATTATCTCTTTCCACATATTTTTTATTATTATTATTATTATTATTATTTCCTAGACAAAATTTGACAAGCACACACAAATAAGAAACACAAAATAACCCAAACTTCAATAATTTGGAAGATTAAATTTGAGATGAAGCTCAGATACCTCCAAACAGAGAAAACGTATTGGAACTGTCAAGATAAAATTGCTGCATGAATTATATTGAGGGAAACTTGTGTCATAATAATAAAAGCACGAGGCTGGAAATGCTAAGCATAATACACAAGGGTCCACCTGCACATTAACAGCTATAAGAACAGAGACAGGGAGTTCTCTTCTATGAAAACATGAACATTACCAGTGAGAACAGTGGGAAAATCCTGACCTCATTGGGTGAAAACAGACATGACGCTAACCACCCTTTAACCACCCTTGGTGGTTATTTATGCATGTTTCAGTGCTTCATAGGGCACCAATACAGCCCTGCAACATGCATAAATAACCACCAAGGGTGGTTAAAGGGTGGTTAGCGTCATGTCTGTTTTCACCCATTGAAGTCAATGGCAAAACTCTCAGAGAATTCAATCGAACACAGGATTTCACCCAGCGTATCAAGTGTGAAATATGCCATAAATGCAGCAAGCAGAATGCAAAAGAGCTTCTGAAAACTCATTAGACTCCTAATTTCCCTTGATTCAAAGCTGGTGAAATAAATGGGAAAGATTTCCTCTTATTAGCAGAACCCTGCTCAGATGTCTTCTCATCATTTAAGCCTTGTCTGAAGCCTTCTCTCTCTTTGTTTTTGTTTAGCTTATGTCCCTCTCCCTCCTGTTATTTAGTGACACAGGCATGCTGTTCTAAAAAATGCATTCCTTTCTATTTTATAGTTTCATTGGTAAATACAAGCATCATTTGTGAATAGAGCTGGAACAAGTAGCCGCAAAAACCGGTATATGTGTTGAATGTCCTGTACCCACATCGATGCACAACATTTGGGTGCTAATCAGTACCCAGTTAGTATCCAATTTGGGTACCCGATGTCCCAGAATGATGACTTCTAGTCCTGGAATGTCAGCTTCCAGTCCCAATTTTTTGAGTTTCCATGCTGATTTACCGATCAGTAACCAGAAAATTGGTAAATTGGTCATAGAAATTACGATTTTTCAAGTAGCTGGGTACCCAGTAGGTGCTCAGTTAGCCGGTTAGGTACCCGACCCATAGCTCAAATATGTAGATATTACCCATGGGTACTAAATTAGGTACCCATTTCAGCTGTACCAATAATGGCAGTGTGCATCCTTTCCCAGAGGCTGTTCTTTTAAAAAATCCACCTATAGCATTGTAAGCAAATGTATAATGTCATTTAAACACTCCCACATGTCCACAAAATTAAAATGATTTGTCTGGGTCAAGAGGAAGAGATGGGTTACTTGCCTCTTTAAAAGAAGGGGCATTCACCTTTCCCCTTGTTCCTTCTGGGTAGCCAATACTCTTGTGACATTGGGAAGGGATGGGGGAGTGAGGAGAAATGCTAGATGGTCACTGGTACTGCGTATCCAAGGAGGTTTATAATTGCTGAATCCTACCCAAAGTCCCCTTTAGGGATGGGTGAACAGAACGTGGTTTGGATGTTCGGACGTTCTGTCGTTCAGTTCAAAACCGAAGTTCGGGTTCAATGGTTCGGTTCAGCCGAGTTCGGTTTGGCCGAACTTGGCTGAACTTGGCCAAACATTCAAAAATTGTACTATCGATACTGAAACTGAAATGAAACCGAAACCAAAACTGAATTTTTGGCCCTGAAAAGATGTTTTTCCCGCCCCCAAACTCATCTGAACTCATCCGAGCATGACTGAACTGTTCGGTCGTTTGAGAATTCGGTTCAGACGTTCGGTTTGGACATCCAAACAGACCGAGTCCGGTTCAAACTCCGAACACATGAACCGCGTTCACCCATCCCTAGTCTCCTTGCCATGCTCTAACACAACAGAGTTGTAGCTAGTTATAAACGTAGATCTGTATTTCTTCCTGAACCATCCAGGCTGATGGCTGACCACACTGACCTCAACTCTTGCAGCAGTCTCCATTACAGCCCTTCCCAGAATAACTTTTTGGGTAGGCTCCATTTCACCGCAGTGATACGCAAACAGTGGGCTGTGTAGGTTGATGGAAAATGAATAATTAATATTTCACCAACTAATTACAGCTCAGCCTTAAACTCAGCCAACAGCACACAGTTGCTGCAGCTCTCCTTGTGGAGCGGTCCATGGATCACCTTTTACTCACGCTGACATTTGAGATGCAACCAGCGAAACCTCTGTTTTCTGGATCATCTATTATTTACTAGTGAACAAAGCTGGAAGCTAAATTATGTAGAAGTATTTTTATCATAGACATTTCAGCTCATCAGGTATTATTTTTTTTAGCATTTTCCATTCTTTAACAACCTCTGAGGATCCAATGTGATCAAACAGTCTTCTGTCAAAAGTCTTTGAGCTAGGCTACATCTTTATTAAGCCTTTGTGTACAGAAGTACATACAGTGACTGCAGTCTTCAAATAACCTTACTCTGGAGCAGTCTGTTGACCCCAATGGAATTATTCCAAAGTAAGCAATTTAAGGATTGCAGTCAGTGTTTTGCAGTGGGGTCTCCCACTATTAGGGATGGGACACCAGGGAGAACACCGGATACTGGATTTACCGGTATCGGATCTCACTGGTATCGGATTTACCGGTATTGGCATACCGTTTTTTTAACATTGGCCGCTTTACTGTTTTTTTTACATTGTGGCCATTTATTTCAATGGCTGCGATGTAAAAAAAACCGGTAAAGCAGCCCATGTTAAAAAAAACTGTATGCCGATACCAGAGATTATCAGATTAATCCAATACACCCGATTATTGGGTGTATCAGATTAATCCAATTCCAATATTCCCACCCCTACCCACTATCCTGTAGTTAAGGATCTGCTGCTACTACTTATCACGCCGATAGTACTACTTGGAGTACGCAGTGCTGTACAGCCACAGACAGGTCCCTGCCCAGTGGCCTTGCAATCTAAAATGGACGAGGATGAGGCAAATATACAGGGAAAGACAAAAACACACATATTCCTATTTTACAGATGGGGAACTGAGGCTGAAAGGATGTGACTACTACTACTTATTATTTCTATAGCACTCCTAGGTGTGTGGAGTGCTGTACAGCCACAGATTTTCAGAGACAGGTCCCTGCCCAGTAGGCTGAAATCTAAGATGGACAAGGATGAGGGGAACACATAGATTCCCATTTTACTGATGGGGAACTGAGGGTGAGACTTGTCCAAGGCCACCCAGTGAGTTCATTGACTAGGGTGAGATTCAAACCCAGGTCACCTACGTCCAAGACAGTCCAGCACCTTATCCACTACACCACATTGTCTCTGACTTGCCTAAGGCCACCTAACAAGTTCATTGGCTAAGGTGAAATTCAAATCCTGGACCAGTGTCCAGCACTTTACCTACTACACCACACTGCTTCTGCTGGCAATTCCGTTGCAGACTCACATTTTGAAGGGTTTGTAGCTTAGCTTTTCTAATTTGCCTGGATGAGACTTGACATAGCGTTTGTGAGTTGGAATTGATTTTTTACTCCCCTCGAAACAGATACAGGCTAGAGGATATATGCATAGCAACAAGGCACCTGTACAACATATTCTTATTATGCAAAAATGAACAGAGGGCATAATACAGTGGATGGACATGGTACGCCGAAATGGCCTCAAGGAGTTGGTCTGATATAGTGTGCCAGTGCTTAATATTCTTATTCTTCATTGACAAATAGGCCTTGGCAAATGAAATTGTATGTCAGTCAGTAGTAAAAGTATTGTGCTTTCGTATTATTTGCATGCAGTATGTGCACTACCATGACTGAGGTGGTATTGACAGCTGGAAGAAATTTTGTACATAAAAAAAAAAGAAATATGTTAATACTGAAAAGGCAGAAAAGCAGATTTTCAATGCCACATACCTAATTACTGCATTTTCCTTCCAGTTGCTGCATATGTCTAAGTTTACTCTGGCCATTTTGAATGTCAGTGTTATTATGAGCTCGAGCTTGAGGAGAAACAGTGCATATTTACAGGAAAAGAAATAAAATATTTCAACACATTTCTCTCATATCCCAATCACCAATTTGGATAACAGATTTGCAAGCCCATATCCCTGTATCTCCCATGAAATCACTTTTAAAAATAGCTGTCACACTTGGGCAAGCTACCTTGTACTTAACAACACATGAAGTATCTTAAATGCCATAGATTATTTACTATTACTCTATGGTCTCTTGAGAAACTGAGCTTCCATATCTCTGTTGTGTTGTGTCAGATCTTTATTCTGTTTTGTCTATAAAAATTGAAAGAATAATAAAAAATTTAAAGAGTGGAAATCTAAAACAGAGAGCTCCCCCCCACCCTCCAATACTTTGGTTTTTATTGCTTATACATTTCTAGAATGGTATTTGAAAGAAAACTCCCTTCAAAATACAAATAAATTCTTCTTTTCTTCCTACAGTGCTACATTGTGCTTTTATGGCTCAGTCATGCATGAGCAATTTGTCTCCCAGAGTTCCTTGGTGTATAGATGGATTGCACACTGCTATCACTTCTTACGATGCATTATACTCCACCTGTCAGCTGGTGAGCAGCGGACATGGAGCTCTGTTTCTACCTACTTTCCACCTCTACATGTCCCCTTTGGGCTCATTTTGTGGCCTTTGCAACACTTAGCAAGGACCTGTTTCTCACTCATTTTCCTCCCCTTAAGGTTTTGGAGGAAAGGTTGTAGCCATTTCCCCATTTCATGATTGAACATTGAGGGTGTCCTGCCATCTGTTCAAAAGTCTTTCTTTTGGTCCCTGACTCCCTTCTCCCCATTCCTGTAAGACCAAAGGAATGGGGTCACCTGAAGTACCTCCCCAAGCCCTCCTACATGGGCAATGAAAGACCTGTTTCCCCTACTACAACTGTTCTCTGCCCTGGGCTTGTTGATCAGTTTCATCTTTGCCTGATCTAAAGGCAGAGGGAGAAGTGACCTGAACCCCATGTATGAACAGCTGCTGCTCGCAGTTTAAAGGTGGTAACTATTTTGAATTCTGTGCTGCAAGTTCAAAGGCCTGAATCCTGGAGACTGAACAATCTCCAGGATTAATTTTGCCTTAATTTTGCAAAGATTGAACCACTGGTGCAGCAAAACTCACCAAGAGAAACACAACAGGAAAGCTGGCTGCCCAAACGAAGCAACATCTTTCTTGGGTGTTGTGGCCACACCTACTCCCCAGACAGTGCCAGAAAGATGGAGGGCTCACAGCACAGTATATCAAATTTCTTTTATTGTGCAGCCAAAGGCACCTATTACAATATAAATATAAATATACATATATAACATATGTAGCAGAACAAAAGTTCATAACAAGGTGAAATAAAATAAAATAAAATACAGTATTCACAGGGAATATGATATACATATGCATCCCATATCACTCTGTACCACCCAAACAGGATTCCCTAATCAGCATGTAGATGTAACAAAATTTAGCTACAGCTCTCGACACCTCTGAATCCACATAATTGAAAAGTTCTCTAACCAAGTCCCCTAAATCACGGGTGCCAGTAATAAACATACCTAAAAGCTCCCATCTGAGTCCGCTAAGGGCAGTACAGCGAAAGAGGATATGATCGCTAGAATNTTTCTTCGCGTTTCATTATTACCAACAATAGAGCCGTAGTTGTAAGAGTATGGCCAATTCACACATGTTCCCTGTCTTATAGATTGACTGAACATGCTGCAGCATGATTGTCTGAAGAAAAATGTCAAAATTAAAAGGTTTTCTGGCAGAGGCGCGTGAATTCTGCACCCATTTCAGATGCTCCATAATTAAAAGCTTTGGACACTGTGGGAGGAAAACTCAGCTAATCCAGGCCAAAATTCAAATAGGAAGAGTTAGCATGACCCTTGATATATTGTAGAAGGAAAAGGCTGGGCAGAGAAACAGGCTTTCCATGAGTAGAGGAGGACATATAAATAGATATGTCTTTGAAGAATGCTGCAAGCCACATTCCTGATGGTGTGTATATACTGCTCTTCTAAATTATCCTCCTGTACGTTTATAGTCCTTATGCTTAGACTAGTGTGGAGCTACTTAAACAATACCCCACCACACTGTAATAATTTCTATATTTTTGAACTACATTGAGGCTGTCTCTTATACACATCTAGATGTGTATAAGAGACAGGGCATAGAGACATTGGGAGATGACCTTAGCTCTGAAAAGCTGCGAGACTGGCAATACTAATCTCCCCCCACCATTGAAAAAATAGCCGAGGATAGCGGACAAAGATCTTCTAGCCTGTGCCACACCGCCTCCCAATGGGATCCCCAACTTAGGAAGGAGGTAAAGATTACACCCAAATATTTAAACGTTTTCACCTGCTCTATTTTATTATCTCCAATTGCCCAATGATGCAATATTTTAGCCCCCCGCAGACACATTACCATAAATTTAATTTTTGCAAAGTTAATTCGAAGGTCTTCCCTGGCACAATATTCCCCAAATCTATGTAACACTCTCCTAAGTCCAACAACGGTCTGGGAAAGCAAGACCGTATCATCGGCATACAGGAGAGCTGGGACCCTCCTGGAGCCTATTAGAGGAGCATGGGTGTCTGTGGACTTCAAGAAAGAGATCATATCATTTAGGAAGAGGTTAAATAGAACCAGGGCCAGAAGGCAGCCTTGCCTAACTCCTCGGTGTACAGGAACAGCCTTAGAGAGCGCTTGGCCAGGTGCCGTGTGTATGTGAATTTGGTTATTGCAGTGCATCTTGATAAGCAAATAAATTAGGCGTGGGTCCATTGAAGTGTCTCTAAGTTTAACCCATAGCCTTTCCCTATTGACTGAGTCAAAGGCCATACTGAGATCAATAAAGCCTAGGTAAAATTTAAACAGACGAGCTACATATCTATCAACAAGCAGAGATAAAACAAATATCTGGTCCATAGAGGACTTCCCACTTTGAAACCCAACTTGCTCAGGCTCCAGCAGGTTATTTTCCCCCAGCCAAAGCAATACTTTTTCCAACAAAAATGTGGCATAGAGCTTTCCCACAATGCTGAGCAGGCATATAGGACGATAATTCCCAGGAAGGGCAGGATCACCCTTCTTAAGAATTGGCACTACAATGCTGCTCTGCCAAGATTTTGGAATCTGTCCCGATTCATTAATCGCAGAGAAGAGGGGTGCCAAAAAACTAGCCCACAATTCAGGGTCGGACTTCAACAGCTCGGGGGAGATGAAGACTTCCCCGGGGGCTTTCCCTAACCAAAGCTTAGCTATAAATAAAATGATCTCCTCTTTCGAGACTGGAGGCCAGACAGGGAGGCTATCCCAGGGTGGCGTCCTGACCGAACCGCCCGAGGGTGAAGAAAAGATATTTGTGTAAAAAACCACCCAAGCCTCTGGAGGGATTGCCTGCTCCTTCCCAGTAACTCTGATCAGATGAATAAGCTCCCAAAAACACTTTTGGTCGCTCTGAGTTGCGGCCTTGAGTAGCTGAGCCCATCTCAGTTTCTGAGAAGTCAATCTTTTAGACCCTACCAGGAGACGATAGTCTCTCCTGGTAGTCTGTAGGGCTTCCTAAGAGGCAAAGATGACTCTTTCCACAACCTTTTGCCAAGCCTACGCAACTTAGCTCTCATAAGTCAGCGGTCCCCATCAAACCAGGGAGGGTATTTCAGCAACCTGGGGCCCCTGGATCCCTTTATCGCTAAAAGAGGAAATAACAAGGTCATTAGACCATCAAAAGCTTCAAAATGGTCCCCTTCCACAGCCATGATCCTACCAAGAAGTTCCTTAACCTCATCCCCTCGAATAAACTCTCCAAATGCCATTAAGTCATCAGACCATTTGATACGTAAAAATCCCATCTCTCCTTCCTCAGCTGCTGCTTCAGATCTTACCTCCTTAAATGGGTCTACTAATGACAAAACAATCAGGAGATGGTTAGTGTCAAATTTTGGAAGCACACAAAAATCCACGACATTGGGGAAAAAAAGGTCCGGCAATAGAAAATAATCAATAAGGCTGGAACCCTGAACCAAGTGAAACATAAAATCCCCATAGGGGTCCCCTCTAGTGCAGCCATTCACTACCATCAGCCCCTTCTCAGACAAGAACTTCTCTAAACGCCCAGCATCTGGGCTAGCTGCTATACTGTCTCTAGAAGAGCGAGACCAAAAAAAGTATCCAGAGTCATCAAGTCTGGGGGGAATCTGTGACGGGGATGGCTTCCCCAGTCTAATATTAAAGTCACCTCCCAGTAGCCCCAGGATAGAAACTACAGGCTGCATCTAGTATTTCAGTGAGTTTAAACCAAAAATCCACCGGAAAAAATGGGGATGAGGAAGGAGGAAGATACACATTCCCTAACAACAATTCCAGCCCCGAAGGGAACAGGCAATGAAACAAGGCAAAGTAAGATTCCAGAGTGTCACACAGCTTGACCTTGACATGACAGGCCACAGAAACAAGGAGAGCAAGACCTCCACTAGGTCGACCAGAGCGATCAGAGGGGGTAGCTTTAGAACTGAATACTGAAAACCCCTTACATACAAAATCCACTGAGGCCCATGTTTCCTGAAGTAATATAAGACTATAGTTAGCCAGAAACCAAAAAAAGTCAACATCCCGACACCGGGACTTCCACCCAGAGATGTTCCAACTGAGAAGCT
The DNA here is from genome assembly GCA_003113815.1 of Sphenodon punctatus. NCBI lineage: Eukaryota > Metazoa > Chordata > Lepidosauria > Sphenodontia > Sphenodontidae > Sphenodon > Sphenodon punctatus. The sequence continues at coordinate 92,097 of QEPC01005577.1, read as the reverse complement.
TATAATCAGGGGACCCCGTTAGAAAATGTCATTTGCCAGATAGAATATGAGGTTCAGTCAGCTGAGCAGCACCATCCTTACCACCATTACAACTCAACAAAGGTTGAGCCACTAGAAGGGCATCACTGCCAAGGGGCTGTAAGGGCACTAATTCTAGTACAGTGGCTGAAATAGATGGATCAGATAAAAAATGCTTCTTCACCCTCCCTCTCTCCCTTAGGGGTTCATCCAAAACTGGACCAGTTAAAGAAATGGATAACCCCCGAACAGGGGTTAGAGGCGGAATAATCTCCTGGCCGCACAATTGGTGGATGGTAGGGCCGTCATTTGATCTAAACCCCCCACCACTACCAACCTCTAGCAATGAGGGGGAATTCAAGGAGGGAAGCAGGGACAGAGCATTCTTAACCGCTCCCATTGATCTTTTATCAGAGGTAGGGGAGGAGCAAAAGAACCTCATCCGGGCTTTGAAATTTCAAAGTTTTTTCGAAAGGGCTCCAAACCTGTCCAAAAGATCTCTCTGCCCCTCCAGTATAGATGCTTGAATGGGGGCAGTATGGGGGGGAGGGGTGTCCAACCCAGAAAATCTAGGGGGGGTCAATCCCAAAGACAAAGGTTCAATTTCCATACTCCCCCCTCCAGAACAACAGCTCTCCAACAAAGACAATGGGGGTTCCAGATTAGGGCCCCTATGGGAGGGCTGAGTCACAGAGATCTGGCAGTGGGGAGTAGGGCCTGTGGCCCTATGCCGAGCTAAGGTTAAAGGGCCGGGGGCAGAACCTGCACCCCCTTCCCCAGATCCACCCCCCCACCTGGCTTGGTAGGGGTTCTAAAAAGGGGAGCCCCCACCAGATGAAACTTTAATGTTAGGTACCCAATGGAAATCAGAGCCAGCCTGCATAGCATTGGACCGCTGAGTTGGAGAAACACTCCCGGCCATAAGGAGCCATTCTGCATCTATTTGGAAAGCTCTAGCAACAAAAACTGCTTTATCCTTCAGCATTACTTGATTACTAAGAATTAGCGCAACCCAATTAGGGGAATCAAAAAGAATATTCACCATCCAACGGGCCTTAGAACTGACAATAATATCAATGGATATAATATTCCGTCTGGTAATAGGTTGGTGTATTAAAAGCCGCAGATGTTCTGCGACATCAAGCGGGGTACTCCAAAAAGGGAAACAGCCATTAACCAGGGGGAGAATTGTAAAAATCAAATTACAGGAGGAAGCCCTGAAAAGCACCACCCTACCTTGGTCTGGTAACCTAAGACCATCAAGACAGGTAGGTTGCCTTTTTGTCCTCAGGGGAACTGCTGCATTAGAAGACCAAGCACCATTGATAGGGCCTTTTGGTCTGGAGCTAAGGACCCGGTCTCCTTGTCCTCTCATAGGAGGATTAGCACTGCTCATGTCAAAATTGGCCACATTGCTCACATTCCTATCCAACTGCCCTGGACTACCCATGGGTTGGGCACCCCGATGGAAATTTAAATTGAGGGCATCCACTTTATCATTTAGGTAGTTCAGCTGTCTAAACATAAATTGCAACGTTTCAGTCGTTAGGATGACATGCTTAGAAAGAAAGCTTGATAGTCCAACCTCCTCCCCTGCAGCTGCCCGCTGCCCAATTGAAGATGTCCACACATCCGCAGCCAAGGATCCTTCTAAAGGGACAGAAGGGGTTAATAGGTCACCAGAGTCACAGGCCATCACAATATGCGAGGAGGATACTACTGAGGGCCGGTTCCCAGTGGTTAAATCAGTTAATGTGTTAGTCCTCAAAACAGGCAAATCCGCTCGAGTTCCCACCAAGAAACTTTCCATCCTCCTCTGCCTGGGCCTTTTGTTTGAGGGAGGGGAGGAACTGACAGCCTCCACCCTGGAGCGCTTGGCTTTCTTCATGCCTATAGCCAGATATTTAGGTGAAAAAAACCTGGAAACCTGGCACACCTGGCCTGCGCCTAAGGCTGTGCACAAAAGGACGCACCCTTGTGCCTGAGGCCCTTAGGTGCGCGGCCCATGGCGTGCGTCTATGGTGCCTGCCACAGGCAGGCAGCCTCTTTTCAAGGTGCGCTCCCTGAGTCACAGATGTTCTCACTCATGCTCTCGGCCCCGTAGATTCAAGGCTATCTCTCCCAACACTCCAATCGCCACAAGCCCCTGCTCCTCGGGAATGGGTGGCAACACTGGGTCTGTAGCAGAGCTGACAAACAGCAACGGCTCCCAGCTGACTCAGGCCTGATCTTCTTTGCTCCTCCCACAACACAGTATAACATGGATTACAAGCATGATTGTAGGGCATGTCTAGGCAGACTTCCATTAACAAGAATAGTGAGTCTAGGGCCACTTTCAGACATTCTCCCCCCACGCATATTCTGGCTGTGGGAGGGAATGCGCAGCCAGGATATGTGCGGGAATCAGTCGGTCTGAAGCCCCCCCCATGTGATTTTGCCGGCAGACACGTGCGGGGTTGCAGAGCAGGAAATTGAGCTCTGTCTCCCTGTACATGTCTGCCGGGTGCAGGGAGGGCAGTCGGGGGGCTTTCAGACTGGCCAATCCCCATGCATATCCTGACTGCACATTTCTTATGCATTCCTTACGCATAAGGAAATAAAACAAACAACAATTGAATGATTGATTGCCTTGCCAGATTTTTTAAAAAGTATTACATAGCGTATGGAAGATGAGCAATCTTGGGTTCAGACAAACCTCCAAGGGGGGGCACTATATCATGGGAATTAATCATGTACAATATATGCTTTGGCAGTGCTGGATGATTCATGACCTGTTTATTATGAAAATGTGAATTCTGTATTATTATTTTGCATTATGTATATTATGTTGTGGAGGTTTTTGGAATAACCATGTATAACCATGAGGCTCAAATTAGGGCTGCACCGAATATTAAAAAAAAATATTTGTGAGTATTCACTGAGAGTCCAAGGACTGGTCTCGAGTGCTCAGTCCGGTCCAAAGACCCTCGGCGAATACTCATGAATTCTGAGGGCAGGGGCTGAGGATGGGGGCAGAGGCCAGAGAAAGCCTGGGTGGTGGGGTGGGAGGAATGCGGTCAGGGAAGAGGGGGTGGGGTGCTAGCAGGGGCTGAGGGGTAGAGTACTCACCCTTCGGAGAGGCTCCAGCGATGCGTAGCTTCTTCTGGGCTGAGTAAGTCTAAATAAAGTTTTAAAAGTGCTGGACATACTCAGGAGTGGTCATTCAGCCCTCCTGAGCATGTTCAGCTAGGAGGAAGCCATGCATTGCCCGAGCCCCTCCAGAGGCCGAGTACTCTACCCATCAGCCCCTGCTTGGTCCCCTATCCCCTTAAACACCCCACCCCTGAGCCCCCACTAGGCCCCTGCCCCCCCTTTCCTGGACACCTCTGGCCTATTCTCTCCCTAGCCAGTGGGGGCCTTTCACTGTTTTTACACAGGCATCAATCACAGCAGTTGCTTAGCTTATGAAACACAATTCCCTCCCATTTTCCCTATAGTATATGTTAAGATTTTGACTACCTTAGCCATTGGGCGACTGGGTGTATCTCCAAGGAGGACTTCCAGAAATTATCCTGTAATTGGTCTCGGGCCAGGACAACACTATCATCATTAGTAAAAGTGAGAGCAGTTGGTGGTGTTTTAAACCTATGTCATTTAGAGACAATTAAGTAGGGTTTTGTCACACACTGGTAAAAATTATGGCAACTACTGCTGTTTCCTCAGTTCCTTAACCCAGAGTAGGAAGAGTCACTAAGGCAAGGGTTCTGAACCAAGGTCTGTGCGTGCACACAGACCAAACCTACCCTTGTGCATATCATCTGATAGGAAAAGGTACGGCTG